>CAMZMU010000052.1:60867718-61281070 GCA_947311845.1 Poa pratensis
CCCCGTGGGCCCACCTCTTTTCCCCCTCGTGGTTCCGATGCCGTCCGTTTTCATCTCCGTGGCTTCGTCTTGACCTAAAACCGACTATAAAAATATCCCCGAGGAGTTTCACGAGGAGGCGGCGGAGAAACAGAAAACCAAGAAACAGGAGACAGAAGGCTACTGTCGGAGAAGATCGGACGGGGAACGCCGCCGGAATCACCTCCGGAGGGCTCCTCCTATCGTGGGGTTATCACGGCAGATGTTACCATAGGGTAACTTGATGATTGGGTAAGGCGACTTGGTCCTTCAGGAGATTGTCACGCTCGTTGGGGAAAAAAGGTTTACCCAGGTTCAGCCTCTCCATTGGAGATAAATACCTACTTCCTGCTTCTATGTTATTGATCTCGAGGTCTCGGTAACTCGGCTACGAAAACAGAGCCGGGTTACGAGACAGGTTACAAGGGTTTGGCTTGATAGCGGTGATCTCAAACTAGGGTTACTAGATTGCTTATGACTTAAGACCTCTCCTATCTATGTTCTGGGAGCCTGCTTATATAGACGCCTGGTCTCCCAAACTTGCAATGAATACCGAGTTACATACGAGCCTGGAGTCCTACTCTAGATTCTTCTTGACCTTCCGTAGCCTCCAAGTCACCTGGTTCCTTCCTTCACTCGGACTCCAGTTCTTCTAGGTCCTTCCTTCTAGGGACGAGTGATGTTAGGCATATTGGCCCAGCTATAACCCGGCCCATATCTTGTACACATCACCCGGACCAGGCCTTGGGCCGTCCGATTGATTCTTCCTTGGTCATGAGTATACCGGGTTATTATCCCCCCAACAGTAGTCCCCAAGTTTGACTTGAATAAGCTCATTGGTTGCTTCACTTGATAATCTTGATCTTGATTTGATTACTCGAGGGTAGCTGCTGATGGGATTATCCGAGTTAAACTCCTGAAAACAAAATAAAGATCATTAACACTGAATGGCCGGGTTATATTTCAGACCAGCTCCTTTTGGCGGTTCTCTTATAACCCGGCTTTTCTTTCGCACTCAATTCTCTCCAATCAACGACCGGGGACATTCTCTGACAGATTCCCTCGTGTCCTTGACCCATGGTCAAACAGAATCTTAACGCTTCGATTTTCACGCTCCTAGGGTTTCACCCTGGGCTATAAATAATGGGCCGCAGTGAATAGGGTTTTACTTTCCCCATTCAACGCCACTTCATCTTCAACCTCCAATTTTCTCTCTCCTATTCTAGGGTTAGGGTTTCACCCGAGCTCGTCGCGCCGCCACCAGCTACAGAACTCACCGCATTGCAGCATCTCATCGCCAGGAGATCTGCGCCACTCTCATTCATCTCTGAAGCTCTCGGTAAGATCTCACCCCTTTTCTGAATTTCTGTTCACATCTGTGCTTGTTCTTTCTTGGACTGTTCTTGAGCTTGCTATTTTCCAATTCTTTTCTTGCTATTTTCTAGATCTTTGAAACTCATGGCTCCTAAGGATTCGAGGAAGCTCAAGGCCAAAGCCAAGCCTGGTGATGGCGCCATCGCATCGACATCGAAGAAGATAAAAAAACAACCAAGCCCAGATCTGGGATTACGGCCAACTGGGCCAAATCCATGGCCACTCAGTCCAAGCTTGAAGAACTGGCTGAATCTGGTGTTCTTCCTCTTCAGTCGGAGATTGAGTGGAGAGGACTGAAGAGGAGACCCAGCCTTCCCTCCAGGAAGGTGAAGTTATTTGTTTCCTTGAACATGTCACCCGGGGTTTTCGTCCCCCGGGTCATCCATTCTTTAGGATCTCCTCCATCACTATAAGCTCCGAATCTTTGATCTTGGACCCAACTCCATCCTGAACATTAGCAACTTCATAGTTCTCTGTGAATTGTACTTATGCATTCCTCCGAGTCTGGCTCTTTTCTTGGAGCTGTTCTTGTGCAAACCTCAACGTGAGCACAAGAATGGCCCCCTTTTAGTCTATGGCGGCGTTTCTATTCAACGCCGCAAAGGCTCTGCTATGCCTTCACTCGAACTTCATACTCACGTGAAGCATTGGCAAAAATCATTCTTTTACTGCAAAGCCAAGATACCTTCTGGTGAACACCCTTTACCGGGTTATTCGGTCGAGCCCCTCGTTATCAACAGCAACATGAACTCCTTCGCCTCTGACACTGAGAGAGAAGCTCTCCAGCCTCTTCTCAAGAAAATCTCTGTTCTTTTTAAGCACGGACTCCGCGGAACTGATCTGATCAAGACGTGGATGGTTGGCGAATTCAGCCCAACAGTATTCGCAAGAAGCTTCTTTGCGATTACTCGGGCCATCTAACTGATTCCCTCCGTTACTCGGAGAAGTCCTACCCCACCACTGCACTGAACAAAGCTATCAAGGCCGTCCTTGCTGAAAAGGTTGAGACGATCAAAGATAATGGCCTTCTGCCATTTAGTAGGAATAACCCGGCTCCACCAGTAAGTTCCGACTAATAAATATCTTAATAACATATTCTTTCTCAATTGTATACTGATTATTTTACTTCCATTTTTCACTAGGAATCTGATGCCTGGTGGCAAGTTGAGACTCCCCCTGCTACCCCTGAGGCAGATGATGATGAAGATGATGATGACGAGGCTCTGTCCTCGAGTGAAGAAGAAGAAGAAGACAAAGAAGAAGGTGAACTTGGCTCCCTTGGCCACTTCTTCATAAGCTTAATTGAGAACGATACTCAAGCCAATTTATCCACTGATGCCAATTTTATAATACCAGAACCGACTGAAAAAACAATCACTACTTCACCCGGCCGTAGCTCTGAAGCAACTGAATCAGCTGCTACCGGGAAAAGGAAGGCTCGCACTATCTGTGACAAGGTGCCATACTCTCGCATGACCACATAACCATATTCTTATCTTGCCATGCAAAAACTCAACCAAACTCTTCTTGAAAAATCTTCGCAGAGATCTGCTGAACCCTCTACCAAGAGGAGGAACACGGACCTCCCCTGGAGAGGATCCTCTTAATCCGGGAATCCCAAACCTTCCATCTCCACGCCGTCCTGGTACTTCCTTTTCCAACTTTGAACCACAAAAACATCCCTCTGATAGTTATACTTTAGCTGGTCAAATCCGAGTTTCTAAATCATACTCTCTTACAGCTTCTTCAGGCTCCAGCAACGACCTCCCCCGTGACTTTCAAGTCAATACCGGGTAATACGTATAACCTTCTGTTACTTATATTTACTTTCATCAACTTTGCTTTCTTTTGCTCTTTCTTATATTATCTTCGTACTTGCAATTTCAGGTCAAAAGCTACTCTTAGTGGTGCTCCAAGCCCTCCCATTGCTGAGGAGGATAACTTGGAGAACACCCCCAAAAAACATGTTGAGCCGACTAATAAAGAGCAGACAACTGACCAGATAAATGTTTCTCCTTCTCCTGCTGAAAAACCGACTGATCCTGAAGTCGTGATCACAGGAGCTCGCTTTACAGAGAAGATCTCTCCCCTCAATACTGCAACCAAGTTTGTTGCCTCTGAAGAAAAGTCCAAGCCGACTGATAAAGGCGAGCCTTTCACTGTGCCACGCTATGGCCATATAAATTTGAAGGTCTGCTAACTGAGTACAACACACTGAAGCTTACTGAGGGCAAACTCGTGGATTCTCTTGTCCGAGAACATCAGGTACACATCTTTTCCTCTTCATACCTTATATATCAAACCTAGTCCCCAAGTATCGAGTAAACTGTCCTCAGTCACTCGGTACTTGAAAATATAAATCTCTTATTGCCTTTGTTTTGAAAACTTCAGAATATCCCAGTCCCCAAGTTCCGAATTATCAGTCTACGATAATATGGAACTTTTTTTTACTTTCTGATGTCAAATCCTCACTAATTCTGACTTTCATCATAACAATACTTTCAAATCCTCATTAATTCTGACTTTCATCATAACGATACTTTCAAATCCCCATAACCCCCAAGTTCCGGGTAATATGTTCACAATTTATCTGGAACTTTGAAAATGCATTACTGAATAATTTGTAAAACTTTAAAAGACATACCAGTCCCCAAGTGCCGGGTGATATGCTCTTCAGTCACTCGGAACTTGTATAAATACTCTGTCTGTATATAATTTACTATCAACTTGTTCTTTCTTGCCATTGCTGACTGAAATATAATTCAGCCCCCATGTTTCTAACTTGCTATTCTTTTTTCAGAGGTATGTGTCCCATAATGACCAGGTACTTGCCAAGACCAACCAACTCCTTGAAGTTGAAACCAAGCTGCGCAAGGAAACTGAAACTCATGCTTCAGACTTGGAGAAAACGATTGAATCTCTAACTGCAGAGAACACCAAACTGAAAAAGGAGCTGGAAGAGGCTGGAGATAATTATAAAATCTGCTTTGACAATATGGTCAGTAGCCAGAAATACTTGGACACCCTGAAAGACCATATCAAGGATATCCTCAATCCACTCATTGGTAATGTAACATCCCAAAATTATTATCAATATTATATCCCAAAATTATTATCAATATTATATTCCAAAAATGAGAGCCAACAAAAACTTTTTGTTGTTTATTGTATGTTAATTGCTTTTGTTACTTGAGATGTTGTTCTTGCTGGTTGTGTGAGTGTTTGCACTAGTGAACACTAGTAAGAAAGAAAGAAAACAAAATATAAAATCAAAGCAAGAAAAATAAAAGTGACAAGTTGTCACATGAAAATCTCCAAGTGACAAACTCAATTATTTTCAAACCAAAGTCAGTGGAGTTGTAATGTAAACACTCCCCATTTTGTTCCTACCACTTTCCCTCTCAAATATTATTTTTGAACTAGTTTTAAAATTCAAAAATAAAAACAAGTGAAATAAATTAAAATAACATAAACAAAGTACTATGAAAGAAAATGTTGCCAAACATTTTATTTGGCAATGCCAATTTTTGTGGAGCTTCTACATGTTATGGGGAGGCCCCACAATTATTTGCAAATTTTTCTAAAATGTTTAAGTACCTCAATTAAATCCAGGAAAAGCTTCTGGATTTTTGAAAACAAACTAAAATAAAAAGGAAAAGAGGAAGGAGGGGGTTTTCTGCAAAACCTTCTTCGACTCCAGCCCCGACGCCGTCGCCGTGTCGCCACCACCGTCGTCGCCGTTTTCTTCGCCGCCAGGACCCCCCTGGCCGCGCTCTCCCTCGCTCCTGCGTCTCTGCACCTCTCTGCACCGCAGGGAAGAAAACGGGCACCTCTCCCGTCGCCTTAACGCCGATGTTCCCCGACGACCGCCGCGGATGCATTGGACGGCGCCGAGCAAATTGGCCCCGTCTCTGCTCCCCGACACGCACCACTCCTCTAGATGATTCTAGAACCTTGCCGGACCCCGTTAAGCCCCAAGCCGCCACGAGCCTCTGCACCCTCGCCGTGTAATCGCAGAAATGGTCGCCGTGGACGCGCCATGGCCGCCGCCGTAGACCCCGACCATCGTGGACCGCCCCGAGCCTATAAAAGCACCCTGAGACCTCACTGGAACACCACACCTCTCCCCCGGCTCTCCCTCGCCTCAATTTAGTCTGTGCACCGCCGGAGGGCAGTGCACTGCCGCACCCGACGCCGCCGTTGAGGTCGTGCATCGCCGCGACGCCACACCCTTCCATTCTACCCTCTGACCCCTCTACGATGTTGCCCAAGCTCACCGCACTCACCAGGCTTCTTTTCCCTCTTTTAGTGCACGGACGCGACCCCGAAGCTCCGCCGAAGTTGCTGCCCGACGCCGACGAAGTGCACGACATCACCGCCGTCGACAGAGACTTCCCCAGCAACTGCCACTCGCACCATCGCCTTCCCCGAGTCTCCGCCGTCGATCTGCTTCATCTCCGCGATCATCCGAGCCTTCTAGGTGAGTCTCCGATCACCACCGTGCCGCCGGCGCGGCGGCGCCGCCAGTTTTTGGTCGCCGCCGTTGCCTTTGATCGTGGGCCGTTGGATCCTGATCCAACGGTGCCCTACCGCTTCGCTGTAGATATTAGACAGACAAGTGGACCCCACCCGTCAGTCTTTTATTCTTTTCCACGCACACACCGAGTCACTGACCAGTAGGCCCCACCTGTCAGAAATCTCAACATTATCCAGAAGAGAAGGAATTTCTATTTCATTTTCTCTGGAAAAACAGTACTGGACCTATCTTTGAAATTCAATATCTCGAGATTTAGGAATCCAAATAAATCAAACTCAAATGTTCTGGAAAGCTTATGAAATTGTTTAACCAACCCAATTGGATTCAACTCATTTAATTAAATATTTAAAAAGTATTATTAGAAACAGTACAGAAGGTTTAAAATCTAAACTTGTTTGTTTCTGATGCTCTGTGAGTCCAAATAATTCCAAACTAATTTTGTTAGCTTAGTACTGCCATGTATAAGCTTCCCAAATTTTGGTGGAATTATTTGTGCAGTAGATATTGTTTGGTTTAAGATAGAAGTTTGAACACCCTTCTGGACCAAAATCTTTTTAGATAATTATTGGTTGATCCATTTGACTTAGAACCAATTTTGTTAGGTCACATTTAGTCATGTTTAGTTACCCTAAAAGGATTTAATTTTTGAAAAAAGAATTTAAATGGTAGCCAAAACTTGATTATTAAGCTACTGGATTCAATCCAATGTGTAGGGAGTTTGGTAACTCCAAATGATCCAATTCAAATTGGGTTGTCTTCTACACATCAGTAGCTTTCCATAGAATTTTAGTTTGTATTTTTGTGACCAACAGAACTCAAGTTGTGGAATTAAACATGAATAACTAGTTCTGCCATAATTTGGAAATTAAAAATGTTTAATTCAATTATTTTGAAAACCAAATTGTGTGGTTTGTGTGCAGTAGCTAATGTGTGATGTTCATGATTGTTGTGTTGAGATGATTGCTTGTATAGCTTAGTGATTGTTTGCATTGTTTGTTTATTAATTAGACGAGAACGTTGTCGGATATATCGAGGAAGGAGAGTTTGCTGAATTTGAAGAACAAGAGCAAGATCACTTTGCCAAGCAAGGCAAGCTATTCTCTGAGCTTGCACTACAAACATATGCATCTACTTTCATAACATGTTTTACTCTCAAGGCAAGATTTATAAAACCCATTTCAAAAGTATATGGAAATTATTTTGCCACCTATGTAGTACAAGATATTATATCAAATTATAGGATGGGAAAAACAATTTGTTTTATTCAAAACTCCTTTGAAGTTACTTGTGAGATTATGAATACCGAGATGTCGGTGTTGGAATGGAGAAGTGGAAAATGGTGATGTTTATGAAAAATGCACAGTGTGTCCTTGTACTTACGTCAACCATCCGATACCCTGTGCGACCACATCCACCACATATGGGAAAAGGGCGTAGTCATATAATTTGCTCATATTAGTATGGGACTCCTCAACAACGAGGATGACCTCGTTCCATGAGGGGATGGTCATGGCGACCTACCCCCTGACCTGGGTCCTGGCATCTGAGGATGGGGGATTGAAGGGTTCGCTCGCCGGGCAGAACTACGAGTCCTCACACTTAGGTTTCCCGACGGGGAATCTGGACTGGGTGTTGATGGAAAGGATGATAATTTCGTAGCGGTAGGATCCTATACTAGCATGAGCAAAGGACAGGCTATGGTCGGCGGCTTACTTCGCATACACCTGTATGGCGAGACGTGGCGGACACGATGAGCTGCCGGATGGATGTGGGATAAAAGCGTGCTACCTCTGCAGAGGTTAAAACTATTCGAATAGCCGAGTCCTCGGATATGGACAGTTGGGAGACCCTACTTTGACCATGTGCAAGTTTTGGAAAAGCTTTTAAGTCAAAAAGAAATTGAAATGGTGATGTTGTGGCACAACTATACCAAATGGAGTGGTAGGAGTTGTTGGAATAAATGGACTATGGTGAGCCATGGTCAGGAAAAGGAAGGGTTTTGGAGAAACAGATAAAATGGTGGTTTCTTTAAAAAGTGATTATAAAACTCTTCTTACCTTTTTCAATAAAGATATAGAGATGTTTTAAACAAACAAAAGTTGTAAGTTAAAATAGAACTAGTGCATACTCATGTTGGGGTAGTTTGCGAGTACATTCAAATGTACTCATATTGGTTTCGTCCCTGGCTATTGTCCTAGCCAGACTACGAGGAGGAGCACTACGCCGAGCAGGAATATGGCGACTTCTATGCGAACTAAGGATCTCCACAAGTCAGCTGCCTGTCGGGTTGTCATCGTTAGAATATGATGTCTACTACGCCGTAGCTTCCGCTGATATATTTGGTTTGGCCCATGAAGGCACCTATGTAAGAACTTGGTCTAAATGACCATTTATGTAAGACTTTTATTCGGTACTGTAATGGATGTAAACTTTGGTATCCAATTCGGATTATGTGCAACGACAGACTGATCACGGGATCGTTGTGTTAAGCATAATCGGGTATTTCGGACAGCTAGTCCGGGGTCCCCACAGACTTGGTATCAGAGCCATCCTGACTTTAGGAAACCTTAGTTAGCATGGTCGTGTCAAATGTTACAAAAGATGAATTTCTAAAAAGAAAGGAATGAAGTATTTTCGAAAACTGCTTATCTCCAATCCTCTTACTTATGCAAAATTTTACTCTCATTAAATGTTACATTTTCCTTGTATCCCTAAAATTTTGTACCCTCTCATTAAGTTAAAATTTGACTCACTTGTTGCCCTACTACATTAAAATTTTGATATACTTGTCACCTAACTAACTTAAAATTTTGCTTAAAAATGTAGATGGCACTCCATTGGACCGAGTTCGTTCAGCTGGAGAAGGACAGCAAGCTGACGTTTGAGAGGGACTTGTTCGAGTTGACCAAGCTGTTAGGTCGCCCCGCTCCAGAGTTTGAGGGAGCTCAGATTGATGTTCACGGTGTCGGAAGGCTGAGCTGGCTCATCAGATCGTCAGTTCGCAGGAACATCAAGTCTCCCAGTTCCAGGACGCTCATCTTCACCACCAAGGAGGCCACCTGGGTTGATCTCTGTACTGCTACACAGAGGATGCTAGCCCGACTTTGTGAGGAGCACAAGGCGGAGTTAGTAGACTCCCGTTTCCGGTTCTACGGGAGGCGCAACTGTGATGGACACCCTACTCCTTCACCTTACCACCCGATGTTTGGGAGCTACATCATGGACATGGAGATCTTACTTCAGTGCACTCAGGATGATCTGTTGCGCACTAGGATTCAGCTCCACTTCGACCGCGAGTCGCTCGTTGAGCTTCGCGAGAACGAGATGAAGCTGATGGTGGAGAAGGTTGCTCTTCTCAGGAAGAGGGCCCAGCTGAGGAAGACTATCGTGAAGCTCCGCACGAAGGTGGCAGAGCAGGACGGACTGATTGAGGATCTAGAGCACCATACTGACGAGATGGAGGAGGAGGGCGAGGATCTCCGCAAGGAGAACGACGCTTTCCTCAGTGACGATGATGACTTCGTGGAGGAGATGGACTGTGAGGAGGAGGATGATGAGGAGGAGTTAGTTGACGAGGAGGAGGAGCCACTCGAGCCAGTTCTCGAGGACGAGGAGGAGGATCCCGAGGAGCCAGCCTACCAGTCAGATGCTGACGTGTTAGAGCTGGAGGTTCCACCTCAGTAGGCGAGTGACTTGATCACTACCGCAGGATTAGGTTGACCCCCTATAGCTAGTCGAGTAGTAGTAGTGGTTCTTTTGGAAACCAGATGTTATGTATCCTAGATGTAAGCTTGATGTTGATGTGAACTCTTTGATGTGTTGTTTGTGAAATATAAGTATGTTTGTCTTGTTTAAATCTGTGTGAACTATTTTCATATAAATCTTAGGATTAATCAACCACTTGAGAGATCATCTTTTCCCTTAGTCGAACTTTTCTTGCCTTGTCTCTTATACCCGGTGTGCTTCAGGATGCCGCCCCGTCGCAGCAATGCGGAGGATCAGGATCAGCACCACCACCACCGGACCCAACCCCCACCCAACTTCTCGCACTTATCATGGAGGAGCGTGAAAATGCCCGGCAAGAGCGCCAGCTCATCTCGCTGCCTACAACAACTCGCAGCCGCTTACAATAACAACAACAACAAAACAACAACAACAACAATGGTGGTAACGGCAATGGCGATGGAAACCAGCGATCTACCTTAGGCGATTTCAGAAGACCAACCCACCCACCTACTCCAAGGGACTTCACCCACTGGAAGCCGATGATTGGCTTCGCACCATCGACAATCTGGAAGTTGCTGCTGTGGGAGAGAATGAGAAAGTGTTGTATGCAACCCACTATCTCGCTGGACCTGCAAGAGCTTGGTGGGAAACTACCAAGACTCTCCAGCCAGCTGGTCATGTCATCAACTGGGCTGAGTTCCAGGAGAAGTTCCGCAAGAAGCATATTCCCATGGACTCATTGAGAGGAAGAAGGATGATTCCGTAAGCTGAGGCAGGGAAGTAGAGATGTGGTCGGTTATCTTGAGGAGTTTACCGACTTATCTCGGTATGCTCCTGATGACACCGACAAAGAAGAGAAGAAGATGGAGCGTTTCATGAGTGGACTTCATGATGAACTGCAGTGTGCTTGGTTATCCATGACTTCCGTGATCTGGAGTCACTTGTGGACAAAGCCATCCACTGGAGACCAAGCGCAAGTCTATGTATGAAGGTCGCAAGAGGAGGATGAATGCTCAGGAAGGTTCGAGCAGCCAGAAACCCGTATCTTTCAGCAGAACCCCAGGCCTGCTATCGTCCACCCCAAGTTCCACGCCCCAATTTCCCTAACCGCCCGAACAACTTCAACCGCCCCAATGACAATAACCGTCCCAGAGGAAACTTCAACAACTTCAACCCCAATGCCAATGTTGTCTGCTTTGAATGTGGCAACAAAGGTCACTACTCCAGGAATGCCCCAATCCTAAGAGGAATGTCCAGCGCCCCAATGCACCTGCACCGAACAATGGTCAAGGCCGCAATGGAAATGGTAATGGCAAGAATGCCGCACCCCGCGGAATGCTGCTGTTGTCAGAGGCCGTCTGCACCACATCAATGCTGAAGAGGCTGAAGAAGCGCCAGATGTTGTGCTGGGTACGTTTCTTGTCAACTCAGTACCTGCAACTGTTCTGTTTGATTCTGGTGCTACCCATTCGTTTATTACCAAAGAGTTTGTTTCTAAGGGAGGTTTAGTCGGGAGTCTTTTACCCAAACCAATGTTGGTACAAACCCCAGGACTGTTAGCCAAAACCAACCAGATGTGTTCCGAAACCCCCATAGAAATTGGAGGAGGAAGGTTTGCAGCCGACCTAATTATCTTAGGAAACCAAGGCATAGATGTTATTCTTGGAATGGATTGGTTAGCCAAGTACCACGGTCGTATTGACTGTGCCCGAAGAGCTGTTTCTCTCACTTCTGATGATGGAGTTGAAGTGGAGTATGCATCTGAGACCAGCCAGACCAGACCCGGATGCCATGAGAGCATAGCTCGACCCGCCCTAGATGAGATCCGTGTTGTTCATCTGTTCAAGGATGTTTTCCCAGAAGAATTGCCTGGTATGCCGCCAGACAGGGATATTGAGTTCATAATTGAGCTTATCCCAGGACATCCCCCATATCCCAAAAGCCTTATCGGATGAATCCGGAAGAACTGGTGAGTTGAAGAAGCAGTTGGCTGATATGCTAAGCAAAGGTCTTGTCCGCCCAAGCGCTTCACCATGGGGATCACCCATTATTTTTGTGGACAAGAGAGACGGTACCACACGCCTGTGTGTGGATTATCGCAAGCTGAATGACGTGACCATTAAAAAAAGTACCCTCTTCCCAAGATCGAGGATCTGTTCGATCAAATGAACGGAGCCCGAGTCTTTTCAAAGATCGATCTTCGGACAGGTTACCATCAGTTGAAGATCCGAGAGACAGATATTCCCAAGACCGCCTTCACCACCCGTTACGGTTTGTTTGAATACACCGTCATGTCCTTTGGTCTGACCAATGCCCCAGCCTATTTCATGAATCTCATGAACAAGATTTTCATGGAGTACCTCGACAAGTTCGTGGTAGTTTTCCTTGATGACATCCTTATTTATTCCAAGACCGAAGAGAGCATGCTGAACACCTGCGTCTAGTTTTGGAGACCCTCCAAGAGCACCAGCTGTATGCCAAACTTAGCAAGTGTGAGTTTTGGCTCAGTGAAGTGGCATTTCTTGGACATATTGTATCCGCTGGAGGAATTTCTGTTGACCCTGAGAAGATACAAGCCATTCTTGACTGGTTATCCCCAACCAATGTTTTTGAAATCCGAAGCTTTCTCGGACTTGCCGGTTATTACCGCAAGTTCGTTGAAGGATTTTCCAGTATAGCCAAACCTCTGACCCAACTGTTGAAGAAGGACAAGAAATTTGAATGGACTCAGAAGTGTGAGGATAGTTTCCAAGAACTGAAGAAGAGACTAACCTCAGCCCCAATCCTGATCATGCCAGACGTCACCCAGAGTTTCGACGTGTATTGCGATGCATCACGCCTCGGACTTGGTTGCGTTCTGATGCAAGAAGGCAAAGTTGTGTCGTATCTGTCCCGGCAGTTGCGACCGCATGAAGAGAATTACCCAACCCATGACTTGGAGTTAGCTGCTGTAGTCTTTGCTCTTAAGAAGTGGCGTCCCTATCTTGCGGGACATCGCTGCGAGGTCTATACAGATCACAAAAGCTTGAAGTATATTTTCACCCAGAAAGATCTGAACCTGCGACAGAGGAGATGGATGGAATTAATCAAGGATTATGATATTGGAATCCATTATCACCCTGGAAAGGCTAATGTTGTTGCCGATGCCCTTAGTCGCAAACCTTGCACCCTGAATGCCCTGATCCAAGCCGAACAGCCAGCCTTGTTCAAAGAGTTCCAAGATTTTGGACTAGAGCTTGTTAGCCATGGTTATCTCGCCAATTTAGAGTTAACCCCAACCCTGATGGATCAAATCAAAGAAGCCCAAAAAGGTCATGAAAGCATAGAGGGAATTAGGAAGAAGATTTCCCTCGGCAAAGCACCCGGTTTTACCGAAGATGCTGAAGGAGTGCTGAAATTCAATGACCGTATCTGTGTGCCCAATGTCACGGAACTTAAGGAGTTAATCCTGAAGGAGGCCCATGAGACCCCTTATTCAATCCACCCCGGCGGAACCAAAATGTACCAAGACCTTCGAGAAAGATTTTGGTGGCATGGAATGAAGCGAGAGATTGGTTCATTCGTAGCCAAGTGTGATATCTGTCAGCGAGTCAAGGCTGAACATCAGCGACCCGCTGGATTGCTTCAACCTTTGAAAATTCCCGAGTGGAAGTGGGATGAGATTGGAATGGATTTTATTACCGGACTTCCAAGATCCAACCGAGGCCATGATTCAATCTGGGTCATCGTTGATCGACTGACCAAGGTTGCCCATTTCATCCCTGTCAACACCACCTATCGGGGACATCAGTTGGCCGACTTGTATATTTCCAGAATAGTGAGCCTGCATGGTGTGCCTAAGAAGATTGTATCTGATAGAGGCACGCAATTCACCTCAAGATTCTGGAAATCCCTTCATGAAGCCCTCGGAACCAAGTTAGCATTTAGCACAGCTTATCATCCCCAGACCGATGGCCAAACTGAGCGAGTGAACCAGATATTGGAGGACATGCTTCGTGCATGTGTTCTATCCTATGGTTCCAAGTGGGAAGATTGTCTTCCGTTTGCAGAGTTCTCGTACAACAACAGTTATCAGTCTAGTCTGCAAATGGCCCCTTTTGAAGCCCTTTACGGCAAGAAGTGTCGTACACCCCTGAATTGGTCCGACCGGAGAGAGCAAATTGTTTGGACCAGATACCCTCCGTGAAGCTGAAGAGCAAGTTCAGCTTATTCGTGAACGCCTCAAAACTGCCCAATCCCGTCAGAAGAGTTATGCTGACACCAAGCGCCGTGACCTCACTTCAGTCGGAGATTATGTTTATCTCCGAGTGACACCCCTTAAAGGAATGCAGCGTTTCCATGTCAAAGGAAAGTTAGCGCCAAGGTATATTGGACCCTTCAAGGTCATTGCTCGTCGAGGAGAAGTATCCTATCAGCTGGAGTTACCCCAGAGTTAGGAGATTATCATGATGTCTTCCACATTTCCTTGCTCCGGAAGTGTCTTGAAGTTCCTGACCAGCCTGATGTTTTCAAAAACATCGACCACCTCTCCATCGACCTGAACCAAGACCTGACTATCGCGAGAGACCCCTCAAATTCTCGAAGAAGATGTTCGTGTTACCCGAAGACGTGCGATCAAGTTTTACAAAGTCCAGTGGACTAACCACTCTGAAGAAGAAGCAACTTGGGAACGCGAAGATTATCTTAGAAGCGAATTCCCAGACCTCCTTAAAACCTAAGCCTAGCAAATCTCGGGACGAGATTTATTTTAAGGGGGGAAGGATTGTAACATCCCAAAATTATTATCAATATTATATTCCAAAAATGAGAGCCAACAAAAACTTTTTGTTGTTTATTGTATGTTAATTGCTTTTGTTACTTGAGATGTTGTTCTTGCTGGTTGTGTGAGTGTTTGCACTAGTGAACACTAGTAAGAAAGAAAGAAAACAAAATATAAAATCAAAGCAAGAAAAATAAAAGTGACAAGTTGTCACATGAAAATCTCCAAGTGACAAACTCAATTATTTTCAAACCAAAGTCAGTGGAGTTGTAATGTAAACACTCCCCATTTTGTTCCTACCACTTTCCCCTCTCAAATATTATTTTTGAACTAGTTTTAAAATTCAAAAATAAAAACAAGTGAAATAAATTAAAATAACATAAACAAAGTACTATGAAAGAAAATGTTGCCAAACATTTTATTTGGCAATGCCAATTTTTGTGGAGCTTCTACATGTTATGGGAGGCCCCACAATTATTTGCAAATTTTTCTAAAATGTTTAAGTACCTCAATTAAATCCAGGAAAAGCTTCTGGATTTTTGAAAACAAACTAAAATAAAAAGGAAAAGAGGAAGGAGGGGGTTTTCTGCAAAACCTTCTTCGACTCCAGCCCCGACGCCGTCGCCGTGTCGCCACCACCGTCGTCGCCGTTTTCTTCGCCGCCAGGACCCCCCTGGCCGCGCTCTCCCTCGCTCCTGCGTCTCTGCACCTCTCTGCACCGCAGGGAAGAAAACGGGCACCTCTCCCGTCGCCTTAACGCCGATGTTCCCCGACGACGCCGCGGATGCATTGGACGGCGCCGAGCAAATTGGCCCCCGTCTCTGCTCCCCGACACGCACCACTCCTCTAGATGATTCTAGAACCTTGCCGGACCCCGTTAAGCCCCAAGCCGCCACGAGCCTCTGCACCCTCGCCGTGTAATCGCAGAAATGGTCGCCGTGGACGCGCCATGGCCGCCGCCGTAGACCCCGACCATCGTGGACCGCCCCGAGCCTATAAAAGCACCCTGAGACCTCACTGGAACACCACACCTCTCCCCCGCGCTCTCCCTCGCCTCAATTTAGTCTGTGCACCGCCGGAGGGCAGTGCACTGCCGCACCCGACGCCGCCGTTGAGGTCGTGCATCGCCGCGACGCCACACCCTTCCATTCTACCCTCTGACCCCTCTACGATGTTGCCCAAGCTCACCGCACTCACCCAGGCTTCTTTTCCCTCTTTTAGTGCACGGACGCGACCCCGAAGCTCCGCCGAAGTTGCTGCCCGACGCCGACGAAGTGCACGACATCACCGCCGTCGACAGAGACTTCCCCAGCAACTGCCACTCGCACCATCGCCTTCCCCGAGTCTCCGCCGTCGATCTGCTTCATCTCCGCGATCATCCGAGCCTTCTAGGTGAGTCTCCGATCACCACCGTGCCGCCGGCGCGGCGGCGCCGCCAGTTTTTGGTCGCCGCCGTTGCCTTTGATCGTGGGCCGTTGGATCCTGATCCAACGGTGCCCTACCGCTTCGCTGTAGATATTAGACAGACAAGTGGACCCCACCCGTCAGTCTTTTATTCTTTTCCACGCACACACCGAGTCACTGACCAGTAGGCCCCACCTGTCAGAAATCTCAACATTATCCAGAAGAGAAGGAATTTCTATTTCATTTTCTCTGGAAAAACAGTACTGGACCTATCTTTGAAATTCAATATCTCGAGATTTAGGAATCCAAATAAATCAAATCAAATGTTCTGGAAAGCTTATGAAATTGTTTAACCAACCCAATTGGATTCAACTCATTTAATTAAATATTTAAAAAGTATTATTAGAAACAGTACAGAAGGTTTAAAATCTAAACTTGTTTGTTTCTGATGCTCTGTGAGTCCAACTAATTCCAAACTAATTTTGTTAGCTTAGTACTGCCATGTATAAGCTTCCCAAATTTTGGTGGAATTATTTGTGCAGTAGATATTGTTTGGTTTAAGATAGAAGTTTGAACACCCTTCTGGACCAAAATCTTTTTAGATAATTATTGGTTGATCCATTTGACTTAGAACCAATTTTTTAGGTCACATTTAGTCATGTTTAGTTATCCCTAAAAGGATTTAATTTTTGAAAAATAGAATTTAAATGGTAGCCAAAACTTGATTATTAAGCTACTGGATTCAATCCAATGTGTAGGGAGTTTGGTAACTCCAAATGATCCAATTCAAATTGGGTTGTCTTCTACACATCAGTAGCTTTCCATAGAATTTTAGTTTGTATTTTTGTGACCAACAGAACTCAAGTTATTGAATTAAACATGAATAACTAGTTCTGCCATAATTTTTGAAGTAATTAAAAAGGTGTTTAATTCAATTATTTTGAAACCAAATTGTATAGCTTAATGTGTGCAGTAGCTATGTGTGATGTTCATGATTGTTGTGTTGAGATGATTGCTTGTATAGCTTAGTGATTGTTTGCATTGTTTGTTTATTAATTAGACGAGAACGTTGTCGGATATATCGAGGAAGGAGAGTTTGCTGAATTTGAAGAACAAGAGCAAGATCACTTTGCCAAGCAAGGCAAGCTATTCTCTGAGCTTGCACTACAAACATATGCATCTACTTTCATAACCTGTTTTACTCTCAAGGCAAGATTTATAAAACCCATTTCAAAAGTATATGGAAATTATTTTGCCACCTATGTAGAGTTACAAGATATTTATATCAAATTATAGGATGGGAAAAAAATTATGTTTTATTCAAAACTCCTTTGAATTTACTTGTGAGATTATGCAATACCGAGATGTCGGTGTTGGAATGGAGAAGTGGAAAATGGTGATGTTTATGAAAAATGCACAGTGTGTCCTTGTACTTACGTCAACCAT
Organism: Poa pratensis; assembly: GCA_947311845.1. Classification (NCBI taxonomy): domain Eukaryota; kingdom Viridiplantae; phylum Streptophyta; class Magnoliopsida; order Poales; family Poaceae; genus Poa; species Poa pratensis. The sequence continues at coordinate 60,884,983 of CAMZMU010000052.1, forward strand.
CCGATACCCTGTGCGACCACATCCACCACATATGGGAAAAGGGCGTAGTCATATAATTTGCTCATATTAGTATGGGACTCCTCAACAACGAGGATGACCTTGTTCCATGAGGGGATGGTCATGGCGACCTACCCCCTGACCTGGGTCCTGGCATCTGAGGATGGGGGATTGAAGGGTTCGCTCGCCGGGCAGAACTACGAGTCCTCACACTTAGGTTTCCCGACGGGGAATCTGGACTGGGTGTTGATGGAAAGGATGATAATTTCGTAGGGGTAGGATCCTATACTAGCATGAGCAAAGGACAGGCTATGGTCGGCGGCTTACTTCGCATACACCTGTATGGCGAGACGTGGCGGACACGATGAGATGTGGGATAAAAGCGTGCTACCTCTGCAGAGGATTAAAACTATTCGAATAGCCGAGTCCTCGGATATGGACAGTTGGGAGACCCTACTTTGACCATGTGCAAGTTTTGAAAACTTTTAAGTCAAAAAGAAATTGAAATGGTGATGTTGTGGCACAACTATACCAAATGGAGTGGTAGGAGTTGTTGGAATAAATGGACTATGGTGAGCCATGGTCAGGAAAAAGGAAGGGTTTTGGAGAAGCAGATAAAATGGTGGTTTCTTTAAAAAGTGATTATAAAACTCTTCTTACCTTTTTCAATAAAGATATAGAGATGTTTTAAACAAACAAAAGTTGTAAGTTAAAATAGAACTAGTGCATACTCATGTTGGGGTAGTTTGCGAGTACATTCAAATGTACTCATATTGGTTTCGTCCCTGGCTATTGTCCTAGCCAGACTACGAGGAGGAGCATTACACCGAGCAGGAGTATGGCAACTTCTATGCGAACTAAGGATCTCCACAAGTCAGCTGCCTGTCGGGTTGTCATCGCTAGAATATGATGTCTACTACGCCGTAGCTTCCGCTGATATATTTGGTTTGGCCCATGAAGGCACCTATGTAAGAACTTGGTCTAAGTGACCATTTATGTAAGACTTTTAATTCGGTATTGTAATGGATGTAAACTTTGGTATCCAATTCGGATTATGTGCAACGACAGACTGATCACGGGATCGTTGTGTTAAGCATAATCGGGTATTTCGGACAGCTAGTCCGGGGTCCCCACAGGTAAACACCATCTCTTACCACTTTTTCTATTTTACTTGGCTTTCATATACTAACCCACTTCATACTTTTCAGGTGAGAAGGACGCTGCCATCAGGAGATCCTATCCAGAGAAACTGAACTGCTTGAACACCATCATTCGGTTGTTCCAGTTTGGCACTTCTGAGATTATCAAATGTGTCAAAAGCAACTGTACTCCTCCCCAAATGATATACGAGTCACTGCATCAGCTTTCCACAATCCCCGAGTGGTTGGACCTCTGGCCGCGCTCAGCATGCCGGGTTGGCGCAATGCGCAGTTTAGCTCTAGCCAAAGCCTACAACCCGCGCCTTAACCCGGCTCCTTTTGTCAAAGGATTCGCTCAATACAATGCTGATGGCACCAAGTTTGGGGGAAAAGCGTTCAAAGAAATTGCTGCCCAAACCCGGCCCATTGCTTGCAAGATCGCTGAGAGCCTCAACCTATCGGTTTTCCAAGATGCAGTGGATGAGAACAACACTCCAATCCCCACTCCTGAACCCGAGCATACTGATCTGTTGGCCAAGCTGAGAGACTCCATTGCAAAGAAGAAGAAGGCTGTAGCGCCAAGTACTTTCACTCCAGTTGTCCCTGCACCCAGCCGTGCTCCTACCACACCGATCATGGAAAAGCCGGCTGATGTTGCTAAGGATACTGCAGAAGATCAAGGTCCTGTACAAGCTAAGTCCCAGGCCAAAGCTCCTGAAGATAATCCGGCTCTGCCGAAGCTGAAGCTGCCAAGGGACCTCAACCGATAACCCGGCTATCTGAGCCAGTTTTCATGCTGTACTTTTCCTGCAAAACAATTATTCGGCCAATGGGCATTGTAATATGCTCTGAAATACTTTGCCTTTTATTTGATGGTGCGCTGTGCACTATATGAAATACTCAATCTTTTGTAATAACTTATACTTTTTATGGTTTAGATGACCCTTTTGGTTTATCTTTAGCTTCTTATCAGTCGGCTTTCACATGACTTTCTCAGTTGCTACTTTTTCCTTTGCTAAAACAGGGTCAAACTAAGTCCCAGCATGGGCATCATAGTTGATTGAATTAACAAGTAAGCAATCTGGTCATAAAATTGTGAGTAACATCAAACTGATAGGCAAGTTTAACCAAGAACAAAATTAAGGCTTAAAAGCCGGGTCTTAGGATTAAAACTTATGAATTTAAATTCATAAGTCCCCAAGCCCTGGATCAATGTTTACAAGTAAAGGCTTAAACTATGCATCATTACCCCACTGATCTCAAACATCTCTATGCGTGCTCTCTTGGGCAACAGCTATAGGACTTTTTGCTAAGCACTCCTTTGGGCCAAGCTTTATAAACATAAACATGCATAAAAAGTAAAACAGTAGAAAAATTTCTTCTCAATACTCTTCTTTATTAAAGATACACCAGCAAGCCGCCTCATTAAAAACCTTCCAGTCCCCTTAGGTACCCTGGTAAGGAAAAGAGCGCGTCTGAAACCTGCTGGGGGTTACATCGTGTGTTACATAACTCGGCCTAGGTTCATGTTCACTAGGTATAATATGGGCGAAGATGAGCAATGTTCCACGGCCGCTTCGTCTCTTCCATAGGAAGGATAGCATGGTCCGTGTTGTTCTCTTCACCTTTCTCTCTCACATCTATCAGATAATATGAACCATTGTGCAATTTCCGACTGATGAGGAACGGCCCTTCCCATGGAGGAGTTAGTTTGTGCATCCCTGCCTGCTTCTGTCTGAGCCGTAAAACTAAATCTCCTTCCTGGAAAGTTCTTGATCTTACTCGGCGACTATGATAGCGCCGCAAATCTGCTGATAAACTGCGGACCGTTCCAATGCTAACTCACGCTCCTCTTCAAGGGCATCAATCGAATCCTCCCTTGCAATTGCATTGCTTGACTCCACATACCGCCACTCTTGGCGAGTCATGGACTATATCACTCGGTAACACTGCTTCTGCTCCATACACCAGAAAGAACGGTGTACGCTTGGTTGATCTATTCGGGGTTGTATTGATCCCCCAAACCACTGCGGGTAACTCTTTCACCCAAGCTCCATACGCCTTTTCAATCGGAACTCGAAGTCTTGGTTTGATTCCTTCAATATTTCTGATTACTCCTTTCTACCTGCCCGTTGGCCTGTGGATGTGCCACCGAAGCAAGGTCTAATCTGATTCCCTTCTCTTTGCAGAATATCTCTGTTTCACCGAGTGACATGTTGGTCCCATTATCTGTGATGATACTGTGAGGATAGCCAAACCGACTGATAATTTTCTTCAGAAACGTGACAACTTTGGAAGCATCACAACTTGTAACTGGCTCTACTTCAACCCACTTAGTGAACTTATCACGATGTCATCTGAAGGGCCCCATCATATCAAGACCCCAAACTGCAAACGGCCAGTGATTGGTATTGTCCTCAATTCCTGAGCCGGCACATGCTCCTGTCTTGCATATCTTTGACATCCATCACATGCCCTAACAATCTGCTCTGCATCCTTGAAAGCTGTGAGCCAAAAGAATCCATGCCTAAATGCCTTGGCCACCAGAGACCTAGATGAAGCATGATGACCACAGTCCCCAGCATGTATCTCTTGCAAAATTTGCCTTCCTTCGACTGATGAAACACATCGCTGATAAACTCCAGAAACACTGCGCTTGTACAACTCACCATCAATTACTGCATAACCGAGTGATCTTCTGACAATTTGTCGCGCCATAACTTCATTACTCGGCAAAATCTTCCTTATCATATAATCCAGATATGGTTCAGTCCACTCAGGAATCTCATGCAACGCTGCTACTAACTCGGAATCTTGATCTGGACTATCATCTTCCTCTTCACCCGGAAGTTGGACTGATGGCTTCCATAACTCGTCCAGGAACACATTAGGTGGAACTGGCTCTCTACGTGATCCCAATCTTGACAAAGCATCTGCTGCCTCGTTTTTCCTTCTATCAATATGATCCACCTGGAATCCTGAAAAGAATCCAGCTGCTTCATCAACAGCCCTTCTGTAAGCCGCCATCTTCTCATCTTTCCTGTCCCAAGTCCCAGAAACTTGCTGCGCTACAAGATCCGAGTCACCAAACACATGATCCTTTTGATGTTCATCTCCTTGGCAATGCGCAAACCATGTAACAAAGCTTCATACTCGGCAATATTATTGGTGCAATCAAAGTGAATCTGAAGAACATAACTCATCTTATCCCTTTGGGTGAAGTGAGAACCACTCCTGCTCCTGATCCCTCATACTGCTTGGATCCATCAAAATGCATAACCCATGACTTATAACTCGGCGCCTTGGGTGGTGCCGTGCTTAACTCAGTCCAATCATTGACAAAATCAATCAAGGCTTGTGACTTAATCGCTGTGCGAGGCTCATACTTGATGTGATAATCACCCATCTCAATCGCCCACTTGGCAATTCTTCCAGTAGCTTCAGTATTGCACACAATGTCTGCCAATGGTGCTCCACTCACCACTGTAATGGGGTGTTCTTGAAAGTAATGCTTCAATTTCCGACTGGCCATGAAAACGCCAAAAACTAACTTCTGCCACTGGGATACCTCTGTTTAGCCGGAGTCAAAACCTCACTGACATAATAAACCGGCCTTTGAACCAGATGCTCCTTTCCTTCTTCTTTTCGCTCCACCACAACAACTACACTAACTGCTCGGGAATTTGCAGCTATGTACAACAGCATGGGCTCCTTTGGAGCTGGAGCAGCTAAGATTGGTGCTTTCGATAATGTTTCCTTCAATGCCTCCAGGGCTTTATCAGCTTCCTCATCCCAAACAAATTTATCTGACTTCCTCAAGAGTCGGTATAAAGGAATTGCTTTCTCTCCCAGTCGGGATATGAACCTACTCAACGCAGCCACGCAGCCCGTGATCTTCTGGACTTCCTTCAATTCAGTCGGCTTTCCCAACCTATTGATTGCTGCTATCTTTTCCGGGTTTGCTTCAATCCCACGCTCGGACACAATAAAGCCGAGTAATTTTCCTGATGGAACTCCAAACACACACTTTTTTGGGTTAAGCTTCATCTGAAACCTCCTTAAGTTAGCAAAAGTTTCTCTCAAATCATCAATAAATGTCTCAGCCTTCTTTGTCTTGATCACCACATCATCAACGTACGCATGCACGTTCCGATCTATCTGCTTCTCAAAACAACTCTGGATGCACCTCTGATAAGTTGCTCCAGCATTCTTCAGTCCAAATGTCATGTTCTTGTAACAAAAAGCTCCAAATGGGGTGATAAATGATGTCTTCTCCCAATCTTCCTCTGCAAGCTTGATTTGATGATATCCTGAATATGCATCCAGGAAACACAAAAGATCACTACCTGCCACAGCATCTATGATTTGATCAATCCTTGGTAACGCAAACGGATCCTTCGGACAATGCTTGTTCAAACTTGTGAAATCAATACACATCCTCCACTCATTGTTCTTTTTCAACACTAAAACCGGGTTAGCCAACCACTTTGGATGTAACACTTCCATAATGAATCCTGCGGCGAGTAAACGAGCTATCTCTTCTCCTACAACCTTCTTCTTTCCTCATTCAATCTGCGCAATCCCTGTTTAATCGGTCTTGCTTTAGGATCAACATGTAAGCGGTGCTCAGCGAATTCAGTCGGTATGCCTGGCATGTCACTAGGTTTCCATGCAAAGACATCCCGATTCTCACGGATGAATTCGATGAGCGCGCTTTCCTATTTGTCAGTCAGATTTGACCCGATAGAGAACTGCTTGGACGAATCACCCGGCACGAAGTCAATCATCTTGGTATCTTGAGCCGCTTTGAATTTCGCCCTCTCTTCGGTCATTGGTTTCTTCAAAATTGTCCCATCATCCGGTTTGTGGTAGCTTTGTAGTAATTCAACTCCTCTTCCGCACAGGCTTGTTCTGCCATAACAGCATCACCTTCCTCACATTGTAACGCCAACTCACGACTGCCATTGACTGTGATAATACCTTTGGACCTGGCATCTTCATCTTTAGTACACATAACACGGCCTCGCCATGAATCTAGCAAAAACATTGCGGCCAAAGAGAGCATGATAGGGCTCTTCAATTTGACCACCTCAAAACAAATCATCTCAGACCTGAAATTATCCTTTGATTCTCCAAACGCGACCTCCAATGTTATTGTTCCCTCTGGTCTTGCCGACTTTCCAGGACAATACCATGAAAGATAGTACTGGAAGGGTGAAGCTGCTTGGCTGTGAAACCCATCCGGATGAATGTATCCCAATACAGAATGTTGATGCTACTACCTCCATCCATAAGAACCTTGTGTAAAATATACCCGAAACCTGAGGTGCAACAACTAAAGCCAACGCTCCAGGTGCATCTACTCGGGCCGGGTGATCCTCTCTAGACCAAGTGATCGGATACTCGGACCACTTCAAATATCTCGGAACTGCGGGAAGAACGGTTGACAGCTCTTTTCTTCAATTTCTGATCTCTCCGACTAGTGCTGGAAACTGTAATATGATACTGTCCTCGATTTAACTCCTTGGGGTTTTGCTGGAAACCTAACCCGGCTGGTCCGTTATCCGGGCCGGGTGGTCCTCCATTATTTCCTCCAGCTTGTGGTCCGTGGCCGGGTTATTTCCATTACCCGGCCTCGGGCCGTTTCCTCCCATACTCATCCTGGCAAACTCTTCGTTCTTCCATCTCTGAAGATCAACACACTGGGACAAAGAGTGATTTGCCGGTTTACCGTTCCTACTATGACGTGGACACGGCATGTTGAATGCTTCCTGGGGGTTAGCCGGTCCTCGGAAATTTCCCCTGTAATTGCCATTGTTGTTATTGCCTCGATAATTATCATCTCGCCGCTGAAACTTGTTATACCCGTGTTTGTGTTTGCCACCAAATCTGAACCACCCTCGTGCTGCCTTTTGGAGTTATTCCCATTGTTACCATTGTGATTATTGTTCCGTTGTTGTTGTTACCGTTGTTGTGGTTCTTTCCTCCGTTGTTGACGTTTCCTTTTCCCTTATCTTCATCATCATCCCGGGTCTTGTCTGTGGACGCGTGCTTATGAGCCGCTTCCATCAGCTGCCCCATGGTGATGTTTCTGCTTCGCCAGTGGCCCTCAGTCGACCCATCTTCTGAATTACCGGGTCATATCTGCAGGTTTTCTCCATTGATGACACGGCCGCAGCTGGTGTAATTCCCTTTGATGAGTGAATGATGGCTGTAACTCGGCGCATCCAGTGACGCGCTGACTCGCCTTTCTTCTGGAAACATCGCTCCAAATCCTCTATAGTGAACAACTTCTCACACGTGCCCTTGAAATTCTTGACAAATAATGCCTTCAACTCATCCCAAGAATTGATAGATTTCTCGGGTAATCCATTGAACCATAACTTTGCTGCTCCTTCACTCATCATCAGGTACATGTATCTCGCGCACAAGTTGGCGTGGCATTGCGAATACTCATCGCCATCTCGTAACTGCTGAGCCATGTTTCTGGATCCATGCTGGGGTCATAATTCGTCACCTTGCTTGGCTCTTTAAACTTCTCAGGAAAAGGTTCACTCTTGATAGCATCTGAAAGACATTTAGTTCCAACCGGGTTAAGTAATGAAGAAACTAACGGCAAACCTGACCCGGTATTTGGTGCGTGCCCATCACTCCTGCTTCAGGTTGTCCTCCGGCTCCTCCGGCGACACCTAAAGCCGGGTTTGCGCTCGCCGCACGCCGTGCTCTTGAACTGTTGACAATCGCTTGGGCCACAGACTGGGCCGGGGCCGGTTGATGCGGCCTCGGCGCCGGCTGATTCTGAGCTGGCCTCTGCTGATGTGTCCCGAACGTGAGGCTGCGGCGCCGGGTGACCTTGATTCTGCTGTCCGTTCCTGACGCCTGATCCGGCTGGCCTCGGTGTTTCTCCGTGATGACTCCGGTTAGCTCGGCTATTGTATGGTGTTGAATGTAACGCTCCACTCTTATCCGGCATGTTGCCCTGCTGCGTGATCGCGGTTTTCAACATCTCAATTGCCCTGCGTGCTTCTTCTCCCTCTGGCGATTGATCAATCGGCATGCGGCATAATGCTAATGTTGCTGCGTACACGTTATCAGCCGGATTTGAGTAGTGACCACTGGGCGTGTGGAACCGATCTGCTGGTGGTGGCATACCACCCGCAGCCGTTGTGTTCTGATTTTGCTGAGCTCCAGCCCGAGTGTTGGGTGGCACCCCGTTTCCTCCCTGATTTGCTCTAACCATGATTCCATGCCCGATTCCAACCGGCGCTGGCTCAGGCCGAGTGACATTGGGAGCTCCGTTTGGTGATGCAAAGTTCAATCTTGTTGGATCTAAGGTCATGCCTGGCATCACCCGGGTCTGGTGCCTCCTCTGATGTACTGCTGTAAGATCTTCATGGCGATTCTGCACTGTTAACCTTTCTTGCTCCACACGGGCTCGATCCCGTTCTATCTCTTGTTGCTCATCAAACATGCGCTGCTGCTCCGCCAATAAAGCCTTCTGTTGATTCTCCAGCGTGATTCGTAACGTATCCAATTGCTGCGCCCGGGTTGCTGCGTTATCTGGTGTGATTGGGGTGGTAACTATTGCAGCGTCAAAGTCCAAGGGCCTCAAAACTGGTGGAATTTCCATCAAAACGGCTGTTCCGAGCCATCACCCGGTTGAAAGGTCGGATGACGCTGAATTCTTTCTCTGTTTTCTCTGGCCGCGCGCGTGGCATCGTCCTCACTCACTGAAGTTTCTGTCCCATCATTGTGGTTCCTCAGGTGTACACCACAGCACGCTTCATGGTCCTTGGCTCCGACTCATAATCTTCCTCATCAGCCACGTACCCAAATCTCTCGTCAAACAACGGTAAGATCGATTCAGTATCTGTATCCAAATCTTCCTCGCGTCGGCACTCCGGCTCGCAAGCCTGGATGTCCGACTGATGTTCGAAACCTCCTGTTCCGACTGACTCTTCTCCATCAGATTGGACGATGGTGGCTGCCCCTGAAACGGAGTCGCACATAACCTCGTCATCAATTTGCTGAGTTGCATTAATCATACCTACGAAGACGTTGATCCGACCGAACGGGATCACCCGGCCGGTTTCCAGCAGATCTGCTTCTTCCTTCCAGCCGGAATCGTCGACGATGCGCTTTCCGTGCTGATCCATCCTGACCTCGCCGATCGCGAGGTTCTCCATCCCTCGCAGAGCTTCTCCCTTGATGAGGACAGCTTTGGTCGCAGGCCCCACGGTGGGCGCCAACTGTCGTGGGGTTATCACGGCAGATGTTACCATAGGGTAACTTGATGATTGGGGCAAGGCGCCTTGGTCCTTCAGGAGATTGTCACGCTCGTTGGGGAAAAAGGGTTTACCCAGGTTCAGCCTCTCCATTGGAGATAAAGACCTACTTCCTGCTTCTATGTTATTGATCTCGAGGTCTCGATAACTCGGCTACGACAACAGAGCCGGGTTACGAGACAGGTTACAAGGGTTTCGCTTGATAGCGGTGATATCGAACTAGGGTTACTAGATTGCTTATGACTTAGACTCTCTATCTATGTTCTGGGAGCCCGTTATATAGACGCCGGGTCTCCCGAACTTACAATGAATACCGAGTTACATACGAGCCCGGAGTCCTACTCTAGGTTCTTCTTGACCTTCCGTAGCCTCCAAGTCACCCGGTTCCTTCCTTCACTCGGACTCCAGTTCTTCTAGGTCCTTTCTTCTAGGGACGAGTCATGTTAGGCATATTGGCCCAGCTATAACCCGGCCCATATCTTGTACACATCACCGGACCAGGCCTTGGGCCATCCGATTGATTCTTCCTTGGTCATGAGTATACCGGGTTATTATCCCCCCAACACCTCCATCCCCCTCCGGAGTCTCCATCAGCACCACCGTCAAGACCAGCACCATCTTCATCAACTCTCCATCAAGTGTTCTCACCATGACCATATGTGAGAAGTTTCCACCAAGGCTGAGGGCTCTACCGGTAGCTATGTGTTTCATCTCTCTCTCCCATGGTGTGATCTTTATGTTATCATGAGCTTTGTAATCTAGTTGGATCCATGGATGTTACTCTTTGTTATCTTATGAATTATGCTACTTGAGTGGTTTTATTAATGTAAACTCCGGAGTCACCTTTGTCACATGGTGCGAAGTTGACAGTGTGCGCACCGTGTGTGACGCTTAGGCTAAAGTTTACAGGAATACTTATCATGAGCTATTATTAGTGTTGGATGTCTCTATGAAATTGTGGTGTTTGTCTAGTACTATTTTGGGGCGCTCTTAGTGATATTGGGGTCCCCTAGATGTGGAATACAACTTTAAGGTGTGCTTTTGTAGCCCTACACAATGAATTGGTGTTTGTTATCCAACAGGAGAATAGTTCAGAGTAGCATAGTGAAGAGGAAATATCTATGTATTCAATAATATTATAATTGTTGAGAGTGTCCACTAGTGAAAGTATGATCTCTAGGCCATATTTCCAAGCATTGAAACACTGTTTGCTCTCATTTTGGCTCAAGTTTGCTTGCTGCCATTTTTATTTGAGATTGCAATTACCACTTATAATCATCCATATTACTTGTATTTCAGTATCTCTTCGCCGAACTAGTGCACCTATACATCTGACAAGTGTATTAGGTGTGCTGGGGACACAAGAGACTTCTTGTATCTTAATTCCAGGGTTGCCTGAGAGGGATATCTTTGACCTATACCTCCTTGAGTTCGATAAACCTTGGGTTATTCACTTAAGAAAAACTTGCTGCTGTTCCACAAACCTCTGCACTTGGAGGCCCAACACTGTCTACAAGAATAGAAGCGTGCGTAGACATCACCATGCCACTTCTCCATGACTAGATCTAGCATGTTCTTATTTTAACTTCATGTCAAAAGACTTAATGCCAAGGTTGGAAAAAGCGCTAGGCGTAAGCGAGGCGGTTGTCATTCGCCTAGCGCCTAGGCGAGTATATAAGTTTTACCATCAGGTGTATATTTGGGTTATTCTACATCTATACACACTAATTTAGAGCATATAAATGAGTAAACTACTAACAATTGCCATTGAATTATGGTCAATTTGATTTGTAAGAGAAATATGGTATGATTGATTCGTAAGAATACAATTTCTTAGTTGTGCTGCCTAGAGTTCCGCTTATGCCCTAGGCGAGGCGTTTGTCCATCGCCTAGTGCCTAAGTGTGCTTAAGCGTTGCCTAGGCGCCGCCTAATCCAACACTGCTTAATGCTATACTCTGATTTATCTTAATTACTGAGGTGTTATGATTTAGTTCGCATCTTGGTGGAGCATAAGAGAGACTAATAAACAAAAGGTCTCTATGTTAGGACGTGATGCCCATATAATTAGTAACTTGTCACTAAACTTATTTGTTGCAATCTCATATGTCAACTCTAGTGTTCCATTGTCTCTACCACTTTATTAAAGAGAGTGCATTTGTGAAACATGAACCCCGGTCCATTTTTAATCATAAGAAACACCTTTCCAACAACTTTTACCCACTTTACATTTTCTGCCATTTAAAAATCCGAAAACACTTTTACATCTTGCATTCATCATATAAAACCCAAAAATATCATTTATCATTGTTTCCACCATCCTTGCATATTTATTTACCACCACTGCATATTTACTTCTTGTTTGCATTGCATATTATTTTCATATTATTCTCACACCTTGTGCTTGAAAACCACTAGGTGAGGTTGAGGACCAAAACAATTTACTTTGTTTTGTAGGTAACCAAGGGAAGGATAAGAAGATAAATCTTTCACTACTGATTCTCCGAGAGTTCGATATTAAACCCTCGAGTCACCCCTCGCGGGGAAAACCGTCTTCCATATACTACACACTCTACACTTGGAGTCTCAACCTAACCCATTTACTTTTCACGCAGGTAACTACGTGAAGGGCCATCACTTCATCTGCCCTGCTCCCATGTATTGGCTGCTTGAGGGCAACTCGGGCTGTCAGCCATCTCGTTCGTTTCACCATGTTTTTTGAACGAGTCTGTTCTTAATACCTAGGCCGGTAAAATGGTGGGATTTCGAGCTGTGGGTAATTTTAACACGGTTGACCATACTGAAAGGCAGTACATCCCCGACCCCAGGCTACTGCTTCTTGGTAGAGGTAGACGACCGTGCAAGCGTATCCGAAATGGTATGGATGAATCTGAAGCCGGAGCCCCGACAGTGCAATGTTTTCTGTGCAGTGATTTTGGTCACAAGGATACTGCTTGTACAAAATTCCCACCTACGGATGCTGCTCCGGCATCTAGAGCAGCTGCTCCACGTGGGCGAGGCAGCCGAGGACCAAGAGGAAGAGGAAGAAACTAGGATATGTTTTAAATTTGGACTATGCTTTTATCTGTATCAAGTGTCGATCAGTGTTTCACATTTGGACTATGTTTTTATTTGTAATAAGTGTGGACCAATGTTTTAAATTTGGACTATGTTTTTATCTATAATAAGTGTGGATCAGTGTTTTAAATTTGGACAATGTTTTATCTGTAATTAGCCTGGATCTATGTTTTAAATTTAGACTTTGATTTATCTGTAATTAGTCGGCATCTATGTTTTAAATTTAGACTTTGATTTTATCTGTAATTAGTCTGCATCTATGTTCTAAATTTAGACTTTTCTTTTACCTGCGCTAAATTCATAATTTGTACTGCAGAAATGGAACAAGTATACTTGATCAGTGATACCAGTTGACGTAGTTACCTGCGTCGAAAGTAAATGAGTTAGATTGAGACTCCAAGTGTAGAGTGTGTAGTAAGTGGAAGACGTGTTTCCCCACGAGGGTGACTCGAGGGTTTAATATCAAACTCTTGGGGAATCAGTAGTGAAAGATTTATCTTCCTATCCTTCTCTTGGTTACCTACAAAACAAAGTAAATGTTTTGGTCCTCAACCTCACCTAGTGGTTGTGAAGCACAAGGTGTGAGAATAATATCAAGATAATATGCAATGCAAACAAGAAATAAATATGCAATGGTGATAAATAAATATGCAAGGATGGTGGTAGCACTGATAAATGATATTTTTTGGTTTTATATGATGTATGCAAGATGTAAAAGTGTTTTTGTATTTTCGGATTTTAAAATGGCAGAAAATGGAAATGGATAAATGTTGTTGGAAAGGTGTTTCTTATGATTAAAAATGGACTGGGGTTCATGGTTTCACAAATGCACACTCTCTTAAATAAAGTGGTAGACAATGGAACACTATAGTTGACATATGAGATTGCAACACAAAAGTTTAGTGACAAGTTACTAATTATATAGGCATCACTTCCTAACATAGAGACCTTTTGTTTGTTAGTCTCACTTAAACGCCACCAAGATGCGAACTAAATCATAACACCTCAGTAATTAAGATAACTCAGAGTATAACTTTAAGTATAATAACATTAAGTTAAAATAAGAACATGCTAGATCTAGTCACGGAGAAGTGGCATGATCACCCACATCCCTTGTAGCATGGTATTTTTGTTTATCCCTAGTGATGCAACAAAGTAAGGTAAAACACCCAAGTGGATCGCGGAACTATCTCTCACGTTCACCGCACTAGCCAACCCCCGTTACTCCAACTAATGCACACATCACCCCACACACGCTCTCATAAACATGCTTGATCAAAACAAGTAAATAGGAACGGGGTACATAATATGTGCATCTATATTCATAACTGAAACAAAACAGTTGCAATGTCAAACATATATTAACTCATAAAAAGATCCACCACATAGGTATTACATAGATGACCGTAATCATGTTCAGCAGCTCATACGGTACTAATTAGTGAAGCTCAAAGAGAGGAGAGATACATAAGTTACTTCCACAAACCCATAGTCCAGGGGTGGACTACTCCCTCTTCATCATGGAGACGGTGGAGAAGTCGTTGGAGAAGATGGAGACCACGCCGGCAGCACCCTTCCGGAGCTTTCCCCCTCCAATCTTCAGCTCCAGGTCTTTGTTTAGGTGTTTCTGTGTTTCGGCGGTGCTCCCTCCAGAGAACGTCGGGGGACTATTTTTATAGGCGTTTTTAGGTCAAAACTAGGTCGGTGGAGAAAAGATCGACGGTAACGGAGCCCCGAGGCCCAAAAGAGGGGGTCCCACGCGGCCCATGTACCTGGCCGCGTGGGCCCACTCAACTTCGGCCTCTGACCTCCTTTCGTGCGCTTCCTTGGCTCCTACGCTTTGTTCCTTCCAAAAACTGATGCTCGTAAAATATTAGGTCATTTGGACGTCGTTTGGGTCCCTGAAATATTAAAATATAGAAAATAGGGTTTTCTGCCTACGCACGGTTAATTCCATAAAAATAGGAAAATTATGAAATATTCCAAAAATCATTATAAAACATTGATATAACCCTTATATGATGCAAATATGATTGGAATATAAGTAATATAGTGCAAAGTTCATGCATGCATTTTACATGCATCAATCTGTCCGGATGAGGATCATAACCATCGCGCAAAGACATTACAGGAGCGTAGCCTCGAGCCTCTAGTGACTCGCGGACCGAGGGAATATTGGCAGATACACCCTGCTTGGAAGGAGAGGTAACGTGTTTAATTTACTTGTGCGTGTCATATATTATCTGCATTAATTTACTTGTTCGCTTCATATATATGATTATGAATTTATATCTACAATACTCCTCCACCCTACCCCACATAGGAGACGCAGGATGATGATGCTGGATCACTGATTCCTGGACGTGCCATTGTGCCACCCAACAGGCTGGGTTGGACTACGCCAGATCCAGGCCTTGTCAGACCTCCGCGCCTTGTTAGACGTCATCCCTGACACTTTAGGAGACATTCATGTACCTATCTATGTATGAGATCTTTTAATTAAGTAGGATTTTTTAATATTATGTATGAGATCTTTGTAATATTAAGTAGGACTTTTTAATATTTATGTACAACTAGACGTATGTATCGATGCATGCAAACTTTCAGCAATCCTCTTTATTACATCCAGATAATATTACACAAACAACAAAACATCGATAACAACATCATTTACCCAAAAGAAAAATCATCTACCATCGACGCAGCCTCCCGCATCACTCTTGCCTTTCGATGTCGCAGCACCCTTGTCCTTTGACGACGCAACACTCTTCCGCTTCGACGATCCTTCACCCTTGTCCTTTGACGACGCAACACCCTTGCCCTTCGCCGCCGCCACTGCAGCTTTCTTGCTCGCTTCACTCGGCATGAACAGATCATCTTCATCCTCGCTCTCCTCGATCCATAAAATAGGACACCTGATAGCTCTGGCCGCCTCAGCTTCTGTCGGATAGTCAACCTTCTTCTGCCACCTAGCATGCATCCTGAGAAGTTCTTCCCGCATTTCCCTCCAAGTCCTCGATGGCCATCCCCACCTACATAGCTTCGCTGATAGCTCAAGGAGATGAGGTGGATGATCTATAATATCCTCAAATGGCACTTCCTTATTGTCTACCTTGAACTCAGCTGTATACCTCAAAAGGAGGGACGACATTCCTATCGGGAAACTATGATATGAAGGAAAGCTCGACATGCTCGAGTGAGTGGAGGAATGGTTGCCAACCTCAGTGAGATGGGGTTCTTATAGGCCGAGATAGCAAGAATTTGGCGGGAAAAACAGGCGGGAGAGAAGAGGTCGGAGAAAAGGGCGGGAACTGATTTGGCGGGAGAAACAGACGGGAACAATTTTGGCGGGAGAAAAAGGAGGGAGAGGAGAGGAGATGGCGGGGAAAAACGCGTGAACAAGTGTTGCGAGACTGGAACGGGAAAAAACGCACGAACGACTAAGCGAACGAGTGGCGCGGGAATAAAACCCACCCGCTACTACAAAACGCAGTGCATGCGGCAGTCGGCCCAGCGAAAGCCGACTGGTCCTGGTCGGCTAGGCCATGGCCGACTGGACCTAGTCGGCCCAGCCGTGGTCGACAGGGCCCAGTCGGCTTAACCCTGGTCGATAACTTCTCTGACAGCCGCAGACGTCGGCCGACAGGCTTCTGGGCCCAGGCCAGGCCGACAGGCCCTACTCGGCTTAGCCCAGGCCGAGGCCGTATTATTTTTAAAATTTTCTGGTTTTGCGTAATTAAAAAAATGTATTATTAAAAAAAACTAGCAGGGTGGCCCTCGCAATTGCGAGGGCATCGTCTTCAGTATGCCGAAAACTTACTAAAAAGGAAATCTATGATTGTACATATACTCATGTTATATGGAAGAAACTATATTCTATTTTGTTTGGATGTACCTTTCTATATTTGCCTCCTACGTTTATAAATATGTGACATTAACCTTCTAAAAAAGATATATATGTGGACATGGAGATCTAGAGTATGTGGTAAGTTTAGGTACAATATGGACACGGCATATGTTTACGTAAAGTTAAGAAGAGTATACCATTTTTCATCCATTAGCTATAAAATGTCCACTAAATCAATAGCTGTATATCATTTCTTTGTAATCAGGTTATAAAGGTACGTTGCTAAAAAAAATTGAGAGCTTGTGGTCATTTTTTACAAATGTTATGGTTAGTTGAATATCATATTCGCGTTCTATCTTTTATTTTTAATTATTTGGTTGAGAATTATTATGTATCGCTTGAAATGACATTCCGTAAGTACAGAGAACTAAACTTTACGTGTCGTTTCTATATAATTTCTATTGGTTGGCGAGGTTAATATTCAGATTATCACTTATTCATGTTAGTGTATATTAATAAAAATATATGTGGTCTTTTGGATTACTATATTCTCGACAAAGAAATGATTTTTCGATGTTCTCTGACAGTTTGCAACATAATATTACTTCATGAAGTAGTGAATAAAGCTAATCATCCTAATTAAATGGTATATCAACTAAATGTACAAACATTGTAATTTGTGGAGGTATTTATTCCTCTCGTTTACCGAATATGTTTTAAAATACGTGATGATCTCCCGCAATTTATATATGTGATTTGCAGATACATATTGATAGTTCCTACCATGCAACTTTTAGTTTCAGAAATTTCAAGATAACTATCTTCTAGAAACTTATTGTGCTTTAATATATTTATGCACATAGTGGACTGAAATAATTTGGATCATTATCAATTTAGGTGATAATTTCTACCGATCTTCTATATGACTAATCAAACTTTTGACTATGCTTAATATGTACCAGACCTTTATTACATTAATTTTTCTAGGACCTTTTTTCTTACATCGATGTAGAACTTTTAAGTTTTTTCGGTGATCACACTTCACTCCAAGACGCATGACCAGCTGACCTGAAGTTCAATACCGAGAGTAGTAGTGATTTACCTATAGTTAATTGAGTCCTGATTGCAAGCCGCATTATGCCATCTCTAATGCTATAACTAGATCATTTAGGCGCGCGTTGCCGCGCCCGTCTAAAGAAAACTAAATAAATATTTGTGAAAATAAAGATGGTACAAATGCAAGAAAACAAAATTATGGTGCCTCCATATAGGTAGTATCGAACTAAATTAATTGACAGAAAAACATAGAAAAATGCTTAACATCGTTGATTAGGATAGCATACTGATATGAGATGATACGTTCTACCGGGACACTCTATGGCATACTTGTGTATCCGGGCATCCGGCTATCCGCGGTGAATGACAATGGAATGTGCATGGAACTTGGAGGCTTGGAGCAACAAGAATACCTGACAGATATAGAAAAATTCCACTGTAAAAGGAAAAATAGTGAAAAAACCTGTCACATAATATGATCAATATTTGGTTTGTGGACACAGAATAAAACAGAAGTTCGTGTTTCACTAAAAATATAATTCAGGACATGAGCGTGGTGGAGCATTTTTGTTGTTGTTGATAAAACAGAGTATTCTCTCTGATTTCTATTAATAGAAACCACAGGTTTTCAAACTACAGGCAGAAAAGTAAAAGAGCAGGAAAGTATAACGTATTTGTTTCACCACACCGTTGGCTCTCACAGGCGAGATAACCAAACGCAGCCTGAAAGGAAAAAAGACTATCCAGGGAACAACGGAACTACTACAAGCAGTTTTCTATTTTCCGTTCGTTTATGCATCACCGGAAAACACAACTCTTCAAATCTGCTCTAAGTCATTTCTCCCTTTTGCATTTGCTTGTAAACCCTTCAAGCCTTCAGTAGCATTTTTCCTCCAAGGTCTTGAAAACAGCTTCAAGTTTTTCCCTCACTTGATGATTCTGAGAGCCGTACTGGAGCATTGAAACTGTGGCATTAGTTGGCATAAGATTTAGAGACATTAAATTTAGGGACATTATAATAGTCTATGGCATGTACAGGCACAGCTAAAAGGAAATGCATGTAAACAGCATAGTAGGCAACAGAACTAAAGTCAGTTACTCCAAACTGCGAAGACAGATCTGCGAGACTTGTGACTATAGTAGTACAGCCTTCTCATGGAAAAGTCAAGAGAAGCATTACATGATCGAAGCAGTATTTGTTGAAGCAACAACACCAGTTCCTGGTTGCTGTACCATGATCCCACCTTATCATGAATTAATATAAACAAATCTTAAAACCATTGGAGATAAATAAAGAAAAATAATTAAATCTAATTGAAACAAGATGCAAAGAAGCACTACATGATCAACATCCTTCTGCTCCTCCTCCTCGTTTGGATTATCTTCTTCTTAGTCGTCAGGTTCTGTGTAAGTTCAAAAACACTACCTTTCAGTAACTTTAACATGTTCAGATGTTTTTGCCCACTGAGAGAAACTTTATAGAATACTATATCACTCATACCTAAAATAATATATGGAACAATGCAAGCGTGCCAAAGTTAAGGGCCAATGATCAGTGGCCACAAAACCTTGTCTGCAAAAAGATATATTATTTTCAATCTCCAAATTAAGTAAAACCCATTTATACATGATTCGTTTGTTGTAAAAGGGAATCTTTAGTTAACCATTTGGAACTGCCATTAAATCACAAACTGGTAGATATAAATACAGGATTTGTGTAAAGAAAAGAAAGAACAACGAAATATAATGCTCTGTTCATGTCCTCAGGGTCAACATCCTCCTCTGAGAACACAATTACACATCCACTACCACAGAATTCTATGGCGCACCGTTTTGGCATTCTGTGACGCACCCCCGGGTTTGCTGGGTGCGCCACAGAATTCTCGCCACAAAAATTATTTCTGCTGGGTGCGCCACAGAAAGTTGAAATAGCTCGGCAGCACCCTATGCAGAGGAATTCTGTGGCGCACTGTTCCTTGGTGCGCCACAGAAAGTGGTGCGCCACAAAAAAGCGTGCGCCACAGAAATACAGGTATTTTTTCATTTTGCTGTACAAATACAGGTATATACAGGATTTATATAGGTTTATACAGAAATACATGTATATTTGACAGGTATATAAACAGACAAACACATTAATCAATATGCCATCACACATATTACTTAGTGCCCGATCGAGATACATATATACACATAGTCACAAAAGTGCCGAATGTTTACACAATTAGTCATGATACAAACAAATGTTCATCATTTCACACTACACATTACAAATCAAGTGTTCGCCGCCTAACTATGATCAAATATAGTACACATCGGCGATGATGGTGAGCAAGAGCGCGCGGGAGCATGCATGATCATGGCTTCTTCTTCTTGAGCGGCACCGGGAACGGTAGAATGCCGCCTCTCGTCCTCCACTCCCTGGTGTCATTCTGCACCTCTAGTCGTTCTGCGATCTCCCTCTGAGATAACGCTGAAGATGGATTGGGATATATATTGGTTAGTGATATACATAGAGTATAATTTATTCATCTAAGTAGAGAGGCAAGACGATCAATCAATTGTCATGGTTGGAAATCATATGGCTATCCTATTTGGGTTTCATAGCATGGCATATATATAATATATAACCCTACACATGCACTTCTACAAAAAAGTACACACTAGCTAGTAATGCTTAGCAAGGCTATCTTTTATAATATATCCTACCTCTGGGGAAGTGGAAGGACCCTGAGGCGTGAATGACATCCTCGAGGATGATCGTTGTTAACTGTAGCCGGATGCGATGGAAGTCTTGTCTATAATCAGTATCGGTGAGCTCATCTGCGTTTTTGGAGTATTCTGCGAGATTAGATGCAATCTTCGTTTTCTCGCAATCCCGGACAATCGCTTTAAGGTGATGGAGGGCGTAGTAGGCCTCCATTACGCTGCCATTCAGTTGCTTGATGCAATGGAATTGGATCCCATGCAAGAACTTGTGTGTGTTGTCGTCCTCCGTGAAAAATTCCGAGTTCTTATGGAAGGGGCCGCCCTTTTTGGCATAGGCCTCGAGAGCGTCATCGAGAACACCCTTTAATCTGTTGTATGATCTCGGCTGGCCGGATTTATTCCCCGAGTCCAAATGAGTGGCAACGGACCACCTCGGGGATACGTAGATGAGTGCGCAGTACTTGTCCCTGCTCAACACAATTGAAGCGGAATGTTGGACAAAGGATCAACGATGGAAGAAATGTACAAGAAGGCATAAGATATGACGGTGGCGAGCGGATGTGTACTTACATGAAAAAGTAAGGCAGAAGAAGGGCGTTCTTCCTCTTGTTGGCCAGGAAGACCCTAACGAGGTACTCCTTGGCCGTTTCCCGTGTCGTTGATCCTTCCACCAGATGGCTGTCGCGCATGTAGTAGGGATCCACTATCGCGACGTACGGGGTATCATCTCTTCTGATCTTCCTCGCCGCATCGAGCGCATATAGGCGGACCATGTTATAGTCCAGCCGTTTGGAGTGAAACAGGTTGAAGATGTCCTCGTACGCTATGAAGAACACATCCGCGGGGTCTTCGTGGACGAAGTCCACCAACTCTTTTGGCACCTTGACCGCGAACGCCGGGTAACTTGGGTTCTCCTCTTTAAGAAGGGTCTCCTCTAGATACAAGACAAGATTCTGCAAAGTAATCATGGGTCCTTCTGCAAGGCGGAGCAAGTCCCCAGACAAGATAGGTTTACCAGCTTCATGAACTCGGGGATAGCCTCGTGGAATCGTGTCTTCAAGACCCCGGATCTTAGGATCTGGCTGGCTCGCAGAGGATGCTTTTCTCTTCCTTTGCTTCTTCTTTTTCTTCGTCTCTGGGGATTGTGGGGGTGCAGTGAACCCCACTTTAACTGTTTCATGTAGTGTGTTAGGGCTGAAAATGTTACCCGATTGAGCTTGATGATCGCCGGCATCCGGAGGCATGTCGGTGAAGGCCAGGCGCTGTGTGCATGAAGTGGGACGAGCAGGTTCACCGCGGTGGTCACGGAAGGGTTCTTCATCCACAAGAGGCATGTACATATCATCCTGGCAGGCGCCAGTGTTGATGTACTCATCGACGTTGACATCCTCCTCCTCCTCATTGTCGTCGTTGCCACCAAGTTGAGGTGCAACGGCTTTGTCCTAAACATAAACAATAGCACATCCGTTAGTCGGGAAAGTCGGAAAGTCGGGGAATTCGGAAAGTCAGAACTAACCTTGCACGGTTGCGGTGAAGACGTTCCCAACAACTATTTGTGGCGGTTGGTTGAGGCGACGACCGGCGTAGCTTCCGGCCGGTGGTGGCGGCGACCGGCGGTTCCTTCTGGAGGTGGCGACGGCTGCTTGTGGCGCCGGTTCATCCGCAACAGCTTGTCGTGGCCTCCTCGACGGGGGCCGAACGACCTGGGGCCGGGGCCTCGAGGTGGCGCCGCTGGTGCGCCTGACCCATGAAGAACATCCCACAGACGAATCTGGGTCTTCGGCCATTCCAGCATCCACGACCCTAATTCGCCAAGCTTCATGTGTTTCTCGGCTCCCTGAGGTTGCATGGGGGGGTCGATGTCACGGAACTCAGGCAGTACCTCGCGAACATTGACTTTCATCACGTCCTCGCTCATTCGGGTGTTGTGCATATCGCGGGTCAAAGGTTGTATGATCTTGGCCGTTGCGACTTCCTTCAACTCGCCTCCCCCCTACCCTATGCAGGAGTATGCAAGGCATGTCCTGGGAGTCAACACATGTTGGGCACCATGCATGAGATATGGCAGTCATCAAAGGCATATATAGTCATTGGAGCTGTTGTGGACTAAAATTATTTACCTTGTCGATGGCGTCGAGCTCGGCTAATGTCGAGACAAGGGCGCCGGTGCCGGCGGCCGGCCTATCATTCTCCGGGCGCTCGTGCGCATTGTCATTATTCTTCGGCTGGGGGGGGGGGCACCGGTGGGGTCACCAGGACCGGCGACACGACAGGGGCACCGGTGGGGTCACCAGGGCCGGCGACACGTTATTGCTGGAGGTGCTGCCGGCGAAGCTGGGCATGTGTATCGGCCCCTGTTGACCTCCCGCTTGCCAAGCAGCTATCCCCTCCATCAATCCAGGGGTAAGAAACTCCGGAGCATCTCCTCCACCTTCTTGGCCACTATATTGTCCATCATGCTGGAGTCCACCTTTTCTTTCTCTAGTGTCTCCAGCTTCTTCCTTAGCTCGAGAACCTCGGCTTTATCTTTAGCCGGCTTCCTCCTCCCCTTTCTCTTGTCGGTGTCCGTGCTGTAGTACTTGATGAACTTCATCGCCGTACCAAAGCCGGTCACATGACCAGCTGACGTCGGCGGCTTTGACTTGTCCCTCCCCTTGTAAACGTTCATCGCCCGGTTGAAAGTCGTGTCCCACGGGCCGGCCTGAGCCTCCTGGGACGACGGGCCGGCCTCAGCCTCAGCCTTCAACTCAGCCTCCTGCGGACAAAGGAAATAAACGTGAACACATGTAGAAATCAACGCAAATGGACTTTGAGATATCTGCAGTAATTAAGTTCCTTATTAGCGTTTTCTCCAAAATCCAACACATCTTTATAATCGGTAACGAATTCCCCGTCCCCGGCTTCAGATAGTAGCGGGACCGAACAAAGTTCCTAACTTGCTCGTCCGTGATTTTATGCCACGGGTTTTCTTTCCCAAGTCCCGCAACCTCGGCATCCTCCTTGTCCCAAACGGGCTTTTTTCCTGCGTACCCGCTGCTTCCCAAATGGTGGTTACCTAAGTTCAGTGCCCGCATTTTCTTCCCCCATTCGGTCCATTTTTCAGCCTCCGGAGATGCCAAGGACAACTTCAATGCCTCGAACTCTTCTAAGTCGATGTACGGCTCTTTGGCACTGATCTCTTCCCAGCTAAGACCCTTTTCAATCTTCGCCTTCACCCGGCCTCTCCAGCTGGTCAAGGCGGTGTTCATCTTCATGATGGCGAAGCCATCCACCTTTTTGTTTCCATCCTCCGGGAAAATGTATCGTTCGTGAAGCTTCTTGAGGAGGTGTGTGCGCAAAGCCTCATTCTCCGCGCTCCTGAGGTCATACGTGTTGATCGACACGGTTTCCTGGAGGATGCACCCTAGTTGCATGTCGTACCCTTTTGCGACGTCCCTAGGCTCCAGTGGTTGGCCACTTTTCGAGACCTTAGTGAACGTGTCGGTGACGGTGCCGACCGCTTGCGGTGTCCGGTCCTTCCTCTGCTTCTTAAGCTTCTTAGCGGTCAGGTTACCACCACCACCGCCATCCGTGTGGTCGTCACCCCCGACATCCGTGTGGTCGCCGCCCTCGGTGGTGGTGGTTGCGTCCACATCTCCGTCGGCATCCTCTAACAGAAAGTCACCATCGTTGTCACGAGCCAGTTCGGCGGCCTCCGCATCCTCCATCTCCGGGTTCACTTCCCAGAACGACATGTTCTTTTCTCTAGCTTGTTCTTCGACGCTCATGTGCTTAGAAGGGCCGGCCTGGGAGGACATATTTGCACTGCATTGAAAAAGAGGAAAAAAGTTAGTACAACAAATATAACAAAAGCATCACTTAAATTAGTACTAAGATACCCCGGCCCATGCATTAGCCGCAATATCCCATATGTCCTATTTTTAGCAAAGTCATGCTATATTTCACGAATTTTTTTGGCATGACCTTTGCTAAAAATAGGACATATGGAGTACCCGAATTTGCCGGAACGGAAGTTAATCGACGTTCCGGCAATCTCAAGGGCCTCACGGGGTACCTGCAAACTTTTCACAAAAAATATCCACATCTCCGGCCGGCATCTCCGGCCGGCATCTCCACGACACGATGGTCGGAGCACAAACAACCACGACACGATGGTCGTGGACACATATATATCCATCAACACCATTCACAACACATCCATAATTTCTCACCACTTGTCGACGAGCTCCGGAACAGCAGCGTCGAGGTCTCCTCTTCAAACTGCATGGTACATAAAAAAGTCAAAACTTGTGAATAAATTAACTTCACTTGTGCTAAAGGCAAGCTCTAACATCATGCTAAAAACTATGCAGCCAGCAACTAACACTATGCAGCAAGCAACTAGCTAACACTATGCAGCAAGCAACTATGCAGCAAGCAACTAACACTATGCAGCAAGCAACTAACACTATGCAGCATTCCTTGATAACCATATCTAAAAACTATGCAGCAAGCAAAATCATGGTGCACTGATCCTAGATAACATAGATAACATAACTTGCTTGCACAATACAGTGAACAACCAACTAAAAATTGATACAAACTCTTGATAGCACAATAATACAAATCATGGTGCACTATCAACAAGTTGGAGAAAGACCAGACAGAAAATGTTGACAGTCACCTTGAGGCAAGAATTAACATCCATTACCCACTCGCTACTGAATCTTGGCAATTCTGTCACCTCATACATCCATTAAGACGGCAACTCGGTGATGCTCTTAACTAAGAAATGAAGGAACTTATTTCCAAGCAGCAGGCACGATTCAACACAGCAAACCTACATTATTTCTAACAGGAACCGAGGAGGTCCTCATAAACAGAGGGACTTGGGATCATCCAAGAAACAGACACGAAGCAAAGATTTCAGGAAGCCAGTCCACCAACTAATATTTACAATTAAACACGCATGTGCTGTTCCTGACTGGTGACTTGTGATTTCTAACCAATTCGGTAGCGGAGAAAATGAAGAGCATTCGTAATTTCGAGGAGGCAAAACTGACAGCAACCGTGAAGCACATCAAATTCAGGCGCTGAATCTAAGTATCTAACGCATGCACGTTATCCAACAAGACAACAGACGAACGTGGGGATTCGGAGCAGAAAGGGTGCGAACCTGAGCCAGGAGGAATAAACGTGAGTAGGGCGGCATTGGGCGTGGCCCTGGAAGAGGAGGAGGAGGCGGGGCTCGGGCGTGTCGCCGTGGTGTAGAGCGCGGGCGAAGCCGAGGTCGCGGCGGCGGAGGAGGTGGATCCGCCGAACAGAGATGGGGCTGGGGCGGCCGACGTCCGGGAGGTGGCTGCGTCGATGGCGAGGGCGAGGGCCGGCGGCGGCGAGGGTTCGCGAGAGGTGGTTTTCGCGCGCGAGGGTTAGCAGAGTTTGGGGGAAGATGGAGGCTGCGCGGGGGAGGGCCCACGGGTAAGTGGGTGGGCAGATATTTCTGTGGCGCATCCGCTAGGGGATGCGCCACAGAATTCTCATATTATGTGGCGCATCCACTAGGGGTGCGCCACAAAATTCATTGGCCTGTAAGTTTAAAACTTTTGCTGCTGTAGTTTGACAACAACAACAACAACAACAACAACAACATAGCTCAATTGTTTACACTTCTAAAACCTGTAGTTAGACAGCCAGGTTCGAATCCTGGCTGTTTCACCTTTTTTCTTTTAACAAGCTGGGTGGCCCACGCAATTGCGCGGCTAGCATTGATGTAACTAAAATATTGATATGTAATTCAATACTATATTTTAAATAAATTTTATTATATACGAATACATTTTAGTATATACTATATTTTAAGACCTAAATACATTCATTGTTTAGGCTTCCAAGGTGTTCATACTCTATCAATCACTTGTGTCTCGTCGCTCGTGGATTGATATTGCCATGTCGTGTAGCAGTAGCAAATACAGTATATGTACCTAACCTGGATACATGATGGATAAGACCTACGGATTATATATGGTCCCTGATCAGTCATCTCAATTACAATATGTGTATAGAGATTTTCCAATTTCATTTATTACTATGACACAAATATATAAACAATTATATTGAAATTACCTTTCATATATAGAAAGGGTAATTATCCAAGGTTAAAAAAACTATTATGGATGGATGAATAAATTCAGCTATATTTTTTTATTATATGTGTCCTGAAACTCTTGTTATCATGTATTCAGCATTAATCAAGTTCTACCATCTTGTACAAAAAGGAAATCATAGCATATATTTTTATACTATTAGTCCGGCACATTACTTGACATCACAAGCATGAAACTGTTGTCCACAATGAATGTTTTTCCTCTGAGAACAATTTACATGCTTATGGGAGAATTCAATACCACTAAATATTTTATGTTGATGCGTAACTAAAGATAGGCACAATGAAAAAAGATATTGTTTTGAGAAGACAAATGAAAACAAAGAAGTAAAATCAACTCCATATCTGCCTGTAAGATTTTACAGTAATTCTATTGTCATATATTCGGCAAACCCTTCTCGAGACGGGTCTGACTCTAGCGAAAAGAAGACCAGATAAATAAACAAACAAACATTGAGTCTAGTGATTAATATGACTGAAGCACTAACTTATTTTTGGAAGCTGAGGTAGTAGGCGTTAGTTAAAGTTATGGATTCGAAAAAGCAGGTAGCGACGAAATTATCCTCTTTGGCAAAAAAAAAGAAAAAGATGGGTAGTAGATTTCACCGACCCAACTGCGAGTCTGTGAGTAATGGCATCATTAGTGCAGTATTTTAAAATAAGAAAAGATGTTATATGCAAAATCAAAACAGTGTTACTGTACCTATGAACCGTTCAAAATTAACTTACGAAAAAAATTAACAGTACAATCTATTTACACATGTACTGTCTATAAATGTACATCCCCGTTTCAGACACCAGTTATGAATTACGAATTTACGATACACGTAGGCTTCGATCTACCATCTGATCCAAGTCTTCAACTTCAGCCCCCATATTGTTTCAAGTACTGAAAGAACTTAATGGTGAAAAATATTACCTTCGACACATCTTCTACGGTGATTGTTGTTTGACTCACCATTACACCTTACAGTAAGAAAGTTTATTTGAGTTTCGTGCTCTCCATCACTCCATCTGGTCCTTGCATGGATGCAGAGACCTTACAGGCTCATCTTGAATCCATCCATAAGCTGGTGCCAGCTACTGTATTTGTAGTGCTGCAGGCTTATTGCGGTGGCTGCCATGGATCTGAACTAATCTTATTTGGTGCCCCTAACTGAATGTCATACAGGGCCCAAGGTTGTTCCAATGCAGCCAGCATAGTAAAAGTTCTTTGATTTGGATGGCATGTGCTTGTGACCTTGTGTCTTGCTACGGCCACGCCCGTGCAGGTCTTTGCGGAGGTATGATCTAGTCTTAAGCGTGGAGACATTAGCTGGTGCCTGATGTGTGGAGCTGAGAGGTATCTGACCTTGAGTTTCTTAAGGTTAGCATAGAATTGTTACCCTTCAGAGCAAGGTACAGCAATACCGCCTCTTCCTAGCATGCCTCACATATAGTATATCGACGACCAACACGATTTTGCTCGTTGTGAGTAATTATAGTGCCCTGCAAGGCTGCAATCAAAGAAATCTTGGCTTCCTATTAATACTCATAAAACACTCTTATTAGCGTGTAACATGGCAATGAAGAACTTTCAATAAGAATTAAGTATTTTCTTAATAAACATACAGACTGAAAAAAACAATCAGACTTTAACCATAGCAATACTAGATGACTTGATTAATTTGTTCATGATTTATCCTCGAGGACACTCACAATGCTCCGGAAGCCTCTGATCCCGCTGCCCTGCCTCATCGATTGTGAAAAACTGACAGCATGCACCCTCAGCTATTCCTCAGTCGAGGTCCTAATTTCCAATCGCCTCCTAATTCTGTTTAGCCTTCGAAGTGCAGGAGCGTAGTCACTTCTGGGATTCGAGAGTCTCCGCAGAGGCACCGCTAGAGAGGTACGTGCGTTTGGGTAACAATAGCTTAGACAGCTTTGGCTTGGAGGCGCGCGCGTGCCGACGTGATACAGTTGATGAGCTTGGTTATGGTGATCGCCAAGACCTTGCGTTGTTCCAGGAGGCCAAGATACGTAATGAGACTGCAAAACAAAAACTAAATAGATATGATGGATCGAAGGAAGTTTGCAAGATTTCAAGGTCTATGGATAATTTTTCTACCAATCAAATCAGTCGTAGATGGTCCTGTTAAGAAGCTGCATGCGATGGTTGTTGGAGACATGGGGTACGTCCCCTTTGCCGGCCGGCCGGCCGGCCGGGCGAAAAACGTACACCGTGTCGAGGAGCCTGATCGCAGCTGGGGTACGTCTCCTTCGTATTCTAGATTTGGATGCACGCTCTAGCACGTCGGCGATGAATATGTAGGCTTCACCCGTCGTGCCTGCGCGCGCCGCCGTCCTCTGCTTCTCAAGTACTCCCTCCGTTCGGAAAAAGACGGAGGGAGTACAATCCTGGTGGCTGCCTGGGATCTCTCTTGGACGATCCGTGGCCTCCTAATGATCGCCGCGGTTATTGCCTATATGGCTATTTATTCCTTTCCAACGCGGATTGTTACGTGTCCTTCTAAATGGGCCGCGTAATAAGCGTCCTTCTTCGAAACAACCTCGTACGTCTTATTGCAAAGAGTTGTTTTCTTGTAAATCTGAACCGTTATTTGTGGTAGTTGAATCTGGGATCAATCTTCACCGTCGATTGTCTTGTGTTTTATAATTATATAATAGATTTTTTTGCTTAAATTTAAATAAAGAACACAAACACATCTTGAAGAAAAGAATATACGTAGTAGACCATCATTTTATTCATGATCATACATACATATGCTTCCATTGTCTCACGCACACACACAAATTAAATACACCGAAAAAGTCTCTTCTTCGTCTCGGTTCCGCGCTAGCTTCTCTTCTTTCTCTTCTTCACGGTTGAAAACTTTAGGCCTGTGACCTTGAGATTTCTTCGCGTGAACGGACAACCTTTAGTAGGTAGGGATGTCTTCCTTCTTTGTGTACTAGTAGTAGGCATGTCGAAGAACTTGTCGAATTCCTCCTCGATCTTTGGCTCGTTGTCCAAGTCTTGCTCGGTGGCGCCTCCTTCCATTCCGATGATGCTCCTCTTACTCCTCCTCACAACAACACAGCTAGGCTTTGATGGGTCGGTAATGAAGAAGCATTGCTCAACTTGGCTAGCGAGTACCCATGACTCGTTTTTCGCTGAGGCGTTCTTCGATTTGGCATCGGGTATTACCATGGTGGTGAAATACAGGCCTTCTTTGACGACGTCCTTGGCCCATCTTACACGGAACATTGGCACTAACTCTCCACAGTAGTTGAGCTCCCATATGTCCTCAATCCTTCTGAAGTATCTTTCCTTGACAGTAGCCTCCTCATCGCCTTAGGATAGCATAGTTACTCCTGAGTTTTGACATTCTGACTTGTTGTCCTTTTCCTCGGTGTAGAATCTGTAGCCGTTGATGTCGTACGCCTGATAGGTCTTTACGTTGTGCGAGGGACCCCGTGATAAGGAGAATATGAGTCTATCATCTTCCGTAGATGGTGTTTTGTTCTTTGCTAGCTCCAGTTGCTTTTGCTTGAACCAAAGCGTGAAGATAGAGTTGTGCTCTCTGGTTACGTCTCCCTTCTTACTCGGCCGGCCCAGTTTGATGTAACGTTGCTCGCGTAAGCATTTGTGCTATTCCACCCAAGTTTCGATCAACTGTAAGTGTTGTAGCGCGACCCGGTGAGCCTTGTCGAAGTCGTCCTTTCGACCCTGTATGCTGACAAAGGTTGAGCTGGTGCCCTCTCGGTGACCATATCCATTGAGCCTGCCGAAGTGTTTCCTCGTGGGCGGACCAACATCCTGGTTCTCGGTGCTTAGATAATTCTGGCAGAAGGAGATGCACTCGTAGGTTAGAAAGCCATTGGCCATGCTTGCGTCTGGATGGGACCTGTTGCGGACGTATCCTTTCATGACACCCTTCATCCTTTCGAACGGCATCATGTAGTGCATGAACGTTGGCCCGAGCTGCCTGATGTCATCAACGACATGGAGAAGGAGATGCACGCAGATATCAAAGAATGCTGGCAGGAAGTAAATCTCGAGCTCGCATAGTATCAGCACGATCTCTTCCTCTAGCCTGTCGAGCTTCTTCACGCCGATCGACTTCCTGTTGATGACGTCAAAAAAGTTGCAAAGGGCAAGCAGCGTATCACGGACGTGGTCGTCCATTATCACTCGAATCGCAACGGGAAGTATCTGCGTCAACAACACGTGACAGTCGTGAGACTTCATCCCGCTAAACCTCTTCTTCGTTTCATCTAGATATCTGCTTATCTGCCCCGCGTAACCATGAGGAAATTTGACTCCTAGGAGACACATGTAGAATTGCTCGAGCTCCTTCGGACTCATAGTGAAGCACGTAGCGGGAAGCACCACAGTGTTCTTCTTTACCCTTTTGCGGCGACCTTGAGTCCCTTCCGTCTGATCATCATCATCATCATCATCATCATCATCATCGCTATCGGGGGCCTGAAGATCTTTCCTGACACCAAACCATTTCAGATCGTATCTTGCTTTCATCCCATCCTTGGTCTTTTCTGGCATGTTGGAAAGAGTGCCAAGCGGACTCTCGGTGACATTCTTCGTAATGTGCATCATATCGAGGCTATGTGGCGTCTTGAGGACCTTCCAGTAGGGCAAGTTGTGGAAAACAGCCCTCGCTTTCCATACACCCAGCAGCGGATCTACCTTCGGTCATTTCTTTCCCGGCGCAGGGCACTCCTTCCAATTCTTCAACAGCTCGTCGATTTCTGTGCCGCTCCTCGGGATCGGGAGTCCTTCGAGCTCGTCCTTACCATTGAACAGGTCACCGCGTTTCCTCCACGGGTAATCCATGCGAAGCCACCTTCGAGCCCCTGGGTACACGGTTTTTGAAGACCCGGTCTTCCTTGGTAGCTGGAGATGCGGGGTCTTATCCATGCACCTGACACATGCGCAGAATCCGTGGCCTACCTGGGCCGATACATATGAGCAACCAGGATAGTCATGCACCGTCATGAGCAACGCGGCTGACGAGGTTATACTCTACGGGTACCCCAGCGTAAGGGTACCTGGTGCACGTGATGACTAAAGAAGCCAAAGTTTAATCGAAGCCCACGAATGAAGGCCCAAGACGAAGAGTGCTTTCCAAGTTAGATTAAGCTATAGTCGGTTAAGGCCTTCCATACATGTAAACTTGGTCGGTTACGTATCCCGAGACCCGGCCTCCTATATAAAGGCTGGGAGGGTGATCGATCGAGGCAAGCAATTCATAGCCACCAGAACCCCGACGAGATCAACAACTCGCCGGACCCTTGTAACCCTCATATTCACGACATCAAATACAGACAGGCAGGAAGTAGGGGTGTTACCTCACTCGAGGGCCCTGAACCTGGGTAAATCCCGCTTGTCAGCCGTCGATTCCACTAACACTACGCGTTCTCTTCCACACAATCAACCCTAGGTACCTAAACCATGGGACTTGCCGAGGGCACGCCTCGTCAATTGGCGCCGTCTGTGGGAACAGGTAGTGTTGGGCTCACGGTTTCGCTGGTTTCATCATCAAGCGGCCACTCGCCGATCGCATCTGCACACGGTAACTCACCAACTACATCATCAAACGGCAAATCGCCGATCATGGCTGCAAACGGCAACTCGCCGGCAAAATCGACTAGCATCAACTCAAGGGCGATCACTCGCCAATCTCTCCAAGGAGGCTCATGCCACACTCGATGGAAGCTCAAAAGACCTTTGCCGGTCTCGAATCAGGTTTGGATATTACAGTTGGAGAATTTAACTTCTTTGTCGATAAAGATGGTGTGCAGGACCTGCTGGATCCACTCGACATGGAGACACTCGACGACTTATCAGCTGCAACACCACCCATCTTGGCGGCAGCGTCATCACAGATCGTCCCGATCCAATCGCCAAGCGACTCCGCAACAACCATGAACTCGCAGGAGTTCCGCGACGAGGTAGCCAAAAGACTTGGAAGGAGTGAGATCGAATCTGCGTACGCCCAAACAACTCAACTGAGTCACTCGACAACATCGTCGATTGCAATGACATCATGGGAAACAAGGAGGACATAGACGACAACATATACCTTACCGATCTCAACGGCCCAGAAATCCATGTCAGCCACGAAATATTCACCTGCAACGCAGACAGCCTGGCAAAACACTCGAGGATCTACTCGATTGTGGCGGAAACCCCAGCAAACAAAGCAACTCTGACATGAGCCTGGACGACGACGCCGAATCCATGATGCGCGTCAACAGCATGTGGACAGAAGATCAGGTGACGCCTTATCAGGTTTACACCGCGAGTACCGCAGAAACATCAATGGCTGTAGCATGCCGTCGACCTACAGAATACCCGTACACAGTCACTATGCCTGACGGAACGACCACGTTAACCATCACGGCAGAGATGGCAGAGAAAGTGAGCAAAATAATTGAAGGTTGCACAATGCTACCAGCAAACGCAACCCCAGAGGAGATATTGACCTTGCAGTACTTCCAATGGCAAGAATCGATACGGCTGAAGAACTACAGAGCAGTACTCGAGGAACGCAAAAAGCAGGCCAGCATATCGAGTGCTCGACGAAGAGCGTTATCTGTAAGTTCAACAGGAAGAAACGACCCGCAAACAGGCCGAGAGTCATAAACCTTGGAGACGCAGATCGTGCAGCGGTCACTCGAAACCTGGATCCAGCTTTTATGGCAGTAGACGCAGAAGGAGTACCCATACCTACTGAACCAGCCGGGGCGCTGATGACGTTAGGCACTTACCTCAGAACAATCGAACCTCCGCGGAGACCCAAAGAGAGATCAGCACCTCCAGCTGTACAGGCAACTGGCGATAGCAGCAAAGGCCATACAGCCGCCGCAAGCAACTCCAAGGAGAGATACAGACCGGGACCATCGAAGTCGAAGCCCTCGAGGAGGAAGCAGTCGAAAAAGCTCACGCCGTCGCCGCTCCAGCAGGAGCCGGTCTAGGAGATCATACAGCAGCAGCTCAGACTCGGAAGCAGAAATCGGACCCTGCGGAGCACTATGTTTTACTCGACGAATCCGGGAGGCTCGCATGCCAAAGAAGTTCTCATTAGCTTCCACGCCCAAATTCAACTGCAAACAAGAGCCGTCAGGCTGGCTAGAGGACTACAGGCTGGCAGTTGGATGTCAGCGCGGCACTACGACCACAGCTATGCAATACATATAGCTCATGATGGAGGGAACAGCTCGCGATTGGCTCAAATCGCTACCCGAATCATACTACGATTCGTGGGAACACTTCAGAATGATTTCATCAAATACTTCGAACCTCTATGCGAGCGCCCCAAAACTTTTGAAGAACTTCGAACCTGCAAGCAAAGGTCAGATGAATCGCTAAGATCATACATACGGCGATGGACCGCCATCTGAAACTCAGTAGGCAACGTGTCGGAAGATAGGGCAATCGATGCCTTCAAGAACGGACTTTGGAGAGAAGACTTCAAAGAGACACTTGGTAGAGAAAATCCAAGATCAATGGCGGCGCTCATGGTACTCGCAACAAAGTGGGCGGATGGAGAACTCTGTACGAGGCACTCGACCCGTTTCTTCACATGAAAACCATGAGAGTGGTAGTCGAGACCGCAGAGACAGCTACAGAGATGATCGGAGGCGCAAACGCAAGCATCGTTACCACGATGATGACAAACCAAGCTTCATCGGGGCAGGCTTTGCCCAGCCACGACAACCGCGACCAAACTGACAAACGACCCGATGATCACCGTGACAGTCGAGACCATCATATAGATGACCGTCGTGATAATCGAGACCATCATAGAGATGATCGCCGCGACAGCCGAGATCGATATGGAGTCAACAGACGCGACAACCGCGATAGCTACAAGAGGCCAGAATGGCGCAAGCGAACAGACAAAAAACCTGAGCGCTCAGTCGAAGAAAGGATGGACGATTATTGCAAATTCCATCTATACAAAGGGGATGACGGTAAGCTACGCTCTAACCATTCGCTGAGAAACTGCAGAGAATTCGATCAACTTGCGATTGAACACGTACTGCGACTGCAAAGAGATGGGCGCGCACCCCCGCAACTGACGCATACTCAATCAATCGCGCCACAAGCACAGCCTGCTCAGGTATATTCAGCGCCGCCACCATCTCAACAAACTCAGGTATACCCAGCACCGCAGCAAGTACAACAAACTCAGGTATATTCCGTACCACCGCAAACACAGCCTACTCAGGTGTATTCTGCACCAACGCAAGCGCAGCCGACACCAGTATACATGGTACCAGCACAACCCAATACGGGAACACAAATGGCAGTAGTTGTGCACCAGATGCCGCAAGGAGAGGAGCAAAAATATCCCGTAACCCGCAAGCAGATGAGCATGATCCAGCGAGGACGTCCATCCAACAGAGAGCAGAAATTACACACTCGACATGTTAATATGGCAATCATGGCACCCCCAGCTGTCCCAGATTTTTTGAGAGGATCAGAAACTCCAATTGTCTTCAATCGAGAGGACCACCCACCAGCGGTGTATCGACCAGGGCACGCAGCCTTGGTACTCGACGCTCAGATCGGAGGCTACGCCATGACCAAGGTCTTCATGGACGGAGGCAGCGGACTTAACATAATCTTCGCGGATACGCTGCGCAGGATGAACAAATCAGTCGAAAACCTGCCAAAGTCCACAAATACCTTTCACGGTATCGTCCCAGGCAAAGCGGTACTCCCGCAAGGTACAATACAACTCGATGTTACATTTGGAGATCCTACTCACTTCAGAACCGACTCGATTGAGTTCGAAGTGGTCGACTGGAAATCACAATACCATGCAATACTCGGGCACCCCACTTTCACTCGATTCATGGCCGAACTCGAGGTCTCTAACGACCGCATGCTTCTGCCGGAACACAAGAGGCTGGCAACCGACAGAGAATTCAATGCCACCAACGACACGTGGAAGCACCAGGTGCACCCGACTGATCCCTAAAAGACAGTCAACGTGTCGCCGAGTCTTACTAGCGCTAGGAAGGCGCACTTGCGTTGGTTCTATGCATAGGTCTCCGAGTCTCATATGTAATAGCACACAATGTCGGAAGAACCAGCAGGTTTCAGACGTACTCTTTCCCTTACCAGGGTACCTAAGTGGACTGGAAGGTTTTTAATGAGGCGGCTTGCTGGTCGAACACACAATTTGGAAATAAAGATATATGTCCCTTCATATTTCTCATATATGTTTTTTATTATTTACCCCAGTCAAACACTCGGGTGCTGGAGCATAAAAACATAGGCATCAAATCTAAACTCTCACTCAAATGTTCGCAAACACAAAATTTGCAGCCCATTCGATAGGCTCGGGGGCTGAATACCATAAACACTAAAGGCAAAACACAAACCCACTCGATAGACTCGGGGGCTGGGTCAAACAGAAAACTCAACCCCACTCGACAGACTCGGGGGCTAAGTCAAACAGAAAACTCAACCCCACTCGATAGACTCGGGGACTGAGTCAAACAGAAAACTCAACCCCACTCGACAGACTCGGGGGCTGAGTCAAATAGAAAACTCAACCCCACTCGATAGACTCGGGGGGGGGGGGGGGGGCATAAATAAAAACGCAAAAATATATCGCCACATATACAAGAATGAATATTTACACTCGGGGGCTGCCCCGAATAACCAAAGCAATTACAAACTATAGGAAGCTAAGTTGTTGGCTCATCCTTCATATCCGACACAGGGCTAAAAAGTTGCTCCTTGCAGCGATTGATGAAATCTTCAGTACCAGAGTATGTCTCGACTAGCTGTGTTTTTGTTATGAGTGTACCCATGGCAGGAGGGCGAATCGCAAAATCTGGTTTGCGACTACAGATGTGGGCCATAGTCGCGTCGGATCCAAGAACTGCGAGTTGCTTCAAGGATTCTTTGATTGAATATGTTACTCAAAAAACATCAACCAAAGGAAAAAAGCCCTTGTGGCTGAGGCCCTGATGGGAAGAGCGTGCAGGTTAGGCGAGTGACAATACGCCTGCATATCTCGAGCACTTGGGCGTCTTCTGCGGTCAAAACTCCGAATAATGGGCCTACACAGACATGTCTTGTCAAAACAGCGAGCGCACGCCTAAGACGTCACGAATGACGTCAGGTGTGAAGAGAGCATACATATTTGATTAAAGGATACAAGACTACAATCGACAAAGGATTCGACTGACTCCCATGGGAGCATATCAAAAATAAAGCACAATCTCGGGGCTATTCCAATGAAATAAAGCACAATCTCGGGGGCACGAGATTATTGAGATTATTCTCGGGATATAAAAAGAAACAAAGTTATTGAGATTATCCTCTACTTCCAATGAAATAAAGCACAATCTTGGGGCTTACTCCCATGGGAGCGCTGTCGCGCTCCCATAGATTTAAAAACAAAATATTTCGATTGACAAAAGCAGCATAGAAAGATGATTTGAGATTGTTCTCTATTGCAAGACAATAAACCACAATCTCGGGGGCTACTCCCATGGGAGTGCTGTCGCACTCCCATAGATTTGAAAAAAGGTAAGAAATTCACTCGACAACAGACTCGACTAAAGGCACTAAGTGCTTCACAAACTAGAGAGTCATACTTCATAAATTCCCGGACTATGCCACTCGCAGATGTCTCGGATGCTGCATACGCAAATGCAAAGGTAAGACCCGCCGATCAATCGAGTTCGGCTGAGGGACGCTCCAACAGTGTTTTCCCTTAAATTCTCCCGTGTCAAGAGACATGATGAAAATCCTGACGGACGCGTTAGGTATCAAAAGTTAAACTGCAGAACGAGTCAGTAAGACCTAAAAATGGCCTGAGTCGAGTCTGTCCAGTATGTTCCAGGTTTGAGTCCGGGGACTCGAGTCTGATTGAAGGCTAGTATGGTTTTGCCCGAATGTGCAGTTAACTGAGCTCGATTTTTGAGTGAATCAGGCCTACTAAGTCATAATCCCTAGGCAAAAAATGTCAAAAGTGTTCCAGATTCGAGTCCGGGGACTCGAGTTTGATTGAAGGCTAGTATGGTTTTGCCCGAATGTGCAGTTAACTGAGCTTGATTTTCGAGTGAATCAGGCCTACTAAGTCATAATCCCTAGGCAAAAATGTCAAAAGTGTTCCAGATTCGAGTCCGGGGACTCGAGTCTGATTGAAGGCTAGTATGGTTTTGCCCGAATGTGCAGTTAACTGAGCTCAATTTTCGAGTGAATCAGGCCTACTAAGTCATAATCCCTAGACAAAAGCTTTCGACTACATTCCAGGTTCGAGTCCGGGGACTCGGGTCTGATTGAAGACTAGTAAGGTTTTTGCCCAAATGAGCAGTTAACCAATCTTGATCATTCGGGAGATCTGGGCCTACTATGTCAATATCCCTTGACTTGTATATACATACAGTTGAAACAAATTGAGACTAGAAGAAATACATCGGATCAGGAGTACGAAAGCGAAGACTATGACGTGCACGATGAAGTGAGCACATGCTCGATTCTTCGAGTCAGGCAAGTACTCGGGGGCTAATGATGAGGTTATACTCTACGAGTACCCCAGCGCAAGGGTACCTGGTGCACGTGATGACTAAAGAGCCAAAGTTTAATCGAAGCCCACGAATGAAGGCCCAAAACGAAGAGTGCTTTCCAAGTTAGATTAAGCTATAGTCGGTTAAGGCCTTCCATACATGTAAACTTGGTCGGTTACGTATCCCGAGACCCGGCATCCTATATAAAGGCTGGGAGGTTGATCGATCGAGGCAAGCAATTCATAGCCACCAGAACCCCGACGAGATCAACAACTCGCCGGACCCTTGTAACCCTCATATTCACGACATCAAATACAAACAGGCATGAAGTAGGGGTGTTACCTCACTCGAGGGCCCTGAACCTGGGTAAATCCCGCTTGTCAGCCGTCGATTCCACTAACACTATGCGTTCTCTACCACACAATCAACCCTAGGTACCTAAACCATGGGACTTGCCGAGGGCACACCTCGTGAATTGGCGCCGTCTGTGGGAACAGGAAGTGTTGGGCTCACGGTTTCGCCGGTTTCATCATCAAGCGGCCACTCGCCGATCGCATCTGCACACGGTAATTCACCAGCTACATCATCAAACGGCAAATCGCCGATCATGGCTGCAAACGGCAACTCGCCGGCAAAATCGACTAGCATCAACTCAAGGGCGATCACTCGCCAATCTCTCCAAGGAGGCTCACGCCACACTCGATGGAAGCTCAAAAGACCTTTGCCGGTCTCGAATCAGGTATGGATATTACAGTTGGAGAATTTAACTTCTTTGTCGATAAAGATGGTGTGCAGGACCTGCTGGATCCACTCGACATGGAGACACTCGATGACTTATCAGCTGCAACACCACCCATCTTGGCGGCAGCGTCATCACAGATCGTCCCGATCCAATCGCCAAGCGACTCCGCAACAACCATGAACTCGCAGGAGTTCCGCGACGAGGTAGCCAAAAGACTTGGAAGGAGTGAGATCGAATCTGCGTACTGCCCAAACAACTCAACTGAGTCACTCGACAACATCGTCGATTGCAACGACGTCATGGGAAACAAGGAGGACATAGATGACAACATATACCTTACCGATCTCAGCGGCCCAGAAATCCATATCAGCCACGAAATATTCACCTGCAACGCAGACAGCCTAGGCAAAACACTCGAGGATCTACTCGATTGTGGCGGAAACCCCAGCAAACAAAGCAACTCTGACATGAGCCTGGACGACGACGCCGAATCCATGATGCGCGTCAACAGCATGTGGACAAAAGATCAGGTGACGCCTTATCAGGTTTACACCACGAGTACCACAGAAACGTCAACGGCTGGAGATGCGGTTTTCGAAGACCCGGTCTTCCTTGGTAGCTGGAGATGCGGGGTCTTATCCATGCACCTGACACATGCGCAGAATCCGTGGCCTACCTGGGCCGATACATATGAGCAACCAGGATAGTCATGCACCGTCGTGAGCAACGCGGCTGATGAGGTTATACTCTACGGGTACCCCAGCGTAAGGGTACCTGGTGCACGTGATAACTAAAGAAGCCAAAGTTTAATCGAAGCCCACGAATGAAGGCCCAAGACGAAGAGTGCTTTCCAAGTTAGATTAAGCTATAGTCGGTTAAGGCCTTCCATACATGTAAACTTGGTCGGTTACGTATCCCGAGACCCGGCCTCCTATATAAAGGCTGGGTGGGTGATCGATCGAGGCAAGCAATTCATAGCCACCAGAACCCCGACGAGATCAACAACTCGTCGGACCCTTGTAACCCTCATATTCACGACATGAAATACAGACAGGCAGGAAGTAGGGGTGTTACCTCACTCGAGGGCCCTGAACCTGGGTAAATCCTGCTTGTCAGCCGTCGATTCCACTAACACTACGCGTTCTCTACCACACAATCAACCCTAGTTACCTAAACAATGGGACTTGCGGAGGGCACACCTCATCAGCGGCTCTCATGGGGAAATAATCTCCTGTGTAGGCATCCCACGTACGGGCTAGCGTCGCCCACAACGTGGCTAACTCCTCTTCCAACAGCGTGAGATACGTATGTATGTGGACACCTGCTTGTTTTGGCCCCTGAATGAGAATACTCATGTGTATATACCTTTGCTTCGTGTACAACCAAGAGGGAAGGTTGTAAGGCCATACAAACACGGGCCAGGTGCTATGCGTGCTACTCTGGTTGCCAAACGGATTGAGTCCATCGGTGTTCATACCGAGCCTGATGTTCCTTGCGTCGCCTCCGAAATTTTTGACGGCGTCCAACTCTTGCCACTGGCTAGCGTCTGAAGGGTGTGTAAGGATCCTGCCCTTCTTCGGATCTTCTTCGGGCTTCTCCCTTTCCGCGTGCCATTGCATGAGCATTGCTTCCTTTGGGTCCACGAAGAACCGCTGCAGACGGGGAGTGATAGGAAAGTACCATACCACTTTTCGAGGAGGTTTCTTCCCACGGCTCTTGTACCGTCCTTGGCCGCACACCGGACATGTGGTTCTGTCCTCGTACTCGCCCCAATAAATTGCGCAAACATTGATGCAGGCGTGGTATTTAACGTGCGGTAGGTCAAGAGGGCACACGACTTTCTTGGCCTCCTCGATACTAGTTGGCAATGTGTTCCCCTCGGGAAGACGCTCGTGGAAGAATTGCATGTTCTTGTTGAAGCTCGCGTCGGTCCATTTGTTTCCCAACTTCATCTCCAGAGCATCAAGCGTTACTTGCAAGCGCGTATCCTATGGCCGGCACCCAAGATATAACGGAGTCTTCCCATCTATCTCTATTTGCGCCAGCTTGGCTTTCTCTCTAATGGTGCTCGTGTTCTTGAGGAGCAGTTCTTGAACATGAGACTCCATCAAGGCCAACATTAGCGAGCTCTGCGGTGTGTTCACGTCTTCTCCACCACCATCATGACCATGTCCGTCGGCATCTCCTTCGTCACGATCATCTTGCCCGCCCTCATCTTCAGGCGCAACATTTGCTGTCGGCGCTTGGTTGAAGCCTTCCATGAAACCGCGCCTGAGCAGGTGTTCCTCCAATTGTCCGGAATCAGGGTCGATCCATCTCACAAATTTGCAACTTCTACACGGATATCGTATCTGGCGCCCGTTGCACCGAATCATTTCCGCCTTCGCTTCTTCCTTGTAGTTGTTGATTCGACTGGAGCTCATCTTGGTGACCATGGTCGCCTACGCGGTATACATATAGAGTATGTGTTATTAATTAGAATTAATTAACCGCAACATGCACACACACACACATACAAGTTTCTCATGCAAAAATTTACCGAAATGGAAATGAATCAACATTTCGGCAACCATCCATGCACCACGCTGGCGCAACACAACAACAAAAGGCAACAACATGCACAACACACACAAGCTTCATGTATAAACATCGATCTTCTTGCAAACCGCCCGCCGACAAGTTTCTCATGCCTTTAACAAACATCCATACACGTCGCCGGCAACGCAAAACATGCATACACATATCCATCCAACAATACCCACCTAGTAGATCTAGATCCGTTGCCGAGACGTGACCGTGATCGATGAGAGAGAGTGTGTGGTGACAGAGAGAAAATAGTGGACAAAAAAGAGAGGAGGAGAATATATATGGAGGCTCTGCCCAAGCCCTCACCAATTATATATCAAACAAAGTAGGTTTAACAACATAAAATGGAGAATAGGATGGTCAAAATGGCATGGGAGAGAGGAGGAGCTCGAGCTAGATGGGAGGATGAAGAAGGTCACAAGCATGGGGAAAGTGTGCTGCCACCTTTTTTAGATCTGGTGGGCCAACACTACAAGAAATATGCTACTCTATGACCCTCAATATTGGTCACCGAATGGTCACATATTTTAATTTGTGACCTTTTTGTGACCAAAACCACTTGGTCATGTTATGAGCGTCACTAACTAGCCAATATGACCTTTTTTGGGGATTGGTCATAGAACTCAATGACCAAACACAAAGGTCACAGATTTGATGACCAATATTTTGGTCACGGCCAATCTTGCCACGCCACATCAAATCCAACGTGGCAAAGCTGACGTGGCAGATTTGTGACCAAATAAAATGGTCGTAGATTAGATTCAGCCCAGTCCACTTCGACCGTTTAAATGGGCCAGGCCCAATAAATTAGCCTATTTAAGTTTTTTCGCTGCTAATTTTAAATGACTAGATGGGCCAAGCCCAATTATTCAGCCCTTTTAATTTCTACAATGTGGCCTTTTTGCCCACAATTTCCGACTATTACGACCCAGTTGTCAGGTTCTGGACAGTGGGTCCCGGTTGTCAGGTTCTGGATTGTGGGTCCCGGCTGTCAGGTTATTATAGGTGGGCCCAATTGTCTGGTTTTTGCGCGTGGGTCCCAGTTTAAGATTTTTATACGTTGGTCCCAGTTGTCAGAATCATATTCTCCATAATTAAATTTGTCAGTACATATATTACCAGTATTTAAACTGGCACGGAAACAAAAACCCAAGTAGTACTTCAAATAACAGCAGACAGATTCAGTCTACAACAAACACAAAATAGAATGGCAATCACAGTTACAATCTCTACAAGCATAATAACGAGGTACTTTATAAGATCTGATCTACAAGTGATATCTTCTTCAACGTTGAGCTCCTTCGCATCACAAACCAGGCACCTGCTCCTGTCGTATGAACCAGATGCAGGACTCGCTTGAAGACCAAAAGTCAGATATAGACTGACAAAACGGCAAAACTCATCATGCCTTCCCCGCTTCCCTGACAAATGAATCAGCAGAGAAGAATCAACAAACTGGAGCCAATATATTATGAACAGACCATTCAAATAAAGGACATAGTTCTTTACAATGATAACACAAATTTAGCTAGTTCCAGGTTTTTTGAACCAACAGCTAAGATCCTTCAAGATTACCAAGAGAGGACACCACATATCATATAGCTTACATGAGTACACTAGAACAGAACGATACACCGGATACCCCTCTATGGAAACGGCAGGCGTTAAGTGACGGAGAATCGCGCTTTCCGCGTGGCCGGTGCGTACAAACCTGACCTGGGCCGCGGATGGCCTGTGAACATAGGTAACGGAGAAAGTATAAACTCCGTTACCCATATTATTGGCAATGGTTCCCAATGCGCCTCCGTTTCTGATATGTGGTTCTACGGTAACGATCATTTCGATATGTCCGT
Source organism: Poa pratensis (assembly GCA_947311845.1). NCBI lineage: Eukaryota > Viridiplantae > Streptophyta > Magnoliopsida > Poales > Poaceae > Poa > Poa pratensis. The sequence continues at coordinate 60,927,953 of CAMZMU010000052.1, forward strand.
TTCCAATGTGGTCGCGTTCAAGCTTCTTGGAATTCGAAGCGAGGCGAGTAAATGCCATGGCGTAGTGGCACCGCCCACTACTCCTTAAAACCCCCAATCCTTGCTAGCTCAAGACGCCACAGAATCTGCTCTCTCTCTCTCGCTCGCTCGCTCCCTCCTACTGATTAGCGAAGATGCCTCGCAGCAACGACACACAGGAGCACACTGAGTCACCGGGGGACAGTCCCCCCGTCAGCGGCGAGTCCGTTGAAGGACCGACGCTGGAGTCGAGCGACGACGAATACGCCAACTTCCATGATCCCACCTTGATGCTGGGCCCGCTGAAGGTTGATTCTGATGAGGAGTCAACCGAAGAGGAGAAGGAGGAGGAGGAGGAGGAGGAGGAAGAAGAGGAGGACGAGGCGGAGGCGCCGGTCCGGAAGAAGGGAATCCCGGCGACGGAGAAGAAAGCCGCCGCCACCGCTTCCGATATGCTGCCGCCACCGCCGCCACCACCTCCAGTGGCCCCCAACAAGCGAGGCCGTGAGAAGGAGGAGGAGGACGAGGCGGAGGCGCCGGTCCCGAAGAAGGGAACCCTGGCGACGGAGAAGGAGGAGGATTGCGCGGAAGTAGGGCGCAAGAAAAATAAGAAGTAGCTAGTAGTTCTATAAGTTCTCCATCTGTAATTTACTTTATTATTATTAATATGTACTGCGTATGTAATGTAGTACTCACTAATATTAATTTAAGTATCCTATAAGTGGTTTTCTCCATATAGTAGAGATTAGGAAAATATTATTCCAGAGAGTAGTAGAAATTTCACAGAGTGGGCGCGTAGGTCCCACCCCTCAATGGAAGAAACACAAAGGAAACGGTCCTTTTCAAGAACTGTTTCCTATGTTTTACCTATATATATGGGCGTACAGAGCAAAACCTAACACTCACTCATTTCCTCACTCTGTCCCAACATGCTAGATATGTTCGTGGCGGTGGCTCCTGGCGTTGCGACCATCGCCGGCGCCGTGGCGGCGCCATCTCCGCCCAGACGACGGCTATCACGGCGAGGTGTTCGCCATCTCCCCCGACACGGCGAGATCTTCGCCATTGCCCCCGACACGGCGAGGTCTTCGCCATCGCCCCCGACACGGCGAGGTCTTTGCCATATCGCCCGACACGGCGAGGTCGTCGCTCTGTCCGCTTCCTCTGCCTCCACCACTTCCGGATCTACTAGATCGATCCAACGGCGACGTGAAGAAGGTATCATATCCACTCTTTGATGTAGCTAACTTGCCCATTGTGCACATGATCTAGAGCAACTAGTTGTAGTTTAGGTAACTTGTTGATAATAGTTCAGTTCACATCCAGTAGTTATATCTAGATAATTTCTTGATGTAGTTAACTTGCCTATTGTGCACTTGCAACTAGTTGTAGTTTAGCTAACTTGTTGATAGTAGTTCAGTTCACATCCGGTAGTTCTATCTAGATAATTTCTTGATGTAGTTAATTTGCCTATTGTGCACTTGCAACTAGTTGTAGTTTAGCTAACTTGTTGATAGTAGTTCAGTTCACATCCGGTAGTTCTATCTAGATAATTTCTTGAGGTAGTTAACTTGCCTATTGTGCACTTGCAATCGGTTGTAGTTTAGCTAACTTGTTGATAGTAGTTCAGTTCACATCCGGTAGTTCTATCTAGATAATTTCTTGATGTAGTTAACTTGCCTATTGTGCATTTGCAACCGGTTGTAGTTTAGCTAACTAGTCCATGTGAAAACAGGAGTCAGAACTAACATAAATCCTTATTTACATTTAGGGATATCAAGCTGTTCCCTTTCAAACTCCACCATACATATCCACCGTCGCTATTGTGACATTTTGGTACACTGCATAAAATACTTTTTTAAGTAAGAGTGTTTTATACAGTGTCGCCGAAATGTCACATGGGTGACGTATTAGATTAGATTTCAGTGACACTGCATAAAAAATCCAGAGCCGGTGGTGGTCTCCATGGAAAGGATGATCGCTGTCCGGCATCGTTTGATCGGAAATGGTGAGGCTCTTGAAGGAAACATCACCTTCAAGTTATGCCTCCAAATCGTTTGATCGGACTGCAAGCACACGGATATAGGCGCTTAAAGGTGTAAACTGTTTTCACATTAAATTATATCTATGTCATGTAGCATCATATTTTGGCTCTTCTCTAACTATCAATCCATGTATTTTTATCCCGAAGCACAAAGCTGATCCGAACAAACTTCAGCGACACCGTCCAAAGCTGTGACGTTATTATATTTCGGCGACACCGTCCAAGATGGAGCAAGCCTCAGTACGAAGATTTTGGCAATTTGGCTTGGTGTAGTTTCTGTTTTTTCAGTTTCTCCGGCTATTTTGTGATGTGTGTTTAGGGAGCAAGACTTAGCTGCAGTTTAGGGAGGCATGAGAATGATAGGATTAGCGAAGCATGTGTAACTCATCTTTTGATGCTATGTAATGGTGACCATTGTTATATAGGTGATGAACGGTTTTTCTAGCAACTTTGTGCTACTGCTCTGATATTTTGAATGTCGATTGGCAACTGTATTGCTGCTGTAGGCTTATGAAAAAATCTCAATGCAAACGAGTAAAACAGAATCTCCGTTTATGATGTCCCGATACATCGGTAACGGAGACTGGATGGCAACCGTAGCCAAAATCATGCCTCATCGGTGACGGTTTTTCCTGTCCGTAGCCGATGAGAGCTTCACATCAGTGACAGGGTTGGGGACACGGACCCTTTTTCCGTTTCCGATGGGGTTTTTGGTCCGTTTCCGATGTGTCGTTCTGTACTAGTGGTAAGGAGGGGACAAGACCTAGATACCTTAGGAGAACAGCAGTAGAATCAAGTCGAAGCCCAAGCTTCCTCCCATCCTGGTCCACCCGGATCAGGTGAAAAGCTTGATCATGACTTCAGTGACAGGCATTCGGTGAGGAGCGCCTGAGAGATAGACATCACAGGTTACTGATTTAACACATGCGTAGAGTTAGGAGGTTGAGAATGTATAGATCATATAAGGGCAGAGAGTTGTGTAAAAGCTATATACCTGCTTAAGCTATCCCATCAGCTTGGAAAGGATGGGCGACTGGAAAAAATCCAGGCGGGATCATTGAAGCAGAGCTTGATTATGTCGACGATTTCCTTCCTGGAGCCAGACATGTCGCCAGCCAGAAGGCACGCTTCTCCGAGTTCAGGTTGGCACGTCCAGGTTGACGGGAGGCCGAGGGCAGTCTTGCATCCACTGCACCAACTGCGCCTGAAAAAACAGCAAAGAAACAAAAATGATCGATATATATGATTAAACAATTTGGTTGTTCATGTTTTTTCTACTAGAATTCTTGACTGATGTTCATCATTTCACATTGTGCATTGTTGGGACAAGTCCACTAGCTAATTCATCTAGTAGCTCAACTATTAGCTCTTCACAATTGCACATCATGTCCAAAAGCTAATTCACCTTATCAAGATAAGGAAAAGGATTGGACGAACATGTATAACATTGAATGACTAATGGTAGTAAACAGCACAAACAGGTAGCAATTAACAACTACACAAGTACACAAGTAGTACTTGCAGCAGTAAAGCTACACTAGCAGGTAGTACAAACATGTATCTCAACATTCACTTGAACCATCTAAATTAATAACAGATACGTGGATGCTCCTCTCTCATATTGTTTCCCAGTTTTATGTTTCAAACACCCAAACACCCCGAGGTGGATCCTTCCCAAAAAATACAAATTCAATGTTCAAATGATATTCCAATTAACACTAAATAGGCACTGCCACAGCAGCTAATCAAGAAACTGGAGTAGACTGCTACTAACTACCTAGATACAAGATATACTAAGACGCCACAGTTCACGACCGCACAAAGGAGTTCTTACCGGTGGAGGAGGAGAATACAGTGGCCTCACCACGGCCACGGGGTCGGAGATGATCTCTACTCCGCTCACCTTCACCGGGTATTGGCGCCCCTTATCTGCAGCAAAAACCAACAAAAAGTAAGCTCGCGTCGTACAGAGTTTGTGTGCAAAAGGATACTGAAAAAGATAGAGGCGGCAATATACGGTGACCCCATAGCGAGCGGCCTTGTGGAGATGGGAGGGAGGGGCTCGGGCCCTCGTCCGTCGCATCTGAGGAGAGCGCCTCTTGCACCGGCCAATCCACCACCAGACCACCTCGGCGCGACGCACCGACCGACCAGATCCGGTGACATGGAGTCCAGGGGCGGCGGATATGGAGGAAACGAGGACGGTGGTCGACGGTGGTTACGGTGGATGGACGAGGATCTTGCTCGGGGTGGCGGGAGGCAGGAGGTGGGTTCTCGTTCGGGGCGGCGCGAGCCAGAGGTGCATGCGAAGACGTCGCACTCGAGATAGTGGGGGCGGCGCGAGCCATGAGGTGGAGGAGGAGGAGAGAATGAGAGGCGGCGGCGGCGGCGGCGAGAGAGTGGCCAGAGAGTAGAGAGGAGGTAGGGTTCGCTGGGGTTATATCAAGGACGTGGGCGCTAGCAGCCGTCGGATGACATCGGACGGTCATGGTGCTCCGGGACCGGTCCAACGGGCCAAAATCCCGGAAGGGGATCAGATGCCGGACCAGTTTCGGCCCAGTACGATCGAAAAAAACTTTGAGCTGATATCAGTAGGTTTTAGGGCTTAATTTTCGCTATTTTGTGAAGCAGCTACCGAAAATATGTCGTAAAATAGGAGAACTGCATTTTCTAAAAATACTATACCACAATGTATTTACAAATTACCTAATGGTTTTGTGTCAAAAGGTTTTCCATCTACCTCTAGTAAAAAAGACAAATTACTGCAGATTTAGTTCGAAGGGGGTCAAAGTTGAACTACAGGTGCCTCGTCGCTTTCTCAGGATTTTACCGGCATAAGAAATTCATAACAAAAAAATAGAAAGCTTCGCGTTGTGTCATTGTATGTGTCCTAGTATCCATAACAAATACTAAACTTACAATACGCCAATTGTCTTGGAACCGTATCTTGAAATCGGCATGCGGAATTAAAAAAACAAATATATGGAAAACCTTCGCTTGGTGTCATTATATGCGTCCTAGTATCCATGAAAAATCATAAACTTGGACTACGGCAATTTTGTTACGAAAGTGCTCTCGGAAATGAGGTATCATCTATAAACATTCATGGCTTTAGTGCCCAATGACCAATGCTATGTCAAAATTCATGGTATAGTTTGCTTAAATATGCACGCATTGGGCACAAACGTGTATCTTGGAACCGTAAACGATGTTGCGGCAGAAACTTTTCATTTTCCTTTCATGAAAAAATCATTTTTCTATTTCTGAATGCGAAAACTAGGTTATTTTGTGAAGCAACTACCAAAAATATGTCGTAAAATAGGAGAGCTAAATTATTAGAAAATACAAGATCATATTATATTTACAAATAACCAAATGATTGCGTATCAAACAGTTGCCATCTACCTCTCGTAAAAAGACAAATTCATGTCGATTCAGTTGGAAGAGGGTCAAGTTTGAACTAAAGGTGCTTCATAGTTTTCTCATGATTTATTTAAAAAACCATATTTAGATACAGAACTACCTATTTCATAAGATATACAACAAAATGTTCGCAAGATTTAACCCCTAACTACGAACGGTCATGTCCCCCGATTTGACAGTATATTGAAACCGGCATACGAAATTCAAAAAAATCAAATAAACGTAAAACCTTTGCGTGGTGTCATTATATGTGTCCTAGTATCCATCAAAAACCATAAACTCGGAATACGTCAATGTTCTTAAGAAAGTGTTCTCAGAAATGAGGTATCATCTATGAAGATTCATGGCTTTAGGGCCAAATGACGAATGTTATGTCCACGTTTATGGTATAGTTTGCTTAAATATGCCCATATTGGGCACATAAATGTATCGTGGCACCGTGAACAATGTTGCTGAACACACTTTTCATTTTCTTTTCACGAAAAAAATCCTTTTTCAATTTCCGAGTGCGAATAATGGGTTTTTTGTGAAGCACCTACCAAAAATATGTTGCAAAATTGGAGCATTCCACTTTCTAAAAATACTAGACCAGATATAATTTAGAAAAAACTTAAATTTTGCAGCCAAACGGGTTCGAACCACCTCTCAGAAAAAAGACAAGTTTATGCCAAAGCAGTAGGAACCGGGTCAAATTTGAACTATGTGTGCCTCATAGTTTGCTCAAGATTTTTTGAAAAAATCAATTTTAGATACACAAGTACCTATTTCATAAGAGACACAACATTAGTTTTGCAAATTTCAACTCCTAGCTACGAACAGTCATGTCCGCCGTTTTGACCGTATCTTGAAATCATCATACAAAATTAAAAAAAATCAAATAAACATAAAACCTTCGCGTGGGGCCATTATATGTGTCCTAGTATCCATTAAAAATCATAAACTTGGAATATGTCAATTTTCTTAAAAAAGCGTTCTCAGAAATGAGGTATCATCTATGAAGATTCATGGCTTTAGGGCCAAATGACGAATGTTATGTCCACGTTTATGGTATAGTTTGCTTAAATATGCCCATATTGGGCACATAAATGTATTGTGGCACCGTGAACAATGTTGCTGAACACACTTTTCATTTTCTTTTCACGAAAAAAATCCTTTTTCAATTTCCGAGTGCGAATAATGGGTTTTTTGTGAAGCACCTACCAAAAATATGTTGCAAAATTGGAGCATTCCACTTTCTAAAAATACTAGACCAGATATAATTTAGAAAAAACTTAAATTTTGCAGCCAAACGGGTTCGAACCACCTCTCAGAAAAAAGACAAGTTTATGCCAAAGCAGTAGGAACCGGGTCAAATTTGAACTATGTGTGCCTCATAGTTTGCTCAAGATTTTTTGAAAAAATCAATTTTAGATACACAAGTACCTATTTCATAAGAGACACAACATTAGTTTTGCAAATTTCAACTCCTAGCTACGAACAGTCATGTCCGCCGTTTTGACCGTATCTTGAAATCGTCATACAAAATTAAAAAAAATCAAATAAACGTAAAACCTTCGCGTGGGGCCATTATATGTGTCCTAGTATCCATTAAAAATCATAAACTTGGAATATGTCAATTTTCTTAAGAAAGTGTTCTCAGAAATGAGGTATCATCTATGAAGATTCATGGCTTTAGGGCCAAATGACGAATGTTATGTCCACGTTTATGGTATAGTTTGCTTAAATATGCCCATATTGGGCACATAAATGTATTGTGGCACCGTGAACAATGTTGCTGAACACACTTTTCATTTTCTTTTCACGAAAAAAATCCTTTTTCAATTTCCGAGTGCGAATAATGGGTTTTTTTGTGAAGCACCTACCAAAAATATGTTGCAAAATTGGAGCATTCCACTTTCTAAAAATACTAGACCACATATAATTTAGGAAAAACTTAAATTTTGCAGCCAAACGGTTTCGAACCACCTCTCGGAAAAAAGACAAGTTTACGCCAAAGCAGTAGGAACCGGGTCAAATTTGAACTACAGGTGCCTCGTAGTTTGCTCAAGATTTTTTGCAAAAATCATTTTTAGATACACAAGTACCTATTTCATAAGAGACACAACATTAGTTTTGCAAGGTTCAACTCCTAGCTACGAACAGTCATGTCCGCTGTATTGACCGAATCTTGAAACCGTCATACAAAATTTTAAAAAAACAAATAAATGGAAAACCTTCGCGTGGGGCCATTATATGTGTCCTAGTATCCATTAAAAATCATAAACTTGGAATACGTCAATTTCCTTTAAAAAGTGTTCTCATAAATGAGCTATCATCTATGGAGATTAATGGCTTTAGGGCCACATGACGAATGTGATGTCCACATTCCTGGTATAGATTGCTTAAATATGCCCATATTGGGCACAAACATGCATCTTGGGACCATGTAAAATGTTGCCGAAGAAACTTTTAATTTTCCTTTCACGGAAAAATCATTTTTCAATTTCTGAGTGCGAAAAATGGGTTATTTTGTGAGGCACCTACCAAAATTATGTTGCAAAATTTGAACAATACATTTTCTAAAAACACTAGACCATATCTTATGTACAAATAACTAAATTGTTTTGCGCCAAACGGTTTCCAAACACCTCTCATCAAAAAGACAAATTTCCGCGGATTCAGTAGGATTCAGGTCAAATTTGAACTACATGTGCCTCGTAGTTTGCTCAAGATTTAAAAAAAAATCATTTTTAGGTACAAAAGTACCTATTTCATCATAGGTACAACAATAATTTTGCAAGATTCAACCCCTAGCTACAAACAGTCTTGTCTGCCGTTTTGACCGTATTTTGAAATAGTCATATGGAATAAAAAAATCAACAAAAAAGAAAACATTCACATTGTATAATTATAATATAGTTAACGATAAAAAAATAACTTGGAATACGGGAAATATATTGAATTTAATAGAATAATCCAAAAAAATATTTCAAATTCTTCAAAACCATATATGTCAAGCAATATAAAGGTTAGTGGTATTTTGTTATTTTATTTTGAACAAAACAGTCCGTAATATTTTATAATTACAGAGTAGATCTTTACAAAAGATGCAAAATTTATTTGGTTGAAATTGGAGTTCAAAATCAAAAGTTCTAAAAGAAAACATAAAAGAATAAAAGAAGGAAGAAAAAAAAGAACCGGACTGGCCGGCCCATTACTGTGCCTCTCCGGCCCAGGCCTGTTTCGTACCCGGATGGAAGTTCACTATAGATACGTTAGCTTCCGTAGACATGCATAAACACCTTTGTGGCCCGGTGGTTGGGAGTTGTCCTAGCCACAGCTTGGTCTTGAGTTCGAACTCCGCGGACACAATTGTTTTGCCAAATAATACAGGCCAGGGCGTGTGGTGGGACCCACAAGTTAGCTAGGCGGGAGGCGGGTCCCACATGTCAGGTGTTGGGTCCCAGGGCGTGTGGTGCGACCCTGGTTGGTGTAGGTCCCGCATGTCAGGGTGTAAGGGGCAGGACCGCATGTCATTGTAGGGTGGGTCCCGCATGTCAGATTATAAGGGGCGGTACCTGCATGTCTGGGTTGGGTGGGGGACGGGACCCACATGGCAGCTTGAAGAGGGGTTGGGACCCACATGTGAGGGTTGGGTGGGTCCCATATGTGAGTGTGTGGGGCGGGTCCAGCTTGTCTGGTAGGGTAGGGGCAGGACCCACATGGCAGCTTGAAGAGGGGTTGGGTCCCACATGTCAGGTCAGTCAATAAAGTCAATGCATGTGCTTCTTCTTTGCAAAGGGTCCTACCTGTCAGAGTGACACGTAGATGAAACAGCTGAGTTGGCTGTCCAGTAGATTGACACGTAAGCGAAAATCACACCTAAGCAGTGACACGTAGGTAACTTTGCTGAGTTGGCTGCCAACATATGTGAATGACCATTTTAAATGGTCAGAAAAAGGTCATATATTGGTGCTGGCTGGCTTATGACCAATTCATATTAGGAAAAAAAGTCATTTGGTCACAAATTGGTCATAAATTTGTGTTGTTTACACCCTCAAAACCAGCGTGTGACCAACTGGTTCAAAATGGTCACTGATCTATGACCAATATTTTGGGGGTCACTATAAAAGGTCACATTATAGCATATTTCTTGTAGTGAACTTTCTGTGGCGCATGGTGCTGGATGCGCCACAGAAAGTGGACATTCTGTGGCGCACCGTGCCTGGTGCGTCACAGAAATCCAACTTTCTGTGGCGCATCCAGCACCATGCGCCACAGAAAGTTGGGTTTCTGTGGCGCACCAGCCACGGTGCGCCACAGAATGTCCCCAGATGGACCGTGGACCAATGATTGCGAGTGGGACCCACTTTTTTCTGTGGCGCATGGATGCTGGTGCGCCTCAGAAGTCTGGCTTTCTGTGGCGCATGGGTGGGCATGCGCCACAGAATTCTGACTTTCTGTGGCGCATGGGCAAAAGATGCGCCACAGAAAGTCCAAGATTTCTGTGGCGCACCAGCATCCATGCGCCACAGAATGCCAACCTCTCGTGTGTTTTCATGTTGTAGCTGCTATTGGATCAAGTACCTTCTTCGTCTAGAAGATGCAGCAAAAACAAACAATTACTGCTTGTATTAGTATGACAATGAGTTGGAATAAAAACAGAAGGACATGTTGTGGTCACCTCTGGATATAGATTAGTCCTCAGTACAATAGTTTAACTTTGATCTGATTTGCAAAATGGTTGCAGGAAACTTCTAGAATCTATAAGAAGCCTCGGCTTTCACAATAAAACCTGTGAAGCTTTGCTGATTGCAATCAGTCTGGAAAAACGGCAACAATAATTATGTCCTCGAAGAAGAAAACAGTGGTCAGAAACTCAGAATACAGCGATGACAATCGTGTACTTCATCATGTATGTTTCGTTGCTTGAAAAACTGTCAAGGGCCACCAGCTTGGCCTAATCTGATGATTGTTTGTTCATACCAGCTTGCTATAATTCCGTGCCTGCGAGACAGAAAAACTTTGTTAAAACTAGATGATTCCCCGCACGTTGCAGTGGGAATCAGTAGCAAAATATTTTTTGATAGCAAAGTTTCAAAAATATATGAGATTCAATTGTTCATCATTGTGTACTGAAGTGAAGTGTTCACATTGGTTTCGAATATACGAATCACACCATGAAATATGATTGATTAACTATTAGTGGTACATATTTTACCAGAACTTTGGACAATAAACATACATTGATACCTTTAGAACAATGATGTGCACAGAGAAAATTGCTATGAAAAATGATATAATTAAGTTGGATGCTCAGAGTTGTTGATTCGCCTGGGGCCGTCCTTCATTTTATAATTTAAATAGAGTATATCCCTGTTATTCTGCACATTCTCCGCCAATATCCTAAAAGAGAACGACAACGTGATTATAGCAACTATTGCAACATTTGGTAGTTCCTGAGAAAATAAGTAGGTTAGCCGTTCGTGTAAATAATGAGCTGGAATACATTGAGCAATGAAAGGCCAATGGACAAAAAGAAACTTTATACTCATACATACATATACATATCAGAACTTTCCCATCTAGTGCTTTTACCAATGACTTATTAACCATGATAAAAGAATACAAACTCAAAGCGGGTCGATAGTTTTTTTTGCCAGGCTTAGTGAAGCATCTAATGTACCATGAACATTTGCCCGGACAACATGCAATAATATATCATAGTACTTGATAAACAAAACTGAAAACCAATTTGAGTGGAGATGGGATAAACAATAGTTAGCAGCAAACAACATCTACTCCTGCAAGTACAAAAAATCCATCTCCTGTAAAAAATTGAAAACCAACTTTAGTGGAGATGGGATAAACAATAGTTAGCAGTACTCCGGGAAACAACATCTACTGCTGCAAGTAAAAAAGAAATATTCCGGGAAGCAACATCTACTCCTGTATAAGTGAGAAAATCAATCTCATATGAAACAACATTTTCTTATACTGAAGCAAAAAATTGAAAAACACTATTGGAATATGCATGAGAAGAGGTAGACTGCACTCACTTGACCATACTCCATTGTTCAAAGAAAATATAATCCGGAAATACTTCAGCGTTACCGAACAATACTGTACAATCAATAAAGGAGTAAGATAATTGAGAATCCAGATAGGAACAGCCATGACATCATTGCTTCTTGTTGTCAACCGGCGTCCGGTGGCGGAGCCTCCACCCGAGCTTCTATACATGTTAATCATGGAGAAGGCTGGCTGGGAGGGACCGAGGGAAGTCAGGCAAAAGAGTGGTCTCTTCTCATCCCAAACGCTGGTGAAAAACACGCCACGGCAAAAAATGTTTGGTGGTGGGAAGTGGTGGCGCAGGAAGATATATAAAGCTGCATGCGGTGGACAATGGGAAGAGGAACGGAGGAGCCAGCTAGTAGTGGTGGTGTGAATTTATTAGATTTTGTACCAGATGCATCGGTGCGGACATCAATTTCTCAAAGGAGATCAGACGTAATATATAATTATGTGCGTGTGTGCTTTAACCAGGAAGTGCAAAGCTCCGGAGATGAAGCGGTGGCCAAATGGCCAATCAAGTTAGTTGTACTTCAAACGAAATAAAGAGGAAGGTGAAGAGATTTCAGACTGCTAAAATTGATGCTTAATAATAAGAAGAAGAAACAATGACGTGGCAGGGAACATGGGCTAGAAAACTGACGTGGCAAGTTGCTGAGGTGGATAGTGTCGGGGGGCTACCCCGGGTAGGGTCATGATAAGGTGTTAAGTGTGACCAGATATGGTCCGAGATATGGAAGTGACCGAGGTAATCAGGTCCGAGGTGACTGGTATGTGTTAAGTGAGATTGTTGGTCCGAGATGTTTGGGCCGACATATCCTACCCGACATAACCATGCCGACACATGAGTGTCGGTATGACCAACTTGTTCTTATCTGGAGGTGAGGAATCCATACCGAGGTAAAAAGTCCGGCATATCCATGCCGGGTTAGCCAAAGGAGATGATCCGGCATAGCCATGCCGGGTTAATGTCAGGGGGAGCCCGACACATCCGTGACGGGATAACCGAGGCAAGGAGCCTTATGTCGGGCGGGAGTCAATGCTCCTGTCACTTCCCGTCTGGCACGGAGCGTCTGGCACGGAGTATGGCAGAGGCGTGCTGCGGGTTCTACGGGACAGCACGCGTCTGACCGCTGACTCCGGGGTAACCGGGGGAAAGGCTATGGAAAAGGCTACGAGGTAGCACGCCTAGGCCAAGTCTTGTCTCTCTATCAGAGGGGACATTCTAGCTCTACCGTTGTGAAGGGGATGGGCAGGCCACGTCATGTCCCTGACAGGAGTGCCATGATGACTCATCAGTGGCATGGTAGCAGTGTAGCTCGAGGGGCATAACCGTAACTCGGTTGGCCTTTATAAAGGGCATCTCCCCCTCCTGCGTAAGGGATGATGGCCTGAGTTCCATTTTCCTCCCCGTAGCTTCATCTTCTTCCTTAAGAGCTTGACCACTTCACCATTGTTGGATCATACAGCTCGAGGAGCATCTTGTATTTGTGATACACTGAGATATATAGAGAGAGGCAGGCAGGAGTAGGGGTTTTACCTCCATACGAGGGCCCCGAACCTGGGTAGATCGGTGTGTTCTTGGATCGGTGTGTGCTTCATCGCGTGCTCCTTAGCGCGCAAACCCTCCCCGGATCCCCGTGATACCACCACGACAGTTGGCGCCCACCGTGGGGCAAGCGGCGGCGCTGGCTGGGGTGATCATCCGGACGGGCTCCATCATCAGCTCCGGCGAGCGTGTCGTCTCCGGGCTCATCTGCAAGCTCGGGTCGTTGAGCCTCATCAGCGACAACGCGGGATGCTTCGGCATGCGGCCGTTCCCGAAGAACGGCTGCCTCATGAACTTCGGTACCTTCACGACCTACGTCGCCACCGAGTTCATCTGCAAGTACCCAGAGCAGGTGCTTGTGGCAGAGGATCCTCCCTCTGTCTGTGCAGCTCGCGGTAGGCGTATCTCTCGCCCCGAGATCTGCGCAGAGGTAATGATGACCGGGCCTGCGCCTGGTGTGGGCAAGGAGAAGCTCGGTGAGCCCACCGAGAAATCCGCCCGCACAGCAAAGCCTCCAATGGAAGGACAACAGCACCACCAGGCCGGCACATCCAACGTGTCGGTCAGGCCCGCGCCCTTGGAGGAGATCATGGAGAAGCTGGCAGTGCCGTTGGTCAGTGGGGCAGATGCTGCCCTGACCGCTGCCGAGTTAGAGCTGCAGCGGCAGAAGCTGCACCAAGAGGCAGTAGAGATGGCCAAGCTTCGGAGAGAGTTCGGCACATCCCTCCGTGAGTATAATGCAGCTCATGGTTCACTCCGGTAGCAGATTATCCTAGCCGTTTAGAGAATGTGCACCAGAGAGGCAAAGACCTCAATGCCGAGATAGCTAGAGATGGTAGATCTGCTTCTAGTAGAACTCTAGTGGTATGTCGGATGGAAAGCCGAAGTATAGCTCCCCGGCCAAGACTCTTAGAGCTGCCGAGGCAGCAAGAGCCGAGTTACCCGGTTTAACCAGAGAAGCTCGACGGAAACAACAGGACCGAGTTAATGAGCTGGTTGGTAATGCACACCGGCAGAACGAAGCCTTTCGTAGGGCTAATCCAGGTGCTCGTAGGTCCCAGATAGTTCACTCGGCTAGAGCAGCCAGCGGGTCTAAGGGACAAGCTTCGTCCCCGCATAGCGGTGGAGGTCGTGACCGGAGTATAAACTCCGGTAAGAACAAGCAGATGCAGACGTATGATCCTGCATATGCGGGAAAGCAGTTAGCGGGGCAGGCCGATGCGGGGCGAGGTAGAAGTAACCTCGGTCCAGGCAATCCGAATGTCGGACCTGTTGCCTTGGCTGGCCGAGGTAAACCACCTCGGAATCCGGTGTATCAGCAGCAAGTCCCGCAGCAAATGCAGCAGCACCAAGGGGCCGAATATGTGTAGCAGCCTCGATATGTTGGTCAAGGGGCCAACAGATATGATGATGGAAACTCATCCATGGAGCGAGCCGGGTATCAGAGGGTTGAGGGCGCATTGGGAGCTCGGCTGGGATCTCGCCAGTTAGCTCCGAATGACGCTCGTTACAAGTTGGATAGAATCTATTTGTCCGAGATGTTGGAAACGCAAGGTCCACCTGGCCCAGCTTGTTTTGGACCTCGGATCATGAGGGAACCGCCGGTGCTGGGTTTCCAACTGAGCCGAGGTACCAAAACCTATAATGGTAGCACTAAGCCAGAGGACTGGTTGATTGACTATGTGACGGCAGTGCAATTGCTAGAGGTAACCGCAGATGGGCGGTGAGGTATGTCCCGCAAATGTTAGAAGTGCCAGCCCGAATCTGGCTCAACAACTTGAGGGAGGGCAGTGTTGACTGCTGGCTAGACTTTGAAGATGCTTTCGTTAGCAACTTCTCCAGCACTTATAAGAGGCCAAACCGACCTCAGCAGCTTGCAATGTGCAGGCAGAGGGATAACGAGACTGACCAAGATTACTTGACTCGGTGGAGCAACATTCGGAATTCCTGTGAAGGAGTTGTGGACGCGCAGGCCATTTCGTGGTTCGCGCAGGGATGTCGGCATGGCACCATGCTTTGGCAGAAGCTGCAGAGGGAAATGCCCTCCACACTGGCCGAGACAATCCGCATCGCGGATAGTTATGCACTTGGTGATCCAACGCAGCCTCTGCTTGACTCGGTTGAGTCGAGTAGAAGATACCCGGTGAACAACAGGCCCGGACCAGCTAGGAATGATCGCCAAGACTTCGGCACCAAGAGGAGAGAACCGGATTACCGGTATGGCTTGAATCAAGTGGCTGCAGTGAACCAGGACAAGCCAGATGTCGGCAGCAATCAACGTCTGAAGTTCAATGGTCCGGCGTGGGGCCAGAATCAAGAAGGAAAGAAGCCCTGGGGTGATCAGCGGCAGTCCTTTACTTATGAGACCATGTTGGATGGACCTTGCAGCTTCCACACCACAGACTTCCGCAAGCCGGCGAATCACACTACTTGGCAGTGCAGCTGGTATACCCGAGTAAAAGGAGAAGGAGCAAGAGCTGGAGGAAATGAGGGAGGAGCACCTCAGCGGTTTCCGACGAGGCAGAACTTACCGCTCGCCGGATCAAATGCTATCCCGGTAAATGTGCCTGCTCAGAGGCAAGCTGCTCCGAAACCTGTGAATCAAGTGACTGTCGAAGGAAACAACAACAACGCTAGCCCGAGCTACCAGAATGAGTATCCCCAGGGGATCACAGAGAAGCTCACGAGCTATGTGGTCTTTGTGACCGAGGCAACTGATAAGAACAGCTTGCATCGGCATGCACTAGAGGTGAACGCTGTTATGCCGGCTGTACCGAAGTTTATGCACTGGTCCGAGCAAGAGATAGCTTGGAGCAGAAAGGATCATCCCCGAGTCATGCCAACTCCGGGAGGGTATGCTCTGGTGGTGGATCCAACATTCATTGGACCTACTATCAATGTTCGGTTCAGCCGAGTTCTGATTGACAATGGAAGTGCCATTAATATCATGTACCGAGATACCATGGTGAAGATGGGTATCTCGATGGACATGTTGCTGCCAAGTAGCACGACTTTCCATGGCATAGTGCCGGGGTTTCTTGTGCTCCTATGGGTAAAATCTGGGTGGATGTGCTGTTTGGGACCAAGGACAATTGCAGAACTGAAAGTCTCCAGTTCGAGGTAGTGGACCTCGAGAGTCCATACATGCATTGCTTGGTAGGCACGCGCTGTCCAAATTCATGATCTCCACCCATGTGGGCTATCTCAAGATGAAGATGCCGGGTCCTAATGGCATTATCACCATCTCGGGCGATTACAAGCCCTCCATGGAATGTGCCTCGGCTGGTTCTTACCTAGCCGAGTCTCTGATCATTTCTGCTGAGAAGAAGAAGATCCTTGAAGTGGTAGCCATGGCTCAGGCCACACAGCTCGGTATGCCCGGGGTGATTAACCCGGAGCTGAATGCTTCGTTCCAGGTGCTGAAGGAGACGAAGAAGATCAGCGTTGACCCGGAATGCTCTGACCGTAGTGTCATCATTGGCTCCGGGTTAACTGAGAAATAGGAAAGCGAGCTCAATCACTTCCTCCGTGAGAATCGGGATATCTTTGCATGGTCAAATCAAGACCTGCCAGGTGTGCCGAGGGAGTTGGCTGAGCACTCTTTGTTCGTCAGGCCCGACCTGAAGCCTGTTAAACAGCCGACACGTCGACTGTCGGATGAGAGAAGAAAAGTGGTGGGAGAAGAACTGGCCAAGTTGCTCGCGGCTGGTTTTATCATGGAAGTGCTGCACCCAGACTGGTTGTCTAACCCGGTCCTGGTGGAGAAGAAGAAAGATGAGCCTCTGGTGGCCAAAGTGTGGCGCATGTGTATCGATTTCACGAACCTTAACAAGGCATGTCCTAAGGATCCATTCCTGTTACCTCAGATAGATCAAGTGATCGATTCCACGGCCGGGAGTGAGCTGTTATCCTTTGTAGATGCTTACTCCGGGTTTCATCAGATTCCTCTGAACCCGGCTGATCAATTGAAAACTTCTTTCATTACCCCGTACAGGGCTTATTGCTATCGTGTCATGACTTTTGGTTTGAGAAATGTCGGGGCAACATACCAGAGGTGCATGCAGAAATGTCTGCCTGACCAAATAGGTCGGAATGTGCAAGTATATGTCGACGATGTCGTCATAAAAACCAAAGAAAAGTCCTCTCTCATCGATGATCTCAGAGAGACATTCATAAACTTGAGAAAATACCGAATGAAACTTAACCCGAATAAGTGTACATTCGGTGTGCCGGCAAGAAAATTACTCGGTTTCCTTGTGTCTAGCCAAGGTATCGAGGTTAACCCGACAAAAATCCGTGCTATTGAGAGCATGAGGTTACCGACATGTCTCAAAGACGTGCAAAAATTCACCGGATGTTTAGCATCTTTGAGTTAGTTTGTAAGCCGGTTAGGTGAAAAGGCATTGCCTTTGTATCAACTCATGAAGAAAACCACTCACTTCGTGTGGCACTAGTACAGAACGACACATCGGACACCCCTCTATGGCACCGGCAAGAGTTAGGCGATGGAAAAATGAGCTCCGCGCGCGCACTCGCGCGCTAGTCGGTCGGTGGGCCCAACACAATGGTAACGGAGGCTGAAAAGATCTTCGTTGCTCATATATAGGCAACGGAGGAAAGAATATCTCCGTTGCTGATATTGCCACATCAGAAACGGAGATCGGTCTACCTCCGTTTCCCATGTGAAGGCACATTAAGCGGTGTCGGTATTAATATCTCCCACTCCAGTACTGTATCTCACTCTCAGTCTCACCCTCCCCAGTTCCTAACCCTAGCCGCACACGCTCTCCTCCTACTTCACCCATCGATGGCGAACCCCTCCGGCGCTGACGGAAGTCAGGATGGAGCATCTTCCTCCTCCCACCCTCCGAGGCGCAGCCCGAATCTCCCCTACAACTGGGGCGAGATCCCCAGCGACTACGGTCGCGAGTTCATTCTGAGCCGTCAAATCCCATCCGGATCCACGGCGGCGGCTGCCACCGATGCCCGGATCTCGTCCTCACCGTCCTCCTCGGATGATGAGGACGAGGATCTGGAGGTCGGTCTCCTCCTCTCTCGAGCCTCCTTTGAGCGCGAGCCACCGAGGTTGTCATTCGGGCGTCTGCGATGCAGAGAGCTATCCACATCTCCGCCGCCGAGCACGCGATAGAAGCCGCCGAGGAGGCGTTGTTCTAGACGCGGCTCCGGGCGGCCATAGACCGCTCTCTTCTCCCTGGCCAGGGCCCTGGGCCAGATGCGGCGGCAGCAGCGGTGGTGGCGGCGGAGGAGGAGGTTAAGGAGGAGGAGGAGGAGGACACTCCGGTGTTCGAGCATGATGAGGTCTCCTCTGACGTCTCCTCTGGCAGTGGCTCCGGCACCGACGCTTGGGACGCAATCCACGACGGAAAGCGACCCCGCCTCGCCTAAGGTAAATGACTGCTCTGTTAGCTACTTATTTAGCTCGGTTTGCTCTGTTAGTTAGCTATGTTCAGCTATGTATTTGCTATGTTAGCTACTTATTTAGCTCGGTTTGCTTTGTTTAGCTATGTATTTGCTATGTTAGCTACTTATTTAGCTCGGTTTGCTCTGTTAGTTAGATCTGTTCAGCTATGTATTTGCTATGTTAGCTACTTATTTAGCTCGGTTTGCTTTGTTTAGCTATGTATTTGCTATGTTAGCTACTTATTTAGCTCAGTTTGCTCTGTTAGTTAGCTCTGTTCAGCTATGTATTTGCTATGTTAGCTACTTATTTATCTCGGTTTGCTTTGTTTAGCTATGTTAGCTACTTATTTAGCTCAGTTTGCTCTGTTAGTTAGCTATGTTCAGCTATGTATTTGCTATGTTAGCTACTTATTTAGCTCGGTTTACTTTGTTTAGCTATGTATTTGCTATGTTAGCTACTTATTTAGCTCGGTTTGCTCTGTTAGTTAGCTCTGTTCAGCTATGTATTTGCTATGGTAGCTACTTATTTAGCTCGGTTTGCTTTGTTTAGCTATGTATTTGCTATGTTAGCTACTTATTTAGCTCAGTTTGCTCTGTTAGTTAGCTCTGTTCACCTACGTATTTGCTATGTTAGCTACTTATTTAGCTCGGTTTGCTTTGTTTAGCTATGTATTTGCTATGTTAGCTACTTATTTAGCTCAGTTTGCTCTGTTAGTTAGCTCTGTTCAGCTATGTATTTGCTATGTTAGCTACTTATTTAGCTCGGTTTGCTTTGTTTAGCTATGTATTTGCTATGTTAGCTACTTATTTAGCTCAGTTTGCTCTGTTAGTTAGCTCTTCAGCTATGTATTTAGCTCGGTTTGCTTTGTTTACTGCTTATTGGCTCTGTTTATTAGCTTTGTTTGCTATTTTTAACAAAGAATATTCGTTGTTTCAAGGGCTTGGTGGATGCTTGGTGACGATGCTGCTGCCGTGAAGACCTAGGAGAGGGGCTCCATACACGGTGCCGTCACCAGGAGCAGTACATTTTGCGCAGCAGGAAAGAAAGTAGATGTTCATCTGGCGGCCGTGAAGACATAGGAGCAGAGCTCCAGCCACGCGCACTGATGAACTTTTGTAAAGCAGGGCGTACAGGAATACGATGATGACCGGGCGGCCGTCTAGTCGCATGGAGCGGGGCTCCATCGACGGCACAGCCCGTCACCGTGTTTTTTTGTTTTCCTGTAACCCTTATTAGAAACGGTTATTAGCAAAACTCCGTGTCTAATGTTAAATACATCAGAAACGGTTTATCGCCTCCGTTGCCATTGTGAGGCTTCACATCAGTGACAGAGGCGGGGACACGGACCCTTTCTCCGTTGCCGAAGGGGTTTTTGCCTCGTTTCCGATGTGTCGTTCTGTACTAGTGTGGACTCCGCAAGCAGATGCGGCCTTCACCAAGTTAAAGAAGATGTTGTCAACAGCACCGATACTGGCCTCACCATTGCCCAGAGAGCCGATGTTGCTCTATATTGCAGCCACAAACCGAGTTGTGAGTGTCGTAGTGGTGGTGGAAAGAGAAGAAGAGGGCAAAATGGTGCAGAGGCCGGTGTATTATTTGAGCGAGGTAATCTCGCTATCCAAGCAGAACTATCCTCACTGCCAGAAAATGACATATGGTGTCTATCTGGCTGCAAAGAAGTTGAAGCATTATTTCCAAGAACATTCAATCAAGTGGTGTGTGAGGCTCCTATCACGAAGATCATCAGATGCAAAGATGCAACTGGCCGAGTAGCCAAATGGGCTATCGAGGTATCACCTTACACTCCACACTATGAGAGAAGAGATGCTATCAAATATCAAGCTTTGCCAGACTTCTTGGTAGATTGGGCCGAGATGCAGTATACACCACCTGTGCCGGACTTTAACTATTGGAAGATGCACTTCGTGTTCCCGAACCAAGATTGGTTTAGGTGCCGGAATAGTCCTTACCTCGCCGAAGCAGGATCAGCTAAGATATGTGCAGCAGATTCATTTCGTGGCATCTAATAATGTGGCAGAGTATGAGGCACTGGTCCATGGGCTTAATGTGGCCAAGGAGATTGGCATCCGCCGGATTGAATGCTTCGGAGATTCGGATTTGGTGGTGCAACAAGTCTCAGGAAACTGGGATGCTCTGGATGCCAATATGGTGCTGTATCGGTGTCATGTCCAGAAGATCTCGGGATTCTTTGAAGGGTGCGAGTTCAAGCACGTGCCTCGGACGGAGAATGAAGCTGCAGATGTGTTGTCCAAGCTCGGTTCGTCTCGGGAAGCCATTCCGCCCGGAATATCATTGGAGCATCTGAGGAAACCATCGATCAAGCCATCCCCTGAGTCTGAGTAAATTTTTATCCCAGCTAAACCGGAGTCTGGCGCTGTCCCCATGGACGTGGATGTCGGATGCATTTGGGAAAACCCAGGGACAGCTTGGCAGAACTCGGGGACTGGTCCCCTAATCTCGGAGGAAGCAATGTCGGTTGAACCCATGGATGAAGACATAGAGATCCCGGTCTTTCCTGTGCGCCCTGTCCCGAAGTGGGCACAACCCATCATGGCGTACATGACAGATGGGAGTTTGCCAAGCAATGAAGTGGAGGCCAGGCAAGTGCAGAGAAAGTCCAAAGCTTATACCATCATCAACAAGGAGTTGTACAAGAGAAGTGTAACCGAGGTGTTGCAGCGCTGTGTCGAACCAGCAGAGGGACAAGAAATGCTCTTGGAAATTTATCAAGGGGAATGTGGTCATCATGCTTCTTCAAGAGCCCTAGTTGCTAAAGTATTCAGGCATGGGTTTTACTGGCCCAAGGCTATAGAACAGGCAGAAGATATTATCAGAAGGTGCAAGGGATGCCAGAGGTTCGCCAAGAAAATCCATTTACCAGCCTCGGCACTGAAGACAATTCCTATCACTTGGCCCTTTGCGGTGTGGTGTTTGGACATGGTGGGAGAGTTCAAACCAGCCCGAGGTAACATGACCCATATGCTGGTGATGGTGGATAAATTCACCAAATGGATCGAGGTAAAGCCTATCTGGAAGTGTGATGGTCACACAGCGGTGTCCTTTTTGAAGGACATCATCTTAAGGTATGGATACCCCCATAGCATTATCTCGGATAATGGCACCAACTTCGCTGTGGGGGAATTCGCTCGGTTTTGTGCAGAAAAGGGAATCCGGCTGGACATAGCCTCGGTGGCACATCCTGAGGCAAATGGCCAAGTGGAGAGAGAAAATGCACTGGTGTTGGCCGGCATTAAAGCTCGGTTGATCGAACCTCTGTTGAGAACTCCGGGTTGTTGGATAGAAGAGATACCAGCAGTGCTGTGGGGTCTAAGGACCACACCGAATCGCTCAACTGGCTATACGCCATTCTTTCTGGTCTATGGAGCAGAAGCAGTTCTGCCAACCGACATACAGTATGACTCGCCGAGAGTTGCGATGTACACTGAAACCGAGGCAAAAGAGGCTCGGGCAGATGTTGTGGATCTGCTCGAAGAAGCACGAGAATTGACCTTATCTCGGTCAGCAATATACCAGCAGAATCTCCGACGCTATCATAGAAAGAAAATCAGCCCTCGGGTATTCTGAGAAGGAGATTTAGTACCGAGGTTGGTGCAAAGAAGTGCAGGCCGACATAAATTGTCACCTCCATGGGAGGGACCGTTCATTGTGAGCAGAGCTCTGCACAATGATTCTTACTATCTTATAGATGCACAGGCACCAAGGAAAAATGTAATGGACAAGTCCGGAGAGGAGACCAAACGACCCTGGAATGTAGCGCTACTCCGTCCCTTTTACTCATAAAGGACGTAATGTATGTATCTCGGTTTCTTTTCAAAGGAAATGTCGGCACTCCGAGCTGTAACTCGGGGACTGCCTTGTCCATATGCATGTGTTTTATGTCGGTTTTTATATGTCGTTCATGGTCGGATGATTTGTTGAATCGTTTCAAAGTTCAAGTAATGTATGCTATCTTGTTGTGATCTTGTGACTCGACTGACGAACGCCGAAATGGTAGTCAAGAGCAAAGGTTATGGTATATGGTAAACATGAAAGTGGGCTCGGGGACTCGATCCTAAAATGATCCGACATATGTCGTTCACTAACCCCAGTTTTTCATTTCTTTTCCTTGTGTCGGATAACATTGAATCATACCTCAAAATTTTACTAAGTACTGTATGCTATAGCTTTGATCTTGTGACTCGACTGTCGAACGCCAAAAAGGTAGACAAAATTAAAGGCTACTAAGTATAGTAAACAGAAAGTAAACTCGGGGACTTGGCCCAAAGTGGTCCGGCATTAAGCCGGTTCGAATAAAAGTAGCAAAATAGAGGTAGCTCGGTGAAACACTTAAATATATTACATATGCACCCGGCATTCCGGGGATTTGATAGTTCTACTTGTGAGAAGTTCAGGAAGCAGTGCCGGAAGAGCTCGGGTCCGCAGAGCCGGTGGCAGGAGTAACCTCAGGAGCAGGAGCATCTTCAGATGTCGGAGCTGCCTCGAGAGTTGGAATGGTGGCCGAGACTTCGGCTATGTCGGAGGCCGCTTCTGGAGGAGTGTCGGTCGTTGGCTGCTGGGCAGCCTCGGCGGCAATGTCGGTGGCAGTGTCGGCTGCCTCAACTTTGATTTCCTCGTCCATGGCCTCCTCATCGGTCTCTTCGTCACCGCTGTCATCGGCATATTCTTCAGCGTCGGAGTAGAGATCCCCGGGGATGAAGTACTGAGTTACAGCATAGTCGGCCATGAAAGCAGCGGCTTTTTTGTGGCACTCGACCAAGATGGGATCATCAGTCCATATGGAGCCGGAGCGCAGGGACCTCACCTTCTCGAGCTCAATCTCCTCGTACCAAGACATCAAAAAGGTTAGCGCTTGGTCGGCCCCGGCGCGAGCTGAAGAAGATCTCCACTCCCGGAGTCTTTTCTCTGCAGTATGCAGCACTTTGGCTAGCTCGGCGGTGGTTGCCGGGTTTGGAGCAGTAGGCCATAGTGTCTGGTAGACATGAATGCTGGCTTCAAGGAGCTCAGTGCCAAGGAGCTTCAAGGGAGAAATCCGAGCTTTCATGGCAGTCAGGTGATCTTCGATATCCCACTCATCCGAGATGGGGCCAGCATCGGATCTTCTTTCTCGGGCCCTCTTGGTTGTGTTGGAGGCAGCGACTTGAGTGTGCACGAAGTGCTCTATAGTAGGAAAATTTGTTATCAAAGTAAAATCATAATCCGACATACGGCAAATGTCGGTGTGGGAAAAAGGTGAAGGGCAGAAAGAGCTTACTGTCCATCTCCCGGTTGATCTAGGCAAGTTGCTTCAGCCAGCTGTCACACTTTGCCTTCAGGGCATCCAGGGCTTCTGTCGTCGAGGTAACGCGAACCTCGGCCTGGCGGCGTTCCTCCTTGAGCTTCTCAGCTGCGTCTTCCCAGAGTTTCTTCTCTGCGGCGACAGCGGTTTGCATCTCGTTTTTTAGCCGCTGGGCGTCATCCTCCCGTTGCTTCTGCACCCGCTGAAGTTCGGACTGGAGCCGCGACACTTCGTCCTGCTCTCTTTTAAGCGCCTTCTGGTGTGCGTCCTCCCGAGTTTTCTGCTCTGCTTGCAAGCACTTGTGGGAGTCATAGAGCTTCTTATGATCAAGGAGCAAAGTGTGGAACACTTTGGTCCGAGCATTCATGCTTTTCTGGAAAGAGATGGAAATGTTAGTGTTATTATCAAGACTCAAACCGAGTAATCGGAATGTCGGATTTGGTAGAGTTTCCTGCCGAGTTAAGCTCGACAAGAGTCTCGGGGACTGAATGCCGGATTTTGTCAGAATTCCCGCCGAGGTAAGCTCGACAAGGGTCTCGGGGACTGGAACTTGAATTTTTTTAGAAGATTCACGCCAAGTGATTTTAGCTCGGTTGAGTGTCAATCACTTAACCCGAATCTCGGGGACTGGGGATAGTATATCTATAAACTTTTGCATAGGAAGAAAGGTCTGAGGTGAGAATTTACCTCGGCAGTTCTGCTGGCGTTTAGGGCCGCAACTTGTAGGGTATGCATGGTTTGAGCTACGGCACTTGGGCCTGTAGGGTGAAGCGCTGCGGGGTCTGCGGAGGAGACCTCCCTGAGATCGGCGGCATTCCAGTCAGTGTTATAATGCTCCAGTGAGCCCAAGCTATGGTCGCTTGCAGTGCGCACCACAGGAAACACCCAGCGGCCTGAGGAAGCTCGGGAGACGGCAGCGGTCAGAGCTTGCTTCGGGTTCAGGTTCACCTCGGACTGTTGCTTGTCTGAGACTACCAGCTCTTTTCCGCTGGTCTGTTGGCTCGAAGTTGGTTTAGCTGGGGGTGCGGCCTTCCGGCTGATGCCGAAGGAGACTTCGGAGAGCGAGAAGGACTGCATGGTGATCGCTGTGGTGGTGGCTATTGTTGTGGCTGCTACGGAGGCTTATCCTTCTTCTGCGGCAGATCCTTCTTCTGAAGTTGCTCCTTTTGTTTCTGCTGCTTCTGTTGTTGCTGAGGTGGTTGTTGCTGCTGCTTCTGCTGTTGCGATGGTGGCGGTGGTCGAGGTGGTTGCTGCTGATCCAGGATAACCGGAGCTTCTGGCCGAGATATGTCGGAATCCAGAATGTGGACCTTGGAGTCTCTGTGCTGTTCAGGGGCCGAAGTCTCTAGATTCCCTTGAGCTCCTTCAGGAGCAGCTTGAGAGGTCGGCGGCGGTGTGCCAGCAGGCGTAGGGGAGCCCGAGGTAGGATTGGCCCGGGCTGGGCTAGCAGTCATTGCCTCGGAGCCCTGAGCTACCTCGCGCACTGGTATAGGAGAGCGCATCGAGGAGGCACTCTGGTTGACGCGAAGGACTTCACTGTAATGAGATAAAAGAAGAAGTTAGTCTCGGGAGAAAGTTGTCCCGGTTAAGGAAGAAAGAAAGTAAAGGCATTGGAAACAATTCCGTACCCTTCGGTGACTGGCGGCTTCTTGGTCTGAGGTATCACCCCGGACTTCTTCAACCACTTGGCCTTCTTGGCAGAAGGCTCCGAGGATGTGGATGTCCCGGTCTCCGAAGCACCGGATCCTGCGCGTTTTCGAGGTCCGCCTCGGGAGCTCGTGGTAGCGGGTGCAGAAGGTGCTGGATGAAAAAAATTATAGGATGGAGGAGCATAGGAGATGGGAATGGCGTCAATTGGCTCCAAGATTTGGCAGTCATCATCATCATCGGACCAATCTCGAATTGAAGCTTGTGCTCGAGGCTTAAACGAGGCAGAGGCACGGGCAGAGGGGATGGGCATGAAGTCCTCAGAATCCGGATCTTCAGTCTTGGGCACGGCCGGTGCAGGTAGTTCCTTGCTCAAATGATCGGCGGGGTGAACCACATCTTCAAGTGTTTGTCGGCTAAACCTCTGCAGCATAAGTACAAGGATATCAGTTCACACTAATAGTAAATGTGCTGCCGACCTAAGGGTTGTCTCTGTGAGAAAGTTATGTCGGTTCAAGTTGATGAGTACTTACATGTTTCGGGGGCTGGTATCGGTGGTGGGACTCCATTCCCCATTCCCACTCGTCAGACATCTCGGTCTTGGCGATGGCCCTGACCCGGCGTTTCACCACGGCCTTGTCCAAAGCATGAGTGCTGCTCCGGGTGGGGTCAAATAGGCCACTCATCTGGCAGATCTTATGAACTCGCTCCTGAAGTGGAGAAACTCGGCGGCTGACAAATGTCCGCAGCAGGTCATTCGCCACCAGGTTATCTTTGTCCTGGAATTCCTCGACGAGCTTGTGGATAGAACTGACCTCGGGGATGGAAAATTTCGGGTTGTAATCCCAGTTGAGCTGTCCCTCAGGGGGAGCAAGATCCCATTCGGGCAGGTTGAGGAAATCTTCGCCATCCGGGCTCTTCACGTAAAAGAAAGTCTTTTGCCATTTCCGGCATGACTCGAGGCAAGGTATCCGGGGGAAGATGGAGTTCCTCCGGGGTGTGATAGTGGCTGCCCCGCATGCAGTCATGAGCTTGGGGAGGTCCTTGTGATCTGGATCCGGGATACTCTGTCTCCGGAGTTGGAAGTATTTGGCCCAGACCTCGACCGTAGCCCAGAGGCCGAGGTATCCCTCTGTGAAAGAGACAAAGGAAGAAAGGGTGGCAATGGCATTTGCCGGGAGATGATGGTGTTGGAGCCCAAACTTATCGAGGAAGCTCCGGAAAAATCTGCTTGCCGGGAGTCCGAGGCCGCGCTGGAAATGCGCGACAAAAACAACCCGTTCTACGGGTCTCACATCTGGCTTGGATTCATTGCCCGGAACCCGACACTCCACCTGCCCAGGAATGCGCCGAGTCAACTTCAGCCAGTCAATCTCGGCTTGGCTGACGTCGGATCCCTCCCATCCACCGCGTTCTCCGGCTCCCTCTTCCTCAGGAATGTCGGAAGGCTCCGGGGTATCTCGGGGAGACATCTCGGAAGAATCAATCTGCAGGAAGTGCGAGAGATCGCCGGCGGTGAGTACATCAGTGTTTTCATGGTGAAGAAAAGGGGATTACTAAGGACAAACAAGTTTCTGCGGGTGAAGTATACGGAGAAGATCTACAAACCCTAAGAAAAGCAAATCTATTCAAGAGCTAGGATGAACTACGGTGGAAGGTCCTAGCCCTAAAATCAATAAAATAGGATTGAGAAGAGGAAGAACTTACCGATGGATTCAGGGCAGCCGTGGATGAGCGGAATGTGCAGCACGGCGGCGGAGGATCAGACGCGGTGACGGCACGGCAAATTCCGGTCGACAACGCGGTACGGGCGTCTCCGTGCGGCGGCGATGGAGAGTTTCAAGCGGCGGAGATGGAGGTGCGGAGGGGAGTTGTGAGGAAGAAGGAAGGAATGGGGTCCAGTACCCCTACTTATAGGCGCAGAGGGCGCACGGTTAACGAAGCGGCAAAGGGCGGTTCCCGAAACCGCCGCGAGATTTATTGTGCACGATCTCCACGTGTAGTGGTGTGCAACTGCCCCAACCGGCCACATCATGGGCCACAGGAGAGCAACCGCCCATGGTGCGGTTAGTGGAGCACCAACGGGCGGGAGTTTCAAAATATTCACTATGACGTGTGAGCAGTGCGTGCAGAGGCATGTCTGTGTCAACGTGGGAATCGAGGAGATAAGAAGTAAACCTCGGTCAAGCATCGTGGAAACTATTCAACCGGAGTTCCCATTGTGCCGGAGACACCGACATTTGGGAAATATCGGTAAAAGTGATGAAAGTAAGAAAGTTTGGATTCATGAGGTTGAGGTGATTCCGACACATGGAAGTTGGAAATCTGTCTCAGATGTTTGAGTTTTGTTAAACCTGGTGCGGCCCTCCATCCAGGTATGTAGGACCACACCAGCTTCGGGGACTAATGTCGGGGGCCTACCCCCGGGTAGGGTCATGATAAGGTGTTAAGTGTGACCAGATATGGTCCGAGATATGGAAGTGACCGAGGTAATCAGGTCCGAGGTGACCGGTATGTGTTAAGTGAGATTGTTGGTCCGAGATGTTTGGGCCGACATATCCTACCCGACATAACCATGCCGACACATGAGTGTCGGTATGACCAACTTGTTCTTATCTGCAGGTGAGGAATCCATACCGAGGTAAAAAGTCCGGCATATCCATGCCGGGTTAGCCAAAGGAGATGATCCGGCATAGCCATGCCGGGTTAAATTCAGGGGAGCCCGACACATCCGTGCCGGGATAACCGAGGCAAGGAGCCTTATGTCGGGCGGGAGTCAATGCTCCTGTCACTTCCCGTCTGGCACGGAGCGTCTGGCACGGAGTATGGCAGAGGCGTGCTGCGGGTTCTACGGGACAGTACGCGTCTGACCGCTGACTCCGGAGTAACCGGGGGAAAGGCTATGGAAAGGGCTACGAGGTAGCACGCCCAGGCCAAGTCTTGTCTCTGTCAGAGGGGACATTCTAGCTCTACCGTTGTGCAGGGGATGGGCAGGCCACGTCCAGTCCTTGACAGGAGTGCCATGATGACTCATCAGTGGCATGGTAGCAGTGTACCTCGAGGGGCATAACCGTAACTCGGTTGGCCTATATAAAGGGCATCTCCCCCTCCCGCGTGAGGGACGATGCCCTGAGTTCCATTTTCCTCCCCGTAGCTTCCTCTTCTTCCTTAAGAGCTTGACCACTTCACCATTGTTGGATCATATAGCTCGAGGAGCATCTTGTATTTGTGATACACTGAGATATACAGAGAGAGGCAGGCAGGAGTAGGGGTTTTACCTCCATACGAGGGCCCCGAATCTGGGTAGATCGGTGTGTTCTTGGATCGGTGTGTGCTTCATCGCGTGCTCCTTAGCGCGCAAACCCTCCTCGGATCCCCCAGCGTCCAAGCGAGCCCCAACTTAGCCATACCTATGGCATCTGCCGTGATACCACCACGACAGATAGGCTGCATGTCAAGAGAAATAGTTAGTGGGGATGACATATTTAGTTATATAGGATACATCCAAAATAATTATTTCAAGCCCACACCATATGGAAGATAGGAGCGACCTTGTACCTAGAGCGTAGCAGAGGAGGCGAGAATGTACAACACAGACACCGTGCCGGCGCGACAGATGATTGGAGACGTCTCGATAGGAGGGCAAACTGTGCGTCTGTGCTTGGGCGGGAGTGGTATGGAGAGGATTCAGATTATATAGGAGAGGAGAAGTACTGGAGTAACGCACGACAATCACTCGATGCCGGCGATTTGGCACGAACTGAAAATTAAAACAACCTTCACTGGTGGAGGGAATGAAGAGCCATCACCAGCGACGCATCAGTTCATCGCCATTAATTCGGGAATTTGAGCTCGCTGCGATACCACCTGGTGAGGACTGAGGACCGAATCGGAGATTGATGCGTCGTTGAGACACGCATGGGCGGGCGTGCGGGTCAGGTGCGGCCGGGCTGCCGGTCGCACTCACGGTGGATCCACAGCTTGCTGCGCGGTCGCATGGATCGATCGGGATTCCATCCCGTCGCCTTTCTTCTTCCTCCGCTAGGTTCATGTGCGTTGACCATGTTTTTTTTCTGCGTGAGCGTAAGAGGTAAAGTTTGTGGGACTAAGCGGTGAACGGGCCCAAATTAATGGCATGAGCCCGATTTGATGCGGAGAGCAGCGTCCATTAGGGATAATCGGCCCACTGAGGGACGGCCCACTGCGGGATTCAAGGCCAATCGGATGGCTAGAAATGACTGAAAGACGACAGCCGACGGCCGAAATTGTACAGGACGTGAGAATGGTGTGGTTAGCCTCCTAAATGGCTCAGTTTTAATATCCCTAATGTGTTACCTTGTCTAAATATTTAACTATTTTAATAGATTTTTTTATTTGATGGGAACTATTTTAATAGATGGTCATAGTAGTGGTTAGAACCTACAGTACAACGCTGTGAATGTGTTCGACAATATATGCGTCATGTATCAGTGGCATGCACGTCGCAGCTCCCGGCCGGCCGGCCGTGTGGTCTTGTGTCAGCTGTAACGCTGCCTATCAATCGCCAATACTTCGGCCGCGCTTTAGGGTGTACATCCAGTTTTTTTCTTCTTTGAGTTTGATATGACACGGACTCTATCCCTAAATATCTAGTTGAAAAGTTGTACACGATTAAACTAATATTTTACCCTTGACATATGTTGAACCTATTTTTATGTCGGATGAATATATAGCGTCTCAAGTGGAACTCCTGTACGGTTACATAAACAATAATCTTTCCTCAAAATCTAACCACTCATTTTAAATCTAACGGTCAAAAATAATTAGGATGATGTGGATCAACGTGGTGTCTCGAATAACTAACTCATTTTGCTTTTAGTATATAATTGATTGATTAGCCTCCTCCCTCGCGTGAAATTTATGCCGAGGGTACAAGCTCGGCATATAGTGCACACATGGCAGTTGCTGGGATTGGCTCTGGCGCTGTTTGCCGAGGGTGCGTGAAAAATATGTCGAGCATTGGGACACTCGTCAAACACGCGCGACGCCTTCAGACTGACGTTTCCATCTTGCTGAGCGTATGATTGCCGACGGTCTGCAGGAAACACTCGACATAGCTCCGTTTGCCGAGTGTGTGTGTTTGCCGAGCGTATTGTGGGTCCATGTCGACCGAGTGTATGTCGAGCACGATTTGTGTATTCCTTTATTTGCCGAGCGTTCGGGGCGCTCGACATAATTTCCGGTCCTTGTAGTGACTGACTAACAGTCAAAATGGTCTTGGATGTCCCGTAAGAACTGACTGAACTCGGATGTTCCTTGGTGGTTGATTTGCATGCAAGCACCAAGTGATTTACTCTAGCATCTGATAGCGTAGACGATAGTCACGGAAAATCCACAAAGTAGTTGGTTCATGCCGGCTCTGTTTTTGTACGATAGCTTGACATCATTCCATGCATCAATCAGTTGTGCACTAATGTGCAACAAAAAAAAAATGAAAATCAGTTGTGCGCTTATGATGATCGTTTTTAAGGTTTGTATTTTCTAGAGCTATGCATGCAAGGACAAGTTTGCGGCATTAACTCAAACTGATGTGTGCCATATGCGATAAAAAATTACTCTTTCCGTTCGGAAAAGTATGTTTCAAAAATGGTGTATGTACACATCATTTTTGAGACATCCTTTATTGAACGGAGTGAATAGATGACTGATCGAATGGTTTATACAAACTTGCATATCACTACACATCATGGTTTGGTTTTTTAGACACTTTAAAGTGCGCATAAATTTGAATTTTAAAATTCAAAAGACATTTTCGAGCATTTTGGTAAAGTGTCACCTTTAGCCATGGGGTCATTCTTACAAAATCTACACCTGTAGCTGCTCCCCGTTTTAGGTGGAAACCGGAAGATGCTATTTAGATCGATGGAGCCATCATGCATGCAATGTATGGAAAGAAAATCAGCAAGCGCATGTTTGTGTCACTGCGTGATACCACTTTGTTGTGTTTTTGCAAATTTGGCTTCTATGTCGTACAGTGAAAAAAAAAGAACAATCTAAGACTACTTCAGCATAAAATGATGCAGAAAGAATTAAACTCGTCTAGCTGGAAAGTCCACACAGTAGCTTGTTCACGCGGCCCTTGAGCAAAGGAAAAAAATGCATGATTATGCGGTTATGCTTATACCTCACTCGACTTTGCTTGTGTTGTAGTAGAGGTAGTTTGTAGCGTATGTGCGGAGGAATTTTTTTCCGGACATGGAGGACATTCTTTCCTGATTCTTCATGAGCGAGTACTACTTTAGCCATGGGGTCATTCTTACAACATCCACACACCTAGCTGCTATAGTTAGATGTTGCTCTATGGCATCCGATCCATAGGCTGGCACATACATGATCACATGCATAGAGTGGCACATACATGACAATGGGAAAAACAAGCAAGAGCGTGCATGTGACACCAGTCACCACCACTTTCTTCTGTTTTTTTGCAAATTTTGCTCCTGTCCAGCACTGTGAAGAAAAAGCGACCAGAGACTACTTGAGGGAATATGGTCCATGCAGAATTAAACTCGTCTGGCTACATTGCAATTTGCAATCAAATGTCCAATAATTTATTTTGCATTCCATATTAGGCGGAAAGTCCAGGTGCAAGAGCTTGTTCAAAGCCGGCATTGTTTTTTAATAGCTTTGCATCATGCCATGCATGCCCTGTGTGAACCTGTGATCATTTTGTTTTATTTTGCTTGATGGTAGAACTAAGCAAATTTAGAGCATCTCAAAACAGAATGTGCAAGTTTCGCCGAGTTGATGGTAAAGACCAGCGCCTTGACGCCTATGACGGCACTAGTGCCTTTGCACAAGAGGATGAGCTAAGCAGCACCTGCCACGTGAAGCTGGTTGTCCGGGGCAGGGTTGCCAGACGCGCCCTTTGATTGGTGGCTATCGATCGAGCCCTTGCTTTTTTTTTAGAAAAGGGGGTGCGGATCGAGCCCATGCTGTAGAGGTATTCACTTTCTTGTTTTTTGGTTGTTTTAAACCCATTCTCTTTTGCTTACCTTGATTCCGTATACAGCACACACAGTCACACTGACATGTTCATCTATTACCTTTGTTCAAATATGGAAAACATGGCCAGCTTTCCTAGCTTTGATGGAGTATAGAAGCTCTGCTACTCGCTTTACTTTGTGCATTCACTGATTATTAGGCGGTTGTCATTTACTTTAATTACATGGTTGGTAAATGGATAAACAATCGACCGTAACTACTTTGCTCACGGCAGCAAGAGAGGATACGAAAACTATTGCATACAAGAGTCAGTGAAATCTTGCAGATTTGTTGATGAAGTGATGGAGACGCAAACGAAATAAGTCAGGAAACTTTGAGGTAGAGGCCCACTACTAGAAAAATGACCTCTAGTCGCGGTTCCAGAGGACCTTTAGTCGCGGTTGGGCAACCGCGACTAGGCTGGCGGGACTAAAGCCCCCACCCTTTAGTCGCGGCGGATTCCGAACCGCGACTAGAGGTCCCTCCACGTGGGCTTTAGGGGGACGTGGGGTGTTGGGACCTTTGGTCCCGGTTGGTAGCACCAACCGGGACCAAAGGGTTTTGGTTTTTTTTTCTTTTTCGATTTAATTGCAGGGTTTAGGGTTTATATATGCCGGGGTTTGGTTATAGCTAGGTTCCCGTGTCCCGTGGTAACGGTAACCCTTCCCGTTGCGATGACGGTTACGGTGACGGTAACCGTTACGGTAACCGTAACGTTTTCGATGTCGTAACCGTTCCCGTGTCGTATGAAGTCGATGCACATATTTATAACACATACAATTAAATTAAGTAATACTTGAAGATCGTAGACAAGAGTTCGTTGATGCGCCAAGAGTTATCGTAGTACAAGAGTTGAAGCAAAACAACAAGTTACTTTAACGATTTCATGCTTTCAGCATCGTAGTACTCTCCTTTCTCCTGTAAGGCCTCTGAAAGGTAAAATCCCGCCAATTCCTCTCCAATTGCTCTGAAGCGGTGGTCGAGTGGTAGCCTCTCGCGCTTTTTTGCCAACTCTGCATCCTTTCTCATATTCCATTTCTCGGTGACTAATACATATATATACTCGCAAACGAAGAATCCACAGTACTCAGTTTCCTTTGGTTGCTCCATGCAAGACTATACAAGAATAGATTTCAGTCAATAATAATGAAGTATGCATGAGAAATGTTGTGTGGACGAAGAGGTAGCAGTACTTACTTGGTTTAACTTCCAATCCAGCTTTTGGCGCCACCCACCTTCAGGATCTTCCGCTCGAAACCTTTCCCAAACTCTGCCCGACAAAGAACATTCACAAATGAGTTATTCGTTAATGACTTGACATCAAGATATGAATGACAGAGGCGGTAAGAAATGAATGTACCTTGCTAGTAAGTCGAAACAACTCCTGTAAGTGTCAGGATGATACCTCAATGAGTCAAGTGAATGAATAAGTCCTTCGTGATGTCTAATGACAAGAAGAATCCAGTGGTAGCTGGGCACAGTCATGCATAACTCATCAGTTAAACTTAACATCGGGTGAGCAAATTAGAATGTGTAGAAGACACTAAAACTTACCGAAGTGGTAAGGCCAATATATAGTTCTTTTGTCGCGGTATCGCTTGAACACCCTTAGCAAATCATCCGGTGTGTTCTTGTTATACAAGGGATTTATTATGGTTTCTTCGTTATATTTATCCGGGTCAATGAACCCAATGTCATGCTGGTTCAGCTTTTTGAGCTCGAGCATCTTCAATCTGCATAATATAGCACACAAAAGATTAAAGTGAGAATAATTACAAACAATGAACGAGACTAGGTAAAGACTTAAATAAATCACTTACAGGCAATAGGAACTCATGATAGATTTGTCGAGTGCCCGCAGATTGTATAGCTGAAAAAGTTCGCTAAACGTAACAGTGTGATTGTAGTCTTCTAAGAAGTGCTCATCGTCTTCCCTACATTTCAGAACGATAGCAGATGTCTTCTTTGCATTTTTCATGTACCATTGATGCAGAGTACGCATTTTTGTTGGAAGGCCCCTGATTTGCACCAAAGCTTTCCCCGGAACGAAGTTTCTTACTGGAGGAGCTGGTGGTGCAGTCTCAAAATTCAATCTCGAAGCATATTCATCTATAGGCATTTGCGCTTCGGCGGCAAGACGACGGATTACCTCTATGTCAAACACCATCGGCTCTTTAGGGTCAGATTGTACTGGTTGTTTTCCGCGCTGGGGAACTCGACTATCTTTGTTCGTCGGCGGCGGGACAATTAGCGGGGGGACAGAACGTACGGGTTGTTCTCCGAGCTGGGGAACTTGTTTACCTATCTTCGGCGGCGGTGGGACCGATGGTGCTGCTTTTGTAGCTTCCTTCGCCGGCGGGACCGATGGTGCTGCTTGTTTTTCGTTTGCCGCCGGCGGCGGGACTGACTCTGCGTCTTGTTCACCTTTCTTCGGCGCCTCCGCCGCCGTCACCTCGTCATATGACTTCTGAATAGAACGGACATAGTCAGATGGCGGCTTCTCTGGAGGGACATATAAGTTGTCAATGACTTTATGACAAGCCGCTGCAGTATAGCCCTCGGTAAATGTTGGCGGCGGCACTTTCGGTGCGAACAATGATTTATTATGCTCCTCGATGGCTGCTTCGTTTTGGTCAAGAGTCTTCTGCCAAGGTTGCCTCAGATCAGGCGTTGTGGCCCTTTTAGCAGGTCGCCTCTTGACCGGGGAAGACGCGCGCCTTCTCCGTTTAAGCGGTACGGACACTTCCGGTGGGGGGTTCCGTACCGGAGATGGAGATGGAGATGGACTTTGCTGACTGAGATGGTCCTCTAGATTATTTTCCGGTGTGGGGTCCCTGTCACGCGGTGCCGGAGATGGATGTGTCTCATCGATACCCCGGCAGGGTGGGCTTTGCTGAGTCGGTGGCTTTGAGAACTTGATGTATTTCTTGTTCCACTGGACGAAACCACCCTTGACATCGCACAATGCCTCCTCACCGTTACCTCCAGGAATCTCAAGAGCCAATGATTCCGATCCCGGCACAATTTCATCCACCCCGACAACAGCATAGCCAGGATGAATGACACCATTATGGTAGCTTGCTGTGTCGACAATCGGTAAAGCATAGCCGACCGCCACCTTCATGGATATGTTGCTCACAGGCGTATGTAGCTCACATGGTGTCGGTTCCGTGATATCATCCACGGGGTAGCGAGCATCGAGTTCTAGTTGCGTGGAACCCACGCTGCTTCTAAGCTGAGATCGAGCATCCACGACTTCAGGATCTTGGGGCTGCTGCACCTGGCGTTCATTAATGAGTTGCTTCATCTGGCGTTCCAAATTCGCTATCCGCTCTTCACCCTGCTTCTTCTTTCTTGCACGGCTTCTATAAGTGTCAGCGTGCTGCGGATACTGTTTTTTCAAGGTGGCACCGCCGGGTAAGCCTCGTAAACGTCCCCAGTGTTCAGGTTTCCCTAGGGCCCGTGCCAGCTCGTCTTCCTCTCTATAGGGTTCCCACGTACCCGCTAGAACTTCCTTTATTGCATCTTCAATTTTTGGGACCATGGCTACTACTGTTGCCTTGTATTTTTCAACCCTCGGGACAATCTTCCCTTCCTCGTTCAACGTTGCGCCATGCGCGAACAACCAGAATTTGGACCTTTCGGGCCAGCTGTATGTCTGTGGAGTGAAACCTGCAGCCACGAGTTTATCTTCCATGGCTAGCCACTTAGGAATGGCTGACCTGTAGCCACCTGGCCCCAAGTTATGGTGGTGTGTCTTACTCGCAGCATTTAGCTTATTTTTTTCCGATCGGGCCACAGCCGCAGCCGAGGTCTTATACGCCTTAAAGGCTTCCCAGTGATCTCTTAGCTTCACCAGTTTTTTTTGACTGAAATCTGGATCAACCTTTTCATATTTTGCCCATAATGTTTGCTTATATTTCCGAAAGGCGTCGGCCATCTTGGAGAGAGTCCAGTGCTTGAGTTTCAACTTCAAGGCGGGCTCAATACCATCCGGGAGGTTAAAATGCTGCAAGAGTGTGTCAAAGCAGAAATCTTTATAATGCTGGTGGACATAGCAAGGGTCATCCTCGGCAACGCCTGCTGGCTTAAGCCATTCTGCTATGGAGATCGGGACCTCGTCCCTAACAATAACTCCAGCTTGACTAATATATTTTCTGCGGTTCTCTATCGGTTCCACCGGATCGCCATCTACATCAATTTTATAGATTGGTAACTTTGCATCTTCGCTAGTCATTCTTTTCGCTGGGCCTCGAGGAGCTTGATTCTTAGCCTTTTTATGCAAGGTGGACGCCTAAAGTAAGAAATATAATGCGTTAATAAGTGCAATACAAATCAGTTAATGCATTTTGTGTTCAAGCAAATATAGAATTCATATATAAACCTCGAGGTGGAGGGTGTTCGAGGTGGAGGCTGTTATTTCTTCTTCCTCTAAAATACCCTCACCAGACGGGTTTAAAAATTGTGATGCAAATTGCTCAAAATCTTCGTTTCGATCGTCGGCGGCGCCTTCTCCACCGGCAGCATTTGCATCGCGATGCTCAAAAATATCCTGCATGAATAAGTTTTCTCCTTCCTCGTCTCGCACAATTAAAGGGTCATCCATAGCTGAATGTTCCTACACTCAATAAATTTGCATAATTAGTATTCAAACTTAGCAACCGTTACGGTACCCGTCACGGCAACCGTTGCCGTGACGGCAAATTTTCAAACTTAGCAAATTTACAACTTAGCAATACTAACTTAGCAAATTTACATATTGACATATTTACACATAGTAATATTCACATATTCAAATTTTCTAAACAACTTCAAACATAGAAAATCAACTATAATGACAATTCACATAGCTCTAATAACCTAACTATAATGAAAAAAGGAAAAAACTTAACTAAACAAAATTTACATAATACCTATAATTTACAACCTAACTATATTAATCTAACTAAAATGAACTATATATTGCTAACACAGTAACTCTCCCACTGTATGTCATTGCTAACACAAAATTGCTAACACAAAATTGCATCTATTTTTCCTAACACATTGCAATTAACCTAGTTCTAACACATTGCTAAAAAATTGATCAAAAGTTCTAACACATCTATTTTTTCTAACACATTTTTTCTAACACATCTATTTGATAAAATTGCATCTAGTTCTAACACTAGATAATAATTAACCTAAATATGCAAAAAAAAAAGATAAGAAAAACTAACCTCCAAAATGGCGATCGAGCAGCACCACGGCGGCGGAGGCGGGACGGGACGGCGGCGGCAGGGCGCCCAGGGCAGGGGACGGGACGGCGGCGGCGCCGGTGGTGGTGCTCGAGGCCGAGGGAGGCAGGCCCAGGGCGGCCGGCGTCCAGGGCAGGGGACGGGACACGGCGGCGGCAGGGCGCCCTGGGCGGCGTCGTCGTCGCGCGGGAGACGGCCGGCGACGCAACGGAGGGCGGGGGCGCAGCAGCGGCCGGAAGGCGGGGCAGCACGACGGGGAGGGGCAGCACGACGGGGCGGCGGAGCAGCACCACGGCGCGCGGGTCGTCGGCGGCGTCAGGGGAGCCCGGAGGCGGTTCAATTCGTCGATTTGGGGGGAGTTTGCAAAAAAATTCGCAAACTCCCCCACTAAACGGCGCGGAATCGACCTCTAGTCGCGGTTGCTGGCTGCAACCGCGACTAAAGGGTCTTTAGTCGCGGTTGCAGCCAGCAACCGCGACTAGAGGTCGACCTGGCGCCAAGCCCAGGGGGACCTCTAGTCGCGGTTGCTGGCTGCAACCGCGACTAAAGGGCTTTTCTATTTTTTTTTCTATTTTCTTTTCTTGTATTTGTTTTCATTTATGTACTTAGATTTTAATTCTTTTATATACTTAGATTTGTTTTCCTATTTTTCCTAGAAACTAGTACACTTAAAAGGACTCCATGGCAAAGGGTTTATTTTTTTGAGTATTTTTTCTCTTTTTCTCATTTCTTTTCAAAAAATGGTCAAAATGGAGAGCATGGCTATTCATCTAAGGTGGTCGAATTTCCAAAAACTATGGATGGTTCTATGTTGTAACCACTACTTGTGTACCCTAAAATTATTTTTGTAACAATTTTAGAGCAAACTATCACATATTTGTAAGATGAATGTTTGGTGTTGTAAAATGCAGAAGAAAGCAGATAAAAATTATTAATTCATTTATCTTAATGCATTACATAAAAGGTTTAATACATTATTACACATGATACAACGTCTCACAAGCGCTTGAAAGAAACACACCCCTGATCCAACATCACCAACATTATTCTACATAAACGGACTTGCTGGCTCGAAGGCCGTAGGATTAGGGGGAACGGCGGGAGGAGCCAGCCCCGTGGGCGGCCGCCCGGTTCTCGCGCGCACGTTTGCGGCGGAGGGCAAGATCCATGGAGGATGAGTCTTTCAGCGCCCAATCCAGATCGGAAGCCTCCTTCGCCTTGAGCTGGTAGGAAGTCTTGGCTCGCTGGACAGGGTAGTCGCGGATAGACTGGAAGGAGGCTTCCATGGCCTCCTGTATCTGCAACCCACAACCTTCTTCCCCGTCGTCGCTCCAGTCGAAGTCGTCGTCCTCCTCCTCCTCGGGAGGAGCGGCGGCGCCTGGTGGAGGTGCAGCGCCGCCAGGTGGAGGTGCGGCGGCACCTGGTGGAGCAGGAGGCCGGTAGCTGGGCATTCCTCTCCACGCCGGGCTCGTGGGCATACGGCGGGATAGACTCCCGCGGTTGCGCCCAAGCGCGCTCTGCCGAGCACGCTCG
This sequence comes from Poa pratensis, assembly GCA_947311845.1. Taxonomy (NCBI): domain Eukaryota; kingdom Viridiplantae; phylum Streptophyta; class Magnoliopsida; order Poales; family Poaceae; genus Poa; species Poa pratensis. Next base: position 60,967,217 of record CAMZMU010000052.1, read on the forward strand.
ACCTCGTCCAGAAGGCGCTGCGGCGGGCGTGGCGGATCCATCTCGTGGAGACGATGCGTTCGTGGCTAGGAATGGTGGATTAGGGTTTACCCCGTCGGCGACAATATATAAAGACCTCCAGGGCAGCGCTGGGGGAGGACACGTGCCCAGGGAAGCGCTGGGGGAGGACACGTGTCGTGACCGCAAAGCCCGTCTTTAGTCCCGGTTGGTGTTACCAACCGGGACTAAAGAAGCACACGGATCGTGTGTTTCTTTCGAGCGCTTGTGAGCCGTTGGATCAGGGGTGTGTTTCTTTTGAGGGATTGTGAGCTGTTGGATCAGCAGTATCACGACCACTTCGTGAGCCACATGACCCGGTTGGTGTTACCAACCGGGACTAAAGAAGCACACGTACCCTATATATAGCCGCCCTCCTCAGACAGGTTACTCACTCACACAAAACATTCCAGCGTCACTCGGAGAGGCATCTTTGGGCAACCAGCGGCAAGACGTCTCTGATGACCTGCGACCGTTCCAAACGGTTGCAGATCATCAGAGATGTGTTGCCGGACGGTTGTAGATCATCAGAGACGTCTTGCCGCTGCTTGGATCGAAGTGGCGCTCAAACACAAAACATTCCAGCGTCACTCGGAGAGGCATCTTTGGGCAACCAGTGGCAAGACGTCTCTGATGACCTGCGACCGTTCCAAACGGTTGCAGATCATCAGAGACGTCTTGCCGGACGGTTGTAGATCATCAGAGACGTCTTACCGCTGCTTGGATCGAAGTGGCGCTCAAACTCACGAGCCACCGTCGGGCTGTATGCAGGGGGAACTGTGTTTGGACGGTCGAAGCTGAGGTTTGAGAGGTTCCCACGGGAGGTGTGGGAGCCGACAACCACCTACCACGCGTGTTTCACCGGTCGTCATGCAATTAATTAACAAAAAAAAAAAAAGAAAACTCACAAAGGTTTAATACATTATTACACATCACCAACAACATCCCTATGTATTGTTCACTTGTTCTTCTTGTGTGCCCCTTTCTTTTGAACGCGCCGTAACCATGGACAATCTTCTTGAAGTAACTTGATGGTTGGGTCAATGTTCACTTTGAAGGGCGGAATTTCATGAAACTTATTGTAATCTTCTGACATGTCTGTGTGGTCCTCCACTCCCACGATGTTTCTTTTACCTGAAAGAACTATGTGGCGCTTTGGCTCATCGTTTGATGTATTCGCTTGCTTATCTTTTCTTTTTGTTGGTAGGGTAGACATGTCCTTCACATAGAAAACCTGAGCCACTTCACTGGCTAGAATGAATGGTTCGTTCTCGTAATGAAGATTCTTGAAATCCACTGTAGTCATTCCGTACCGTGTGTCTACGGCTACACCGCCATCTAGGTTGAACCATTTGCACTTGAACAAAGGAATCTTAAATGAAGGTCCATAGGACAGTTCCCATATCTCCTCTATGTAACCATAATATGTTACCTTTTCCCCACTGCAGCCATCTATTGCATCAAAGCGGACACCACTGTTTTGGTTGGTGCTCTTTTTATCTTGGTCGGCCGTGTAAAATGTATTTCCATTTATCTCGTACCCTTTAAAAGTCAATATAGTCGAAGACGGTGTCTTGGCCAATAAGTATAGCTGTAGTTCATTTGTGGTGACATTCATCAGTCTTTTCTGTAACCAACCGCCAAAAGTCCTGATGTGTACTCCATCAATCTCATCTTCTGGGTATTTGGAGCGTAAATCATTCTTGTGTTGCTGGATATACGGAGCCACCAAGATGGAACTATGCAGAACTGTGTAGTGTGCTCGAGTGAAAGAATCCACGTCTTCACATATGATTGCTTTCTTTCCTAGCGTGCCTTTTCCACGCAGTCTCCCCTCATGACGCGATTGAGGAACACCAATCGACTTAAGATCAGGAATAAAGTCAACACAAAACTCAATGACCTCCTCAGTTCCATAGCCCTTGGAGATGCTTCCTTCTGGCCTAGCACGGTTATGAACGTATTTCTTTAAGACTCCCATAAACCTCTCGAAGGGGAACATGTTGTGTAGAAATACAGGACCGAGAACACGTATCTCTTCCACCAGGTGAACTAGAAGGTGCGTCATAATATTGAAGAAGGTTGGTGGGAACACCAACTCGAAGCTGACAAGACATTGGACCACATCATTCTCTAAATCTTTTAGAGTAAGTGGATTGATAACCTTCTGAGAAATTGCATTCAGGAATGCACATAGCTTCACAATGGGTACTCGAACATTTTCTTTTAGAAGTCCCCTCAATGCAACCGGAAGTAATTGTGTCATAATCACGTGACAGTCATGAGACTTCAGGTTCTGAAATTTTTGCTTTGCCATGTTTATTATTCCCTTTATATTCGACGAGAAGCCAGATGGAACCTTCATACTGCGAAGACATTCAAAAAATATTTTCTTCTCTTCTTTCGTAAGAGCATAGCTCGCAGGACCTTGATGATTATCAGAATGATCGTCGTCTCGTGAATGCATACGTCGATGGGCCTGTCTTGCTTCCGGTGTATCTTTTGACTTTCCATACACGCCCAACAAGTTAAGCAGGTTCAAGCAAAGATTTTTTGTCACGTGCATCACGTCGATTGCAGAGTGAACCTCTAGCATTATCCAATAGGGCAGCTCCCAAAATATAGATTTCTTCTTCCACATGGGAACGTGGTTCTGAGCGTCATTCGGAACAGATAGTGCTCCAGCACCCTTCCCAAATATTACTTTTAAATCCTTGACCATATCATGTATAACAGAACTAGAAGGTCGAGTAGGCTTCCGCCGAATATCTTCCTCACCTTTGTAATGTCGGCCTTCCTTTCTTCCTGCATGCCTCGGTACAAGCCATCGACGATGGCCCAGGTACACAATCTTGTTACCTATATGTTTACCTTGAGTCTCACCTAAACAATGCGTACATGCATTGTATCCCTTGTTTGACTGTCCTGAGATGTTACTAAGAGCAGGCCAATCATTGATGGTTACAAACAAGAGCGCTCGTAGATCAAATTCCGTTTGCTCGTGCTCATCCCACACACGCACACCTTCATCACTCCACAGCTGTAAAAGTTCTTCCACCAATGGCCTCAGATACACGTCAATGTCGTTGCCAGGTTGCTTCGGGCCTTGGATGAGCACTGGCATCATAATGAACTTCCGCTTCATGCACAACCAGGGAGGAAGGTTATATATACATAGAGTCACAGGCCAAGTGCTATGACTGGAGCTCTGCTCTCCAAATGGATTAAATCCATCTGTACTTAGACCAAATCTTAAGTTCCTAGCGTCATCCGAAAATTTCGGGAACACTCTGTCGATTTTTCTCCACTGGGACCCATCAGCGGGGTGTCTCATCATCATGTCTTTTTTACGTTCTTCTTTGTGCCAGCGCAACAACTTGGCATGCTCTTTGTTTTGGAACAAACGTTTCAGACGTGGTATTATAGGAGCATACCACATCACCTTGGCAGGAATCCTCTTCCTTGGACAACCTTGCTCGCCCTCAACTTCACCTGGGTCATCTCGCCCAATCTTAAACCGCAATGCACCGCATACAGGACAAGCATTTAAATTTTCGTGCTCGCCGCGGTAGAGGATGCAGTCATTAATGCATGCATGTATCTTCTGCACCTCTAATCCTAGAGGGCAGACAACCTTCTTTGCTTCATACGTACTAGAGGGCAATTCGTTTTCATTTGGAAGCATCTTCTTAACTATTTTCAGCAAACTTTCAAAGTGCTTGTCGGTAGTACCACTCTCTGCCTTCCATTGTAGCATTTCCAGTATCGTACCGAGCTTTTTCTGGCCATCTGTACAAGTTGGGTACAACAATTTGCTGTGATCGGCTAACATGCGCTCCAACTTCAACCTCTCGTTTTCACTTCCACAGTCCATTTGTGCATCATGAATGGCCTGACGAAGATCATCGTCGGGCTCATCAAAGATGGCATCCTCTTCAACTTCGTCTTCCCCCATTGTAGTATCAGCGTGTTCATTGAACAGAGGATAGTTGTCATTATCCTCCTCTTCTTCATTCTCTTCCATTATAACCCCTCTTTCTCCATGCTTGGTCCAACAATAATAACCAAGCATGAAACCATTTCGCAACAGGTGTTCGTGAAGCCTGTCTGTGGAAGAGTATGTATACTTATTCATACAGAGACTGCATGGACAACACATAAAACCATCCTTTCGCTTGCTTGTCTCAGCCACATGGAGAAAATTATGCATGCCAGTAATGAATTCGGCACAAACTCGGTCACCGTACATCCATTGACGTCTCATCTGCATTATATAAGTATATCAAAAAAATTATGCATGCCAGTAATGAATAGATAAGTGACCATAATAATTCAAGCAAAGTAGAGTGGCGACAAATGTAATACATTGTAGCATTAAATATCCATTAATTTAAACTAACATTGAACTATTTAAAGAATTTAAGTCCAACAACAAATGCGATCAGAATCGCAACTAAGGTAACTATTGAACCAACAGCATAATGATACCAAGCCTCTTGACTAATGGCATATCTTCTAATTTTTTTAAGCTTCAAGCGCATCGCATCCAACTTGATCTCGTAAGCATTAACGACGTCGGCAAGCTTCGAGCGCATCCCATCCAACTTGATCTCGTAAGCATCGACGACGTCGGCAAGCTTGAACTGGTGTTCATCGATGATGTTGACAAGCTTAACCTCCAATTCCTTCTTCTCTTCTTTGCGGAGATCTTCACTTATTTTTAATTTAGCTTTCAAATCATCGTTTTCTTTCACAAAATATTCAACAATAGGGTCCACTGGAATTTCCGGTTCAACTACCTCCTAGACAAATATATATTTATGTCAAAGTTGGTCCGCATGATTGTCATAAACGCGAAACGAAACAAATATATAGTTATTAAAAGTCATACCACATCCGAATAATAGAGCGGACGAGAGCCGGTGGGGGTATTTGTGAAAACCATGGCACTATATATATATATAACAATTATACAACTTATACAAAAAAACAAATAATAATTATGGAACAAAATCATACAACATAGATTTTTTTTAAATAAAAAAGAAAGCTCACCTAGGTGGTGTCGGTGACGAGACGGTCTATCGACGACGGTGAGGAGGTGAATGTTGTGACACTGAAATACAAAAACATAATTTAGTTTAAGATCAAATTGACAATACAAAATTGAGCTAAATAAGCAAAATGAGCTAACTTAGGCATTTCATCATACACCTACCTAGCACTACAAATATGAATTGAGCTAAATGAGCTAGACAACCAACGAAACGGGCGCCGAAAGAGAGAGTTTGCAGTTGCTAACCCTTGGATAGATGCACCACCGTCAATCTTAACAAATGGTGCAAAAAATCGTGGATGAAATCGAGCTCGGTGGAGAGAAAATGGAGATTCAACTCGAGCTCGAAATGGCCAAGGCTGGCTCGGGGTGGAAGATGAAGGCGACTGACCTTTGATCGCGGTTGGTGGCTCCAACCGCGACTAAAGGTCCTCGCTAGGACAGGCGGCCTTTTTGTGCGGGACCTTTAGTCGCGGTTGGAGCCACCAACCGCGACTAAAGGTCCTCGCGCGTGCCCCGCGCGGCTCCGGCCGCAGGTGGAGGACCTTTAGTCGCGGTTGGTGGCTCCAACCGCGACCAAAGCTCCAGCACAAACCGCCACCTGTCCTAGCCGTTGGATCTGTCGGAGCCGCGAGACCTCTAGTCGCGGTTCGGAAACGAGCCGCAACTAAAGGTCCGCCTCTAAGGCCACTGTCCTAGCCTAGGCTGGAGCTATACGTGTCGATCGCCTGCGCAAACAACGTGCAAAATTAAGCTCGGCATCAGCTCGGCCAAGAACGTTCTGTTTTCCCCATGCCAGGCCAAAATACTTTTTTTTAACAATGCCAGGACAAAATACTACGTAATTTTCATTGAAATTTTACACAACTACAGATCTCAACATTAGCTCCATAAAAAAAATCGATTTTTTCGAAACACAAAAGTACATTATTCAACTTTTTTTTTAAACAGGAGCCATATACACCGGCCTACATATATATCACCCCATTGCAGGCACTGTACTTTTACTCCATCCATGAGCTAAGGTCGAATCGATCAGCACTAAACTTGCGATCGCTGCAACATCACATCACCCCAGCATCTATATATGTTGTGTGGTCATCACATCACCTATCTAGCCGCTCTCCACTCACAAGTGGTACTCAGCAATACCTAGGGCAAGCCATGCTCTAACTTTAGACGGAGCCATGTGCCAATCGACAGAAAAAGTAATTGGATCGGTGTGTCCGCGGGTGATTTTTTTTTTTTTTTTTTGCGAATTCGTTCTTTTTTTGATATATGTTCCTCTTTATTTCTGCTTACTGTCAAAATGGTCTTGGACATGGTCCCGAAAGAACCGATTAAACTCGACGTTCCTTGATGGTGGATTTGCATGCAAAACACCTTGTGATTTACTCTAGCATACGATAGTAGACGAAAAGTCTACAAAGTAGTTGGTTCATGCCGCTGTAATTTTTCGGATGATCGCTTGACATGATGCCATGCATCGATTAGTTGTGTGCTTATGATGATCATTTTGTTAGTTTTATATCAGCGGTATCGTATCAGCGTAGAACAATGCATGCATGGACAACTTTGAGTCATTAACCTGAAATTGAAGTGTGGTGGCGCTATTGATACGAAAATTAGATGCATCACGGTTTAATTTTTTAGGCAATTTAAAGTGCACCTAAATTTTACTGTTGGGACTCAAAAAATATTTTGGTGCACTTTGGTAAAGTGTCACCTTAGCCATGTGCACACTTGTAGTTATGAATATATAGCTGCTTACGTGATATCTACACCTAGCTGCTAGCCTGCTACCCATTGCAGATGATAGATTTTGCAACCGATGCTTTTTAGATGGAGCCATCATGCATGGGGCACATACATCAGACTGGAAACAAAACAGCAAGCGCTTTTGTGTCACTGTTTGACACCACGCTCTTGTGTTTCTGCAAATTTGACTTCTGTGCAGTGCAGTGAAGAAAGAAGAAGCTAGCTAAGACTACTTGGGGGAAAATGGTCAAGTCAGAATTAAAATCGTCTAGCTACGATTTCATTTAAATGTCCTGTAATTTATTTAGCAGTCCATATTAGGAGTAATGTCGACATGCAGCAGCTTGTTCAAGCTGACCTTGTTTTATAGATAGCTCTGCATTATGCCATACATGCGTGCATCTACTGATTGAACCTATGATCTTTTCTTTTTTCTTTTTGCATGATAGCAGAATTGAGCATGATTTTCTCGGTCGCTTAAACACCGTCAAATCTGGTCAAAACCCTATAAAGATATTGCCTGTGATGGTTTCCCGCGGGGCCATTACTTGATAGATTCTATTGTACCGACAAGAAAAAGGGTAAATGCAGAGTAGGAAAATATGTGTCAAACTCTAACGTACATGGTCGTTCAAAACCAATTGAAGTATCGATCATAAGTGTACTACGCTCCGACAATATCATACGATCAACTCTCGAGAGTACAGACCCCATTGTCACCCATGCCCATCAAATCTTTATGCACGTTCTCAGAAGGTGATCCAATATATTTCTAGTCTACTTTTGTCTCTAGATTATAGCAGATTGAAGTTGAAGTGGCTCCATATTTTACGCTTAAGCAAAGCAATCTACCAACTAACATGTGAACAATGAGTGCACAACAACAACAAAAACTTTTGTTAGTTCAACGATATATACATCCTCCGTTTTTTAATATAAGATGTTTTAGCTAACTCACATGGTTAGGCAACCAAATAAGTGTACATACATATTGACACATGTGAATGTGGACAAAACATAAATCATCTTATATTTATAAACAGAGGAGTAAAATGGTGGCCGAACATCCTATATTTGAGAGCTGCTTCATATTGCCTCCTAGTAAAATGGTGGCTGAGCATACCCAAACTTGAAAGGGTATAGCAAGTAGTAATTAGGTACCCCCGAGGTAATCCACATCCAAGCCCCCGTACATAGACACATATTGGTATGTGTTATCCCGCTTCAGATAGCGAGTCTCACATATCCCGCTCATGATAGGTATTCAGCACTAATGTATTCATTTATCCTTATGGCCATTTGACCACATGATTTTCATGTTGAATCACTGAGATAAACAACTTTATTACACTTTAAATGACTACTCAATAACCTATGAACAAATATTTTGGTTTTTTTGGCTTCACCGACATTGTCAATTCTCACAACTTCTAGCTCAATAGGGTTTTATCGCTGCATCATTTTGGATTGCTAAATTAAGTTTGGTCCGACCTTCACCTGGTGCGTCATTTTGACTCTCGAGGTCACTGCATCACATTTTAAATATTCCAAACATGTAATTTCAAAGTTATAAAATTCTAAAAAAACATATATATATGTATGTACATAAAGGCAATGATTTATACCTCAAGTGTGCAAAGTTTAATTCCGAAATATTCAATATTCTGCTCTACAAAAAAGTCAAAATTATAGATATGGATGTGTGAATAGTGCACCTTCAAATCTTGTGAGAATTCGTTTTTTTGTCCATACATATTTTTTCACATATTTTTGAAATTATAAAATATTATTTCGATATGTTTAAAAGAAAGAGCTCGGGGCCAATACGGTTTTCCGTGTGAACATGTAATACTTCTTAATACGCTGCTGGTTTCAGAAATTGTTTTGAAAGTAAGAACATCGACTAAACATTCCAAGAACATCTCAACATTCTATGTGTACACAAATTCGTTTCACAAAACCGATATTTTTATATCCTGTGTAAACAAGGCAGAAATCCGTGATAAGTTTTTCAAAATCCATTTTTTGTCTCGTTTACACATGACATAAAAATACTGGTTTTCCGTGAAAGTTGGTGTGCGCGCATAAAATGTCAAGATGCACATATTTTTTATTCTGTATTTTTTTACATTTGAAAAAAAATCGGTGGCGGCAGAATATTCTCCTATTCAAGTGCCCTTTTACTTGACGCACTCTTACTCAATGCAAGACATCCTAATTTGTTGCTACTTGCTTGGCTCTCGAGCCATAGTGACGCCATGTGCTGAAACTAATGTTTTCTTTGTTGGCTCTGTGGCATGTTATGAAGCTACTGTACGTTGCTCATTGATGTGGTATATATACGGGACAAAATATAAAGAAACTATATAATTGACTAGCTGAACAAATCTAGCTATGCCCACGTATTGCCGCTACAATTTGGTGTACTGCGCACTGCACTTGCTACAGTACTCATTCTGTGAGCTGCACACGGCCGGTGTAATTATGTGAGCATCCAATGCAAGTGCAATATTGTCGATATTTCTGAAACCCAGAAATAACCCTGCACATTCCCTGCAACTTACCTCTGCCGCTGCAAGCCTGCAACAAACCAGAACCGTTCGAGGCATAATCATGCATGATTTTCTACTACCTTTGTTCAATACGGACCAGCGTTCCTTGCAAAGTTGCAAGAGAATAGAGAACTTGTAATACTCGCTTTCACTTTGTGCATTCTGTTAATTAAGCCGGTGTCGTTTTTGCTGCTAATTATTGCTCACGACATCAGAAAAAGGAACACAATTAACCGACACTATTGCATAGCAACACAGGCTAGCTCAGTGGAAGAACAATGACATGGAAACAACACAGGAGATGAATAACAGAGAGGCTTCTCCGCCGTTGTCTTCTTCATGGCATCACCATGTCCAAGTATAATTTTGAGGATAACCCTGCCAGGTGGCTCGCCGCGGCAAACACCAGCCACTGCCAGATTGGGATGGTGAGGTGTCCATTTCGAGAAACGGGATTGGGATGGTGTAGTGCAGCCATCTCGGGTACCCGCCGCAGTGCGTGCACGGCGCCGCGTCGACGAGCAGTGTGCCCGAGGGCCCTCCGGCCTGCTCGATCCCCTCCGGCGCCACCTCGGATCTGTGACCGCGGCCCGAGTCGCCGCAGTGCGTGCACGGCTCCTCGTCGACGAGCAGCGTGCCCGCTGCCCCTCCGGCCTGATCGATCTCCTCCGGCGGCGCGTCGGACCTGTGACCGCGGCCCGAGTCGCCGCACTGCATGCACGGTGCCGCGTCGACGAGCAGTATGCCCGCGGCCCCTCCGGCCTGATCGATCTCCTCCGGCGGCGCGTCGGACGTGCGACCGAGGCCCGAGTTGCCGCAGTGCGTGCAAGGCTCCGCGTCGACGAGGAGCGTGCCCGCTGCCCCTCGGACTTGATCGACCCCCTCCGGCGGCGCGTCGGAAGCGTGCCCGCGGCCCATGTCAGGGGTGCCGCGGAGCTCGAGGTGGGGTAGGCCAGCCCCGTCGGCGGCGGCGGCGGCGGCGGCGCCTCCGGTCGCGACGAGCAGAACGATGAGGATAAGTGCGGCCATTGCCCCGCACGAGCTAGTAGCTAAGGGAGTGTGAGGAATTGCTAATGGCTTGGCAGATGGGAGTGAAGTGCATTGTAGGAGGTGTGGCCGTGGGTATTTATGTACGGAGACGAAGGCAGGAAACTGCGAGGAAGTGAGAAACGTGTAATGGCTGGAGCTATACGTGTCGATCGCCTGCGCAAACAACCCGCAAAATTAAGCTCGGCATTAGCTCGGCCAAGAACGTTCTGTTTTCCCAGTAACAATGGGGGGCCCCGTAACAATGGCGCCATGGTCACTCACATTACTTGGGAGAGATCATGAAGTATCCATCAGCTAAGAGATTTAGGATTAACACTAAATACCGGAAACTCCAAGTGTAGCCCAAGTTGTATGGCTCTTGTCTTTTCAAAAATTTCAAAACTGCATTTTTTGTTTTCGAACATTTTGAAACAGAATTCTGGGTGAAGATAATGTTGAGGTTTATAGTCGTGCAAATTCTCAATGAAAAAATTGTTATATTTCGACATGGGCAAAAAAGATAAATCTGGCAAAGTTTTCAAATGTTGGAAACTCGACACTGATCATGATTCGAAATTGTGGATCTGTCTTTTCTGCCAGGTCAAAATGCTATGCACTTTTCATTAAGATTTCGCACAACTATAGATCTCAAAATTATTTCCATCCATTTTTTCCGATATTTAAGATTCAAAAAGTGCAGATTTCAATTTTCTTTTTACATGGGAGCCATATAGCTCAGCTACATATATATCACCGTACTGCATGCACTCTACTTTTACTCCATCCATTAGCTAAGGTCGAATCGATCAGCATTAAACTTGCATCGCTGCAACATCACATCATCTATATATGTTGTGTGGTAATCACATCACATCGCCTAGCTAGCCGCTCTCCACTCGCAAGGGGTACTCGGCAGTACCGGCCTAGGGCAAGCAATGCTCCAACTTTGGACGGAGCCATGTGCTAATCGAGGAAACAATAATTGGATCAATGTGTCCGCGTGTGACACCTTTGATATCTATGTTCCTCTTTATTTTTGCTTACTGTCAAAATGGTCTTGGACACGGTCCCACAAGAACAGATTAAATTCGATATTCCTTGGTAGGGGATTTGGATGCAAATATTCAGTGATTTACTCTAGCATCCGATAGTAGACAGAAAGTCACGAAAGTAGTTGGTTCACGCCGTTTTAGTTTTTCGGACGATAGTTTGACATCATTCCATGCATCAATCAAATGTGTGCTAATATGCAAAAAAAAAATCAGTTGTGCGCTTGTGATGATAATTTTGTTAGGTTTTATCAGCTAGAGCTATGCATGCAAAGGACTAGTTTGAGTCATTTTTTTTTCGAGAGTACGCCAAATTGGCATACCTTATCTTTATTGAAGAGCAACAAATTAAAGACTCTGAATCCAGTTGCCAACAACTCTTTCAGAGAACACCTACACACACCCAAAGCTCTAAGCCTACTCTCTCGGAACATTGGTTACACCTATTCCAGTTCTTGCTCTCTCCCATAGCAAGTACTCCTCTCTCACCTTTCCTACCAAGAGCAAATGACTCATCTGCACATTTAGGTTGCCAAACACACGCGCATTTCGTTGTTGCCACAATCTCCAAGTTGTCAAAATGACTAGGGTATCAGACCGTCTTCAGTCATATCTCTGAACCTCAGCTCTCGCAGCTGCCCACCAATCCCTCAAGCAGTTTGTGTTTTGATGATCAGAAAATAGGATGCCCACCGCTTGTAGGCAACCCTACCAAACTTCCTTAGTTTGATTTTTGAGGCATTAACCTGAAATCGAAGTGTGCCATATGCCGATAGAAAATTAGTTGACTGATCCAATGGTTTACATAAACTTGCATAGCACTACATAATGGTTAGATTTTTTACGCACTTCAAAGTGCACATAAATTTGAATTTCGTAACTCAAAACATATTTTGGGCAGTTTGGTAAAGTGTCACCTTCAGCTATGTGCACATGTAGTTGTGAATATAGCTGATTACGTGATATCTACACCTAGCTGCTACCCATTACAGATGGCAGATGTTGCAATATGGCAACCGATGCTTGTTAGATGGTGCCATCATGCATGGGCTGGGCTGGCACATACATCATATTGGAAATAAAAAAGTTTTGAGGCATTAACCTGAAATTGAACAGTGGCATGCATATATGCCGATGGAAAATTAGATGACTGATCAAGTGGTGTACGTATAGTTGTGTAGCGCTACATGAGGGTTTAGGTTTTGGGGCACTTTAAAGTACCATTGAATTTGAATTTTTGTGAGTCAAAAAATATATTGGAGAACTTTGATAGAATGTCACCTTTAGCCATGTGGTCATCACTCTGCTCGTATGCCATATATCTACACCTAGCTGCTACCCGTTGCAGATGGCAGTTGTTGCTATGCTATATGGCAACCGATGCTTTTTAGATGGAGCCATCATGCATGCATGGGCTGGTACATACATCAGATTGGAAATAAAATAGCAAGCGCGTTTGTATCACTGTGTGAACCACGTTCTTGTGTTTTTGCAAATTTGACTTCTGTGCAGTGCAGCGAAAGAAAAGGTACCTAACATTACTTCGGGGAAAATGTTCCAGACAGGATTAAAATCGTCTAGCTACGTTGCATTTAGATGTCCTGTAATTTGTTTCGTCTAGCTACACGCAAAAGCTTGTTCAAGCTGGCATGGCGTTTTTTTAGATAGCTTTGCATCATGCCATACATACATCTACCTGTGTGATCCTACGATCATTTATCCTTTTGCATGACAGTGGAATTGAGCATGATTATTTCTCTCGCTTAAACACCGTTAAATCTGGTCCAAAACCTATAAAGATAGTGCATGTGATGGTATCCTGCTGGGGTATTACTTGAAGTTAAATCATGTTAGTCAACACTAATGAATTCATTTAATTATCCATGTCGCCATTTGATCAGATGATTTTCATACTAAATCACTGAGATAAACAAGTTTACACTTTAAACGACTACTCGATAACCTTCGAACAAATATTTTGGTTTGTTGCTTCATCGTCAATTCTTAAACCTTCTAATTCAATAGGCGTTCTACCGCTGCATCGTTTTGCATTGCTAAATTAAGTTCGATTTGACCTTCACCTGGTGCATCATTTTTTTGAAACCGTGGGGCAAAAGCTTTGCCCCATATATTAATTAAGGAGAAGTTGCAAGAATGCAATTTGGTACGGTTTCATTATTACAAAGGAATTACTCTCGCGGTATCAAGTTGCCCAAACGTTTGGCACCTGCTAGTACCCACAACCGGGCCTCATGCTTAATTCTATCGAGGATCACAAAAGGCGGCGTAGACTTGTGTCGGAAGACTCGTGTGTTTCGCTCATTCCAAACCTCCCAAGTAGTGAGAAGGGTAATGGAAGCAACCGCCCTCCGATGAGGGGAGACGTCCGCCATCTTGAGCCACCACTCATTGAAGGAGAGGTTAGTCCAAGAGCCCGGGTCAATAGCGTGAATCCCCAACCAATCTCTTATCATGCCCCAAAGCCTACGCGTAAGGCGACAATGGACAAAGAGGTGCGCCACCGACTCCGTGGTTTGCTTACATAATGGACATAGTCCACAATTTGGCCACCCTCTTCTCGCCAAACGGTCCGCCGTCCATATCCTATTTTGATTTGCAAGCCAAGCAAAAAACTTTGTCTTTGGCGGCGCCCAAGCCTTCCAAATTATCTTCTCCATGGATGAGTAGACGGTGCCCATGAATTGCAACTCATAGGTGGACTTTGCCGTGTACTCACCGTTGTCCGTAAGCTTCCATCGAATCTCATCACAAGTGTTTGGATTTAGTTGGATGTTTTGGAGTAGTGCCCAAAGACCAACAAATTGAGAGAAATGCGCCCCGGTAAAGTCCTCGTCGAGGCGCACCTTGCTTACCCAACCCGCCCCCACCAAGGCCTCACGGATGGTGCAACCCTTCTTGCTTGAGGAAGCAAAGATGAGTGGAGAAATGTCCTTCAGTTTCCTTCCTTCCAACCATGGTGCATGCCAAAAGGAGGCTTTTGCACCATTTCCGATCGTAATTGTAGTGGTAGAGTAGAAAATATCCATGTCTTCATTCGTGCACGGGTTGCCGGTTCCCACCCAAATTTTGCTGGGGTCTTTCCATTCTAGCCATGGCCACCATAAGCGCAAAGCCGTTGCAAACTTTTCCAAGTTGAGGATGCCAAGCCCTCCAAACCTCTTGGGACGGCAAACCAACTCCCAATTCACCTTGCATTTGGCTCATGTCGTTGTGTCTTTGGCCGACCAAAGAAAATCCCTTTGAATATTCCTCAAGAAGGTCATAGTTCCCAGTGGGATGATGAGGGGGGTCAAGTAGTAGATGGCTTGAGAGGCGATGAGCGACTTGAAAATGGCCGCCCGGCCGGCCGTGGCAATGTTTTTGCCATTCCATGTAGGAAGCTTATTTGCGCACTTGTCTTCAAGATATTGGAAATCCCCTCTACGAAGGCGCCAAACCGAAAGGGGTAGGCCAAGGTAGCGAAGCGGGAAAGAAGCTCTAGTAGCCAGGATGCCCTCAAGAACATCATCAAGGTTGATTTGCCCACACCTAATGGGCACCACGGAACTTTTGTCAAAATTGGTGCAAAGCCCGGTAACTTCCCCAAATGCATGTAGGATGGAAGCAAAATTTCCCACATCTTCCTTGATAGGTGCCAAGAAAACCGCCGCATCATCCGCATAGAGGGAAGTGCGAAGAATAGTCCCTCTTCCCCTCAACTTGTGAAGGAGCCCCTCCGCCGTTGCTTTTCCAATATTTGTGTGAGGGGGTCTATGGCAAGCACGAAGAGTAGAGGGGATAGCGGGTCACCTTGGCGTAGCCCGTGACCATGGATGATAGAAGGGTCGGCGATACCATTTAGAAGCGCGCGAGAGGTTGCGGTGGAGAACAACGCGGCAATCCAATCCCGGAAGCGGCTAGGGAAACCCCTCCGTTGGAGGAGATCAAGGATGTACTCCCAACGGATAGAATCAAAAGCCTTTCTAATGTCAAGCTTGAAGAGGAGGGCCGAAATCTTGTTCTTGTGGAATCTTTTTGCAAGGTTCTTGACATAGAGGAAGTTGTCATGTATGCTTCTCTTTTTAATGAAAGCGCTTTGGGCGTTGGAGACAAGATCATTCATTAACGGACCCAACCGAGAGCAAGCATCTTCGAAATGATTTTGGCAATGGCATGTA
The DNA here is from genome assembly GCA_947311845.1 of Poa pratensis. NCBI lineage: Eukaryota > Viridiplantae > Streptophyta > Magnoliopsida > Poales > Poaceae > Poa > Poa pratensis. The sequence goes on from CAMZMU010000052.1 coordinate 60,982,875, forward strand.
TGAGGCTTAATTATAGGCCGAAAATCGGAAACCTCCTCCGCTCCTTCCTTCTTAGGCAAAAGTGCAATGTTAGCGGAGTTCAACCAATGGAAGTTGTCGGCATGGAGGTTGCCAAAAAGGTTGACAACCCTCATGACATCAACTTTGATGATATCCCAACAACTCTTGAAGAAAGCACCCGTGAATCCATCGGGACCGGGAGGCTTATCACTTGGCATGTTCTTGATCGCATTTTTTACCTCCTCCTCGGTGAAAGGCTCCCCAAGGCCCTCAAGGTTCACCTCCTCAAAATCAAGGCCGTCCCAATTGAAATCTTGGGTGTGCGGCTCCCCTCTACCCAAGACCGAATTGAAGTGCTCATGAATTAGGCCTTGCTTCGTCACGTGGTCGGTGATCCGCCCGTTGTTATTGTTCTTGAGGCGGTAAATGTGATTTTTCCTTCTCCTAGAATTAATCCTCATGTGGTCGGTGCATCATTTTGACTCCTAGGCTCACTACATCACCTTTCAAATATTCAAATAAATGTATTTTCGAAAGTTATAAAAATTCTAATAAACATATGTACATATAGACAATGGTTTATACTCTTTTTTTAACGAACGACCAAAGCCATTTCTATTAATTAAGGTAGAGAAGTTAGTTGTTACAAATGTTAGTAGAGTTAGCAGAGTGATCTAAGTGAGAGGCTAGCTATTAGTCTGGCGGCATCCACTGGGCTCCTGCCAAGCCGGCTCGACGCCATTCTTTCAGGTCGTCGACAATTTGGTCACACACAAGCGTGTGTGTTGCGGCCTTGGCATTGAAGACCCTGTTGTTGCGAGTCCTTCCACAGCCGCCACCAGGTCAAGATTATGATGTAGTTGACCTTGAGTGCCGCAGGCTTGTCAAGCAATCTGGTGCTGCTGCACCACCAAGCTTCCAAGCTGAATTCGTCAGCCGTAGGGGAAGTTCACACCAAGTCTCAGCAAGAGGGAGGTCCAGACAAGTCTCGCAAACGAGCATTGACCAAGCAGGTGAAGCGCGGTCTCGTGGTGTATGTGACATAAAGAGCAGATTGGGTTATGGGCGATGTTCTTTTTCTGAAGCAGGTCCGCTGTTAGGCACCTGCCTTGGATTGCCAGATAGGCAAACATTTTGCACTTGGCCGGTACCTTCGTTCTCCAGATTAGCAAGGGGAAGTTTGAGTGGTGCATGGTCTGGAACTGGAATCGGTACGCCGAGGCAGCAGAATACTGACCGTTGGCAGTCCAGCGGCATTTGATGGTGTCAAGCTGGTTCGGAATCAGGGTTACACCCTGAAGGTTGCGCACAAGGTTCAGGTAATCGGTAAGAACTTGGAGATTAGGGTTGGGTTTGATGCATCTGATCCATTTGCTGTTCATCAGAGCTTCTCCAACCTTCAGACGAGAGCCAGAGCTGTGCTTGAAGAGTGTTGGGTACTGCGATTTCAGAGGAGAGCTGTGCAGCCAATGTGAGTGCCAAAACGATGTTGCCAAGCCGTCACCGAGGCATATTTCCGTTGAGGCAATGAAGATGCTAGTTGTCAGTTTATCAGAGGGGATTGGGAGACCCGTCCAAGGCTTGTCCACTTGGCTGTATTGCTGCCATAGCCAGTGCATACGCATGGCATGGCCGTGAAGTTGCAGATTGGGGATTCCAAGGCCGCTGAAGTCAGATGGACGGCAAAGCGTACTCCAACGTACCAGACACTTCCCAGCTGAAGTTTCACATTGCCCAGACCAAAGGAACGCGCGCCGAATCTTGTCTATGGCTTTGTCTAGCCACTTGGGGTGCGCAATGGCCAACATCTGGAAGATGGGGATGGAAGAGAGAATAACTCGAACCAGCAAGATTCTTCCGGCCAGGGTGATCCACCCAATCTTCCACCCGGATGGTTTATACTTTGAGTGTGCACAGCTTCATTCCAAAATATTAAGTATTCTGTGCTACAAAAAAAAGACAAAAGTATAGATATGGGTGTATGAATGGTGCACTTTCAAACATTGTCACAATTTGTTTCTTTTCTGTGTGTTCCCATATATGTTTTCAGATATTTCTGAATTTCAAATGACATTTTTGAAATTTTCAAACAAAGACCTTGAGTGAGCTCACGCACCAATACACTTTTCCGTGTGAACAGATAATACTTTATAATTTGCCTCCGGGTTTCAAATATGATTTTAAATACCTTTTGAAATAAAAAATCAACAAAACATTCCGCGTACATCTTGGTAGACGCGAAAGAAAAAAATAGAGAGAAAGAAAAAAAATACATCCCAAAATCACTTCAAGCTGCAGGATGAGGCGACATCTCTCCTTTCTCAGGCCAGACAGCGGGTGGAACCGCCTGATGACCCACAAGTATGGGGGTGTATCGTAGTACTTTCGATAAATAAGAGTGTCAAACCCAACGAGGAGCAGAAGGTGTTGACAAGCAGTTTCGATGAAGTATTCACAGTAAATGCTCACAGACAAGTTTTTAGGAATTTTTGATATAGCAGATAAATAAAATACAAGTAAGTAAAATACGGTAATAATAATTGTAGGGAGTGGCCCAATCCTTTCTACAGCAAAGTACAAGCCGGTTTGTTTACTTATGATGACCAAACGTTCTTGAGGACACACGGGAATTTAGTCTAGTGCTTTCGCTTCATATAGTTGATTAATCTTCATTGTTTTGATAAGTGTTGTGTGGGTGAACCTATGCTAATGCACCGCCCTTCCTAGGACTAATACATACTTGTGATTATACCCCCTGCAAGCATCCGCAAATACAAGAAAGTAATTAAGATAAATCTAACCACAGCCTTAAACTCTGAGATCCTGCTATCCCTCATGCATCGATATACCAACGGGGGTTCAGGTTGTTGTCACTCCGGCAACCCCACAATTAGCAAACGAATACACAATGCATTCCCCTAGGCCCATAAAGGTGAAGTGTCATGTAGTCGACGTTCACATGACACCACTAGAAGAATAACACCACAACTTAAATATCAAACCATTAAATATTACTCAACATAATTCACTACTAACATTTAGACTTCACCCATGTCCTCAAGAACTAAACGAACTACTCACAAGACATCATATGGATCATGATCAGAGGTGATATAATGATGAATAACAATCTGGACATAAACCTTAATTCAACGGTTTCACTCAATAGCATCAACCACAAGGAGTAATTAACACCGGGAAAGTTTCCCCTATGAAATACACAAGATTCAACCCTAGATGTTACAGCGGAACGGAGTGGAGCGTGGAGATGACGGTGTCGGCGGTGGAGATGATGGTGATGATGATCCCGATGAAGTCTAGCTCGATGACGGTGACGATGGCGACGATTTCCCCCCTCCAAGAGGGAATTTCCCCGGCAGATTTCTCCCTGCCGGAGAGCTTTTCTCTCTCTGGTGTTTTCCGCCTCGAGGAGGCGGCCCTGTCTATCCTCGATGATCCCCCGAGTCTTAGGGTTTCTGGATGATGAAGTACGCGAAGGGGCGATGGCTGAGGTGGGCCTGGGCCTCCTCCCCATATGGTGGCGCGGCAGCATAGGGGGCCGCGCCACCGTGTGGGGAGGGCCCACGGTGGCCCACCTTGGTCTCCCCTTTTGGCTCCTCCGTCATCTGACAAAATAGAAGCTTCTGTATATTTTCCTCGAATTGTTGAACTCCAGAAATATCGTATCTTGACGATGCTTTTTCCAGCAGAATCCTGACTCCGGTGAATAATCCTCCAATAATGATGAAACATGCAAAACAGGTAAAATAACATAAGTATCATCTCTAAATATGAAATATATCAATGAATAACAGTAAATTATGATATAAAATAGTGATGCAAAATGGACGTATCAACTCCCCCCAAGCTTAGACCTCGCTTGTCCCCAAGCGAAAACTGAGCTCAGTAAACAAGACCACATGTTTATGGAGTGAAGTGTCGATAAATAAAATACGGACAAGAAGCATCACATTTATTAACACACAAGCCATTCTAGATAACAACTTCCTCCCATATAACTTAACTTGAAACAAGTAAAGGGAAATCACAAATAAAGGTGCATAAAGGAAATCATAGTTGGTGATGGCAAACTTCGTTCTTGGTCAGAGAACAATTAACAGATTGTACTTATCTTTCGATCAGAGTCTTTATATTAGAGCTTATATTGCAGAACTTGCATGCTCAACTACAACGGTCTCCTTACAATCATTGATAACTTTCAAAGTTGCATTCATTCAGATAAAAGACTTGTGCTAAACAAGGAAGGATAAAAGACATGATTGCAAGTAATAACATATAGATGATTGAATCACAACAACTCAAATGCTTGCTTGAGATAGAGGGGAATAGGTTTACTGACTCAACATGAAAGTAAAAGATAGGCCCTTCGCAGAGGGAAGCAGGGATTAAATCATGTGCTAGAGCTTTTTATGTTTTTGAAATCATATAGAGAGTATAAAATATATGTTTGAGCTATGTATGTCGTTGTCAACGAATCGCAGTAAAGAAAACACTATCCCCTTGTCAACCAGACTTTCAAGAGCGGCTCCCATGAAGGACGTCATTTCTACCTAAGGGTAGATCATCCCTCTTCTCTTTTGTTTACACATGCATATTTATAAGTTGGTTTGACACTCCTCCCCACCTTTGCTTACACAAGCCATGGCTAACCGAATCCTCGGGTGCCTTCCAACAATCACATACCATGGAGGAGTGCCTATTTGATAGTTTAACATTTCGGTTTTGCTTCTGATAAATCATTGGCAAGCATGTGGAGAGAATTAAAAGGTGAAAAGCTTTAATTAATTCGGGGCTGGGCACCCCAATTGCCAGCTCTTTTTGCAAGTTATTAGATAAGCGGATGTATATGCCACTAGTCCAAAGGTGAAAGTCTGTCTGACAAGAGTGATAGAGAAACTCTACATAACCCTCATGAGCTAATAAACAGTGACACAAAATAAGGAGTAATAAGGTTTTGAATTGTTTAAAGGTAGCACATGAAGTATTTACTTGGAGTGGCGCAAAATACCACATAATAGGTAGTTATGGTGGACACAAATGGCATGGGTTTGGCTCAAGGTTTTGGATGCACGAGAAGTATTCCCTCTCAGTACAGGTTTCGGTTAGCAAGGCTAGGTAGCAAGCATAAGAGTTGAGGGATGCAAACAAACATATATATAGTAAAAACAATCATGCAATCTTCCTTGTAAGCACAAATAATTTTAACTTGAGAATACTAAGCTCATTAGCCAACAAGAAAGAAAGATAATGAAATAATATATCTACATGCACTTCCCTCTTTTCTACTTAAGCCTCAAAGTATTGTTGCTACTGACCAATGCTAAGTTTGCCAAAACCAAATTGATTCACTAAATACTCCCAAAGTGATGCCAATACTAACAACAAGATCATTCATATGACAGAAATTGCAAACTAAAATAAGAAGTGCAGAAAGTAAATGATGAAACTTCTCATTAATATTCATAACGGCAACTCACACAAAGGGATACATAGACAACCAACTAAAGGAGAGATACTTCCACACTGCAAACCATCCTATATGATAACTTCTCTACTCATGATATGACTTGACTGAAAAGTAAAAAGGTAAAAGATAATGATGTGATACCGCGGCACTCCCCCAAGCTTGGAACAAGCCAAGGGGATGCCAATACCAATGATGAATTACTCCTTCGGTGGTGGTGGTGAATTCTTGATAAGCTTATCAACAAGCTCCTTTAGTTCATCAATCTTGTAGGTGAGGTTGCGAATCAGCTCCGAGTTGTGCTCGACGCGGTTCATGAATTTGTCAGACGACGAGTCCCAACTCTTGGAGTTGTTTCCCCACTCCTCAGCTTCAGATTTCATCTTTCCTGCATTGTTAGAACGATCCATATTCCAACCACTAGGCAACTCTGCCTCAGGAATCCTTTCAATTTGACTCTTATGAATTAGATTGTGGAAGGGGTTATTGATGCCTGGAGAAGACGTCCTTGGAGCTAGGAAGCGACGCGGAACCTTTCCTCCGGTGCTCATCCGCGCGCCTCTCTTGAGGTTGAACGGATTTGCCACCACCCCGATGCTTGCGACGGTGGCGCGCGGGTATACGCGCGGATCTTCCTCTACTTCACCTTCATCTTCACTCTTGACTTCTTCCTTCAACTTGGGGTCTTGAGGATCTTCCTCCAAAGGCTCCTTGCCCTTGTTGTTGTTGTTGGAGACCATGGTGCTTCTAAAACTGAAAACAGATCCTGGCAGAAACAGCTCGAAACAAAACACGACGAAAAGGCGATATACGGACCTCGGGGGGTCCGGGGGATTATATAGCAAAAACTTTCACGACAAAAGGAAGGTACTGGAGAGAAACCGGGTCGGAGAAGGGCTCCGAGGAGCCCTCCCCATATGGCGGCGCGGCCAGGGGTGGGCCCGCGCCACCAGGTGGGGAGGTGCCCTCGGGCACCTTTTCCACCCGTTTCGATCTCGTAATTTTCCATATTTAATAAAAACAACAAAAATATTGTTCAGAAAGTTAAACGCGAACTTTTTCTTACCAAAACTGTTACCTACTCGAAATCAGACTCAGCAGTCCCACCAATTTGATCTTTGATGAAAGTTTCCGGAGTCACCACTCGAATAACATCAACGTCTTCATTATAAGAATCTCCAGAAATATAATGTTTGAGTCTTTGTCCATTCACCACTTGTGTAGCATCATCTTTCAGCGAAGCAATCTTTATTGCCCCTGAACGATACACCTCCACAATGACATAAGGTCCTTCCCATTTTGAGAGTAATTTTCCTGCAAAAAATCTGAGACGAGACCGATATAATAGAACTTTATCTCCAACATTAAACTCTCTTTTAATAATTCTTCTATCATGCCATTTCTTAACTTTCTCCTTAAAAAGTCTAGCATTTTCATAGCTTCACTTCTCCATTCATCTAAAGAACTCAATTGGAGCAACCTTTTCTTACCGGCAAGTTTAAAATCTTTATTAAGCTCTCTCACAGCCCAATAAGCTTTGTGCTCTAATTCTAAAGGCAAATGACAAGCTTTTCCATAAACCATTTTATAAGGAGACATACCCATAGGATTTTTATAAGCAGTTCTATAAGCCCACAAAGCTTCCTTCAACTTACTAGCCCAATTTTTTCTAGATTTATTAACAGTCTTTTGCAAGATAGATTTAATTTCTCTATTTGATAATTCTACTTGCCCACTAGTTTGAGGATGATAAGCTGAAGCAATTCTATGATTAATACCATATTTAGCAAGGGTCTTTCTAAAACCACCATGAATAAAATGAGAACCTCCATCAGTCATAAGATATCTAGGTACTCCAAACCTAGGGAAAATAACATCTAAAAGCATTTTCAAAGAGGTTTCACCATCAGCACTTTTTGTAGGTATGGCTTCCACCCACTTAGTAACATAATCAACAGCAACAAGTATATGAGTGTTACCTTCTGAAGAAGGGAAAGGACCCATGAAGTCGAATCCCCAACAATCAAACGGTTCAATAACAAGAGTATAATTCATAGGCATTTCATTGCGTCTAGAGATATTACCAACTCTTTGACATTCATCACAAGATAAAATAAACTTTCTTGCATCTTTAAAGAGAGTTGGCCAATAAAAACCTGATTGTAGAACCTTTTGTGCGGTTCTATCTCCGGCGTGATGTCCTCCATAAACACTACCATGACATTTCCTCAATATCTCTTGTTGCTCATATTCGGGACACATCTTCGCATAATACCATCCACTCCTTCTTTATATAAGTGTGGGTCATCCCAAAAATAATGCCTCAAGTCATAAAAGAATTTCCTTCTTTGCTGAGCTGAAAAGGTTGGAGGCAAGTACTTGGAAACAATAAAGTTAGCATAATCAGCATACCAAGGACTATCTCGCGAGCTCACCTTTATTGCAGCCAATTGTTCATTTGGAAAACTATCATTAACAGGTACGGGATCATAAGCAATATTTTCCAATCTAGACAAATTATCAGCAACAGGGTTATCAGCACCTTTCCTATCTACAATATGTAAATCGAATTCTTGTAAAAGAGCACCCATCTAATAAGCCTTGGCTTAGCGTCTTTCTTTTCCATAAGGTACCTAATTGCAGCATGATCGGTATGAACAGTGACTTTTGAATCAACAATATAAGGTCTAAACTTGTCACATGCAAAAACTACAGCTAAGAACTCTTTTTCAGTAGTAGCATAATTTCTTTGAGCGGCATCAAGAGTCTTACTAGCATAATGAATAACATTCAACTTTTTATCTACTCGCTGTCCAAGAACAGCACCTACAGCAAAATCACTAGCATCACACATAATTTCAAAAGGTAAATTCCAATCAGGTGGTTCGACTACAGGGGCAGTAGTTAAAGCCTTTTTCAAAGTTTCAAAAGCTTCCTTACAATCATCATCAAAAACAAAAGGTACATCTTTTTGAAGAAGATTAGTAAGAGGCTTCGAAATTTTAGAGAAATCTTTAATAAACCTTCTATAGAAACCAGCATGACCAAGAATACTACGAATACCTTTTACATCCCTGGGATAGGGCATTTTCTCAATTGCTTCAACTTTAGCTCTATCAACTTCAATACCTCTCTCAGAAATTTTATGTCCCAGAACAATTCCTTCATTAACCATAAAGTGGCATTTTCCCAATTAAGAACAAGGTTAGTTTCTTCACATCTCTGCAAAACTTTATCAAGGTTTCGCAAACAATTATCAAAAGAATTCCCATAGACGGAAAAATCGTCCATGAATACCTCTACAATCTTTTCACAAAAGCCATGAAAAATAGCAGACATGCACCTTTGAAAAGTAGCAGGGGCATTACATAAACCGAAAGGCATACGCCTATAAGCATAAGTTCCATAAGGACAAGTGAAAGTGGTTTTCTCTTGATCTTTAGCTCTAACAGCAATTTGTGAAAACCCAGAATAACCATCAAGAAAGCAAAAATGAGTATTCTTAGATAACCTTTCTAGCATTTGATCAATGAAAGGTAAAGGGTAATGATCTTTCTTAGTAACTTTATTAACTTTCCGAAAATCAATGCACATTCTATATCCTACAACTACTCTTTGAGGGATGAGCTCATCATTATCATTTGGTACAACAGTAATCCCTCCTTTCTTAGGAACACAATGCACGGGACTTACCCATTTACTATCAGCAATAGGATATATAATACCAGCTTCAAGAAGTTTCAATACCTCATTTCTTACCACATCCTTCATTTTAGGAATTAGACGACGTTGATGTTCAACAACAGGCTTTGCATCATCTTCCATGTTGATGGCGTGTTGGCAAATAGAGGGGAAATCCCCTTCAAGTCATCAAGAGTGTATCCAATAGCTCCTCGGTGTTTCTTCAATATTTCCAATAATCTTTCTTCTTCAAAACCTGAAAGCTTAGAACTAATAATAACAGGATATGTTTTCTTATCATCAATATAAGCATATTTAAGATTATCAGGTAAAGGTTTCAAATCAAAAACAGGATCTTCCTTTGGTGGTGGTGTTGTACCTAAATCTTCAACAGGTAAATTATGTTTAAGAATGGGTTGACGAAAGAAAATTTCGTCAAGCTCATTCCTTTCTTCCCTAAAGACTTCACTCTCGTGATCCTCCAAATGTTGCTGCAAAGGATCATTAGGAGCAAGAGCAATAGATGCAAGCTGTTCAACTCTAAAATCCTCATTAGGCAATTCGGTTTCATAAGGAGTTTTGGCAAATTTAGAGAAATTAAACTCATAAGATTCACCAGCAAATTTAGTCAAAATTTTCTCTTTCTTGCAATCTATAATAGCTCCACAAGTATTTAAGAAAGGTCTACCAAAAATGATAGGACAAGTTTTACTAGCAGCAGAACCAAACCTTTACCACATAAAACTTCCACATCTCGAACAATACCAATAGGAGAAATAGTTTCTCTATTAGCTAGCCGAATAACCACATCAATCTCTTCAAGTTCACAAGAACCAATTTCATGCATGATTTCCCTGTAAAGCTCATAAGGAATAGCACTGGAACTTGCACCAATATCACATAAACCATAATAACAATGATCACCTATTCTAACAGAAAGCATAGGAACACTAGCTTCCTAGATTTACTAGGATGTGAAACAATATTAGAAGCATCTTCACAGAAGATGATGTGCCCATCTTCTACACTTTCAGTTACAAGGTCCTTAATTATCGCTACAGCAGGTTCAACAGTTATTTGCTCATCAGGTTCTATAGGTTTCTTTGCACTTTTGTTAACCACACTAGTTATAACAGAATGTTCCTTCACTTTAGCAGGAAAAGGAATTTTTTCAATATAAGCTTCAGGAAGAATGTGATCAACAGTTTTAACTTCAATACATCTACCTATAGGTAAATCAGTTTTATCTTTATAAGGTTCATGATACTTATTAAAACTCTTCTAGGCAATTCGAAATGAGAGGCAAAGGCTTTATAAAAATTTGCAACAACTTGAGAGTCAAGACCATAAGCAGCACTCATATTTCGAAATTTATCAGTATCCATAAAAGCTTTAATGCATTCATAATCATATTTTATACCTGACTCTCTACCTTTGTCGTTCTCCCATCCTTCAGTATTCTCCTGAATCCGATCAAGAAGGTCCCATTTAAACCTTCTTTGTTGCGCGTGAATGATCCAGAACAAGCAGTATCTAGCAAGGTTTTATCTTGAAAAGAAAGTCTTGCATAGAAATTATCAATAATGACATTACCAGGAAGCTCATGAATGGGGCATTTGAGCATTAATGACTTCAATCTCCCCCACGCTTGGGCAATACTCTCTCCATCATGAGGCCAGAAGTTATATATGCGGTTTCGGTCTTTGTGAATTTCACTTGGAGGATAGAATTTAGAATAAAATAGAGGCATAATTTCCTTCCAATCAAGAGAACGCCCATTCTTCAGCAGTTTATACCAATGTGCCGCTTTACCAGACAGCGACAAAGAGAATAGTTTCTTCTTAACTTCATCCATAGAAATACCTGCACACTTGAACAACTCGCATAATTCATGTAAAAACAGTAAATGATCTCCAGGATGGACAGTTCCATCCCCTTCATAGCGGTTATTCGTAACACGTTCAATAATTTTCATAGGTATTTTATATGGAATTACTTGCTCACCTGGCGCCTCATCCACTACCTTTGCAGTAGTAGTAGATTTTCCAAATAGGAATTCAAGAGAAGACCTCTCCATAATGAAATATAGCAGCAGGCAGAAATAAAAACAGCACGTACAGTAAGAGTTTTCCTTACCAATTCCACTTACCAATAGCGCTTCACTCCCCGGCAACGGCGCCAGAAAATAGTCTTGATGACCCACAAGTATAGGGGGTGTATCGTAGTACTTTCGATAAATAAGAGTGTCGAACCCAACGAGGAGCAGAAGGTGTTGACAAGCAGTTTCGATGAAGGATTCACTGTAAATGCTCACAGACAAGTTTTTAGGGATTTTTGATATAGCAGATAAATAAAATACAAGTAAGTAAAATGCGGTAATAATAATTGCAGCGAGTGGCCCAATCCTTTCTACAGCAAAGGACAAGCCGGTTTGTTTACTTATGATGACCAAACGTTCTTGAGGACACACGGGAATTTAGTCTAGTGCTTTCGCTTCATATAGTTGATTAATCTTCATTGTTTTGATAAGTGTTGTGTGGGTGAACCTATGCTAATGCACCGCCCTTCCTAGGACTAATACATACTTGTGATTATACCCCCTGCAAGCATCCGCAAATACAAGAAAGTAATTAAGATAAATCTAACCACAGCCTTAAACTCTGAGATCCTGCTATCCCTCATGCATCGATATACCAACGGGGGTTCAGGTTGCTGTCACTCCGGCAACCCCACAATTAGCAAACGAATACACAATGCATTCCCCTAGGCCCATAAAGGTGAAGTGTCATGTAGTCGACGTTCACATGACACCACTAGAAGAATAACACCACAACTTAAATATCAAACCATTAAATATTACTCAACATAATTCACTACTAACATTTAGACTTCACCCATGTCCTCAAGAACTAAACGAACTACTCACAAGACATCATATGGATCATGATCAGAGGTGATATAATGATGAATAACAATCTGGACATAAACCTTAATTCAACGGTTTCACTCAATAGCATCAACCACAAGGAGTAATTAACACCGGGAAAGTTTCCCCTATGAAATACACAAGATTCAACCCTAGATGTTACAGCGGAACGGAGTGGAGCGGTGGAGATGACGGTGTCGGCGTGGAGATGATGGTGATGATGATCCCGATGAAGTCTAGCTCGATGACGGTGACGATGGCGACGATTTCCCCCCTCCGGGAGGGAATTTCCCCGGCAGATTTCTCCCTGCCGGAGAGCTTTTCTCTCTCTGGTGTTTTCCGCCTCGAGGAGGCGGCTCTGTCTATCCTCGATGATCCCCCGAGTCTTAGGGTTTCTGGATGATGAAGTACGCGAAGGGGCGATGGCTGAGGTGGGCCTGGCCTCCTCCCCATATGGTGGCGCGGCAGCATAGGGGGCCGCGCCACCGTGTGGGGAGGGCCCACGGTGGCCCACCTTGGTCTCCCCTTTTGGCTCCCTCCGTCATCTGACAAAATAGAAGCTTCTGTATATTTTCCTCGAATTGTTGAACTCCAGAAATATCGTATCTTGACGATGTTTTTTCCAGCAGAATCCTGACTCCGGTGAATAATCCTCCAATAATGATGAAACATGCAAAACAGGTAAAATAACATAAGTATCATCTCTAAATATGAAATATATCAATGAATAACAGTAAATTATGATATAAAATAGTGATGCAAAATGGTTGTATCACCGCCGACGCCGCCGCCAGACGTGGCAAGGCTGCCTTCCAGGTCGCGTTGTCTATATCTGACGGTTAGAGGAGCCGGTGTCGTCAACTCCCTTCCCGCTGCAGGAGCACATGTCCTCCATTCTCGCGCTGGCCAGATACGACGGTTGGGATGTATCTCTGGCGATAGAGCGAGGAAGCAGAAGAGGCATGCGGCGGCGGTGTTGGTGGTTGGGAGAGAGGAAGAATGGTTTAGTGTTAGGGTGGTGACGGGTCAAGTTAGATTTTGGTTAATTTTATTCAACGGGTTGATTCCTATTCTGTCTAATTTGGATGATCTGAATGCAAAATGTTCTTCTCTGATAATTTTATTTCAACAGTTATCAAAATTGAATCAATTTAAAATCTGATAATTTTTCAAATGCGAACTTTTTTCAAAATCTAATTTTTTAAATAACTTGAACATTTTTTAAAATTTGTTTTTTCTTTCAGATTTGAACAATTTTCGAAATCCGATTTTTACTTGAATCTGAAATATTTGAACAATTTTTCAAATCTATTTTTTCAAAACTTGAATAATTTTCATAAATTAAAGAGTTCAAAAAAATTCGCTAAAAAGGAAGAAACATAAAAAGAAACTAAGAAAAAATGGAATACGAAAAATGCTGGAAACTGCCGGTCCACTAACCTTATCCCGCAGGCGACGCGACCATCTCGCCTGCGGGTTGCAGGCGATATATAGGATCCACCGGCGACCAAAGAGTTTTCGATGTCACGGAGCTCAAGGTCGGGCTGGTTTCCTCTTGATGCGGTTGGCCCGGCCCACTGGGCTAACAGTAGTCGTTGGCCCAGTCCATGGAGATGAGCTGCTGACACAGTCTGCACTCGGTTTCATTTCAGTGTTAACTAATCGGTTGCCATTTACTGTAATTAGATGGTAAGAAAAATGGATACGTGTAAATAATCTTACCCAACATATCAACCCGAACTAATTCTTTGTTCACGGCAGCAGAAAAGACATCAAAGCGAAAACACTTGAAATAGAGTCGGTGAAATCTGACAGATTTATAGATGAAGTGATGGATGCTCACACAGCACAAGCTCGCGTGAAGAAGAATGTCAACGAGCAACAGACAGACGCTATATTCTCTACTCTCGACAAGACACGTATATCTCTTTTATTCCTCCGATCCGAATTAACAGTCGTAAGTGGTGCGTACAAGCTGTGCTAGCTATTCTGTTTTTCTACGAATCTTTTTATGGACCGGAGGGAGTACTACTCCCTCCGTTCCAAATTAATTGACTTTCATTTGTCTAAATGTGGATGTATCTATATTTGTAACATGTCTAGATACATTCATATATGGGCAAATGAAAGTCAATTAATTTGGAACGGAGGGAGTAGTTATTATTTCTCAGCGTATGGTCAATGTGAAGCTGCGGCACAGGAGCCGAACAGCAGACCCAACTCACTTCACGCAAAAAAAAAAAAAAAAACTCACTCCAGAACACTACAATCAGTGTACCCAAGCTCCATAGTATGCAGACTAGGCATCTGCTACATCATCTTCCTGCGGCTGCAGTAGTACTCGGCGATGAAGACCCCGGACAGAGCGCCCGCCATGCCCGACACGGCCAGGCACATCCCCTGCCAGACTTGGATGCTGCAGTAGAGCCACCAAAGGTACCCACCGGCGCCGCACGGACAGCACGCCGCCGCTTCCTCCCCGCCACCCAGAAGCTTCCGGAGACGGCACGGCACCTGCACGGCGTCGACGACGTAGACCGCGACGACGGAGTCCTCCGACGAGACCACCTCTGTGACCCGGGCCGCGGCGCGGCTTCCTCTTGCCGGCGGCCACGGCCACAGCCAGACCGTGCCCCCGTCGTCGCGGACCGTGATGACGACGCTCTTGTTCGTGGACGTGTCGACGGCGAGCGTGCGCACCGCCGCCCACTCGAGCGCCCCGAGCTGCTCCCGCCGGTAGCGCGCCGCCGCGACGTGGTGCAGCAGCACGGTGATCTGGTCCTCGGCGTTCAGCCTGTTGAAACTGGGCTCGAATGCCGCCACCGCGACGTCGTCCGGGCAGAAGACGGTGACGCCGCCACCGGTGTCGGCCACGACGTGCTTCCGGAGGATCTCGCCCGCGTTCGCCGTCCTGGCGACGAGGGCCGCGAAGCCCTCGCAGCCGCGCGTGATCTTGAGGTAGTCCATGAGCCCATGCGGCTGCGCGTCGGACGCGTGCCCGCGGCGCCCCCAGCCTTCGATGCCGCGGAGCTCGAGTTGGGGCAGCGTCCCGTCGTTGCCGCCGACGGCTCCTCCGGACGTGTAGGACGCGTGCTCACGGCCCGAGTCGGCGGTGCCACGAAGCTGCTCGTTGCTGCCGACGGCGGCACCTCCGGAGGCGACGAGCAGAAGCAGGAGAAGAAGTGCGGCCATGGCTAGCTAGAGCGTGAGCGACAGGAGTGTAGGGGCGTGTGGCCGTGATGGCGAGGGGAGGAGTATTTATACACTGGCAGGCGACGGGAATGAAGGAGCGCCCTGTGACTGATGTAGATCGCCGGTGACTCGGTGAGCAGAGTCGTGTAGAGTCGAGCTGGGCTGACTGGTGGTATACGTGTCAACCGCCTATAGGACAAGCCAGCGCAATGGTGCACCTAGCTGAATAATACGGCAAATGAAAAACAAAAAAAGTAAGGTCGGTCTGTCTTGCGCGTGTGAGTTTGTGACAATGATTTCATGTGTTCATTTGGCAATTTTGGCTTATGCCCACCAGTGCAAAAGCGATACAACTAGGATATCGACAGCAGAATTTAAACACGGCTAGCTGGCTGTTCCTTTGTGGTCGATTTCATCCAAAATATACGATAATTTAATTATCACATTAGATGGAGAGTCAACAAAGTAGTTGCTTCATGTCGGCTTTGTTTTTAGATGGCGCACGCATATCTACCGTCTATATATATGGCGTTGATCATTTTGCTGGTTTTGTATCAGTGTAGAATTGTGAATGCATGGACAACTGCTGCTTTGAGACGGTAACCTGGCCACATGTTAAAGTTTCAAATACTTTTGCAGAAAAAAATCATATACACATGCATGCACCCTTGTATCCATTAACTGCAGTCATGAACTTTCCTTAATTTTCGGGAACTCAAAATCGTGTGAATTTTGCTAAAATTGTGTATAGAGATCACGCATACCTAGCAGCTTGGAGATATCAGTGACAAAGTCCGCCACGTAAAGAGCTACTCTCTAAATTTTTGAATATAAGACGTTTTAGACTTTGTCCACATTCACGTCTATACAAATGTACCTAGATATACATGTTTTAATGTATGTACACTCATTCTAGTATGTATTTAGGCAATATATGAAACATCAAAAACATCTAACATTAGATATCGACAGCAGAATTTAAGAACGGCTGGCTGTTCCTAATTTGTGGTTGATTTCAACCAAAATATATGATAATTTAATTGTCAACAAAGTAGTTGCTTCATGTCGGCTTTGTTTTTTAGATGGCGTTGTGATCATTTTGCTGGTTTTATATCAGTGTAGAATTGTGAATGCATGCACAACTACTACTTTTAGACGGAAGGCTCGAAATGAGCCCGGATTTGAATTAACGAAGCCATCAACCGGCCAGGATTACAAGGTTTACAACATCATGCTGGGGTTACCAGCTAAAGATACAAGCACAAAGCACAACAAAAAGACCACACAAGATACAGGAAACAAGAAGAAACTAAAAAGCTTTGCTTGTTTCCACCGGAGAAGCCTAGTCTTCAGTTGCACGCGAGAGGACCCGATCCTGATCCAAAACAATAATCCTCACTTGTATGCACGAACCATGAGAGCAGACGCTTGATCAGTCGCATCCAGGACACAGGTGCCGGTTAGAAAGGGCTTCGAGCAACGCCTCCAAGGAGGGGAACGACGCGCAGCGGCGTCGACGTCGTCGGCACGGACCAATGTCCTGCAAAGCTTTCGCCAATACCCAAACCAGCACATCCATCGACATGGAGGAATTCCAAAGTCGCTGCTACGGAATTACGCACGAAAGTTCATGGAGAAGCGGATACAAGAAGCGTGGATCAACAAATTGGAGGAGATAGACATCACCGTGATGCCCTCAAGAGGGGAGACGGCGCCCGCTGGCGTCATCGTCACGGGCAGAGAGGCTGCACAGCTTTCACGGGATTAACCTCCGCGTCCATTTGTCGGCCAACGCCACG
This sequence comes from Poa pratensis, assembly GCA_947311845.1. Taxonomy (NCBI): domain Eukaryota; kingdom Viridiplantae; phylum Streptophyta; class Magnoliopsida; order Poales; family Poaceae; genus Poa; species Poa pratensis. Next base: position 60,999,958 of record CAMZMU010000052.1, read on the forward strand.
AGGACACGAAGACGACGCAGGAGCAAGAACCTCCCGACCTACCAGCCAAAGGAAGCACGGTGTCGCGGTCTCAACCACGCACACCGGCGATGCGCACGCACATCGGCGATACGCACGACAGAACTGGCAAAAAAGCCAGCAAAACTGGGCCAGACCCGTAGCCACCATGACCAGATCTGGCCGCCGACCCGACGGCGCCAGATCCAGCTGACCGCCACTCGCGGCCAGCCTCTGGCCATCGTCCAGCCCTTCTGCGGCTCACGACGGAGGGCGCTGTGCCGCCACCGTGATGCCCCCATACCACGACGCCCGTCCCAGTCACACCCCTCAGATCCACCCTTGGATCTGGCGTTGCCCTACACGGGCAGGGTTGCTGGCGCACGAGGACATCGATGGAGGAGGAAATCACGTGGAAGAACTGCACCCACGCGAAGGTGCCGGCCAGGCGAACGAGGCGAGGTCGGTCATGGTGGCCGAACGGGGAAGAGACCCACTGTCGAACACTCGGTAGGCCATCCCATCGAGGACGAGCACCGCCCCCACGTCGCGCCCGAGGAGGACGCCGACGGGAGAGCGCGTTCACCGCGAGATCCCCCCTGCACAACTTTTTAAACGGAAGGCACAACGCCCGACTTTAAATTAATAAAGCCACCACGGCAGAGTAACACGAAGGACCTCAGGAGATATTACAAGCCAGGCAAGATCAACTTGCAACAGTTAAACGAGCACTAGGAGTGAAACAGAGCCACTGCTACGAAAGTTTAAAGGAACGGCACAAGCGCCAAGACAGACGCAGCTGCAAACTAGGACTAGGTACTGGCAGGAGGGGTGTAGGTGGCGGCGAAGAGCTCCTTAAGCGACACGACCAAGGCGTCGAGCAGCGCCATGGGTTCGGCCTTGAGTAGGGGCCTCCAGTGCTGCAAAAGAATCAAAATTTTGAAGATACAGTCAGCCGGCTGGTTAGGAAATTTAGCTTCGATGGTATACTTATTGCGAATCAACCATAAGCCCCAGCAAACTGCCGCAAAGAGACACTGCAGCACTCTGCGTTTGGTGCCTCTAAAACCCTCCAGAATTCTGGACAAGTCCGCAAAACCCCTCGGGTTCCAGCTGACATTCAGCACTTCACGCATCCCTGCCCACACGAACACACCCAAGACACAGCCAAAGAAGATATGACTAGCATCTTCAGGTTCACCACAAAGGGCACACTGCCCGTTGGATGGCCCGTGGCGCAAGGCCACCTGGTCGTTCGAAGGAAGACGACCCCTAGCCAATTGCCATAAAAAATTCTAATTTTCAGAGGCACCTGAGCTTTCCAAATATCGTGTGCAAGTGGATCAATGGCTTCTTGACAAAGCTTTTTGTACAGCTACTTGGTGGAAAAGGTTTTGGATGGCTCAAGGTTCCAAAAAACACCATCCCTCTCCTCGGAGGGGGCAAACTCAGCAACCTCCTGTGTGAGTTCACCCCATTGAGCCACCTCCACAGGCCCAAAGCAACGTCTAAATCTAAGACTCCAGCCAGTGTCGTTGTGAACTTGAGCGATGCATGCCTCCGGTGCAACTGCAATAGCAAACAGATTCGGGTATCTAAGGCTCAAAGGCGCTTTCCCAGTCCAATGGTCTGTCCAAACCTTATGGACTCGCCGTTGCCTAACACGAACTAGGCACCCAGTTTAAACACATCCTTCACCTTGTGAATAGCATGCCAAAATTGGGAACCCCCTACTGGGGTAGACCCAAAAATGTCCACTGCACCTGGGTATTTGGCTCTGAGCAGCCTAGCCCATAGGCTTTCTTGGTCTTTTTCCGAGAAGAACCGCCAAATCCACTTGGCCATGAGGGCCTTGTTAAGGAGTTTGGTATTTGACACCCCCAGACCACCCTGGTCTTTGGGCTTGCAAATGTCCTGCCAACTCACCATGTGGTACTTTCTTTTGTTACCTTTACCTTCCCAGAAGAAACGACCGCGGTGGGAGTCAAAACCCCCATGAGTGCCATCTGGCAGGAGGAAGAGGCCCATCGTGTGCATAGGCATGTTGGAGAGGCAGGCATCCATGAGAGTCAGGCGCGCTGCCGAGGACATGAACTTGCCCTGCCACGGCTCCGTCCTAAACCCCACCTTGGCCACTACTGGCTCGAAATCAGCCATCCAGAGCCTGCGATCCGCAATCGTAAAGCCCAAATAAGTAAACGGGAACGCCCCCTGTTGGCAATTCAACAGATTAGCCACCCTGGCTTGTTCCTCCCGAGAGGCTCCCATTACTATCACTTCACTCTTATGGAAGTTGATCTTCATCCCCGACATCATCTCAAAGCATATCAGCAAGAATTTGAGATTGATTAAGCCCACCGGGGAGTTCTCAATCAAGATCATAGTGTCATCTGCATACTGCAAATGAGTGACTCCTTCCGGAATGAGATGGGACACAACACCCTTGATGTGCCCAGCTTCCCTAGCTCTAACCAACATCAAGTCCAGAGCTTCCACCACAAAATTAAACAAGAGAGGTGAGAGTGAGTCGCCCTGACGCACCCCTCTCTTGTTCCTAAAATAAGAGCCAACCTCCCCATTGACTGAGATCGCCGTGTGGCCCCCTTTGACTAGCTGCATAATCTTAAGGACCAGGGCTGGATCCAGACCTTTCTTGAGGAGCACTTCCTAAAGAAAAGGCCAGCTGACTCTATCGTACGCCTTCTCAAAGTCCAGCTTTAGCAGGATGGCAGGGAGATTCTTCGATTTGAGCTCATGCACGATCTCCATTAACGCCAGGGGACCATCCCGGATGTTTCTCCTCTTGATGAACGCAGTTTGGCCAGCACTGATGACACGATCAGCAACCGGTGAGAGTCTGCACGCCACTGCTTTGGCCACCAGCTTAAACACTACGTTTATTAGTGCTATTGGCCTGAACTGTTTGATGCACACTGCAAAAGGGACTTTCGAAATCAGGGACAAGATCCCATAGTTCAGCCTCGACATATCAACCGTGCCTAGCATGAAACCATTCAGCATGTGCAATAACAAGTATTTCAGCTGTGGCCAGAACTTTTTAAAGAACGCCACCAGAAAGCCATCAGGGCCAGGCGCCATGTTAGCTTTAGTATCCCGAAGGCACTCCTCCAATTCCTCCAGGGAAAAGGTGGTCGCTAGCCTCATATTCTCTTCTTCCGAAACCCTTCTCTCCGGACCCCAGTGTAGCATACCTGCACTTAGAAATTGGCAAGGTACCTGTGCATAGTGCAAACCCCTGGATCGATTCATTTGCACACACAGTCTAAGATGAAATATCACAACATTGTATCAATTATTACACGTGGATCTAGTACTTGGAAAAATATTCGTTACAACTTGCATAGCTCGAAGCTAGCTTTAAAAGAGTAAAGCAGCGGAAATAATAATCTTCATGGAGTCCTCATCCTTTGCATGTGCCACAGGCGAAAACATGTTGGTTGCAGACTCGAAACCTTAACGAAAACTCACTCGTCGTCAGAACAATCTGCAACAAATAAAATTTTGCAACAAAGTGGGTCAGAACCATTAAAAATGGATCTGGCAAGTGACACTATGTGGACGCTTAATGGAATAACTCTATAGCCTATATGCATATTTGGCCGGTGGAGTTTCAAGGCTATTTTGCATAAAAGCCAATTTTGCCTAACAATTTGTAAAACATTTTCTTCAAAAGTTGGAGACGATATGGTATAAAACCATAGTCTCATCTACCCTTGTTCACCATCAAGTTTTACTTTCGAAATTGGAATGATGAAGCCTCCGTTGAATCTTTGATCAGCTGCTCAAATTGTCCGTAACCGGGGACACGGCTAAGTACTTAGTTTTTAACTCTGCAGAGGTTGTGCACTTTCACCATTAGACCCAACAAACCCAAACTATCCTCAAGCACACAATTTGTGCTAAGGAAAAGGAGAGAGTTGAGACGAGACTTTTCAGAAGCATTTTCCCATCCCATACCGACTTGATGCGCTCCCATTCTAACCATTCTACCACCACCTGTCAAGTCGGGACGAGTCCACGCAACTTAATCCATCTAGCTAGAGCCCATATGACTAATGGCTGCACGGTAAGCAATCTTCACTTGGAGAAAACATTGGCCCCTTAATACCCTGGGTGGCAATCCACAAGTGAATAAACACTCAACTCGGTCTGCCGTTCATGCCCAAATCCACCCAGGTGATAAATTAACTTAGTAGAATTAAGCTTTCAATAAAACAACTTTGCATAGCATCAATGATTCTACTAAGTTATCAATAGGATTCTAGACACAACTAGTGTAAAGGTACTATGGGTTTAGCATATAGCAATAATACTATCCAACACATGCATATAAAGAAATACACTAAGTAATGCATATAAAAATACTTAGGAGATTTCATGAGGTGTGCCACTTGCCTTGGCAACCAGAAGTGTAGAAGTAGCAGTTGCAACCACCTTCGTCTCTCTCCGAAATTTCTAACACACCAAACAATACACCATAAATATGCAGCCAAACAACATTTAAGAAAATATGACATGCATGAGATGCAGAATGATTTATGATGTGAAAGACATACAGAACACAATAAGGATAAGACATAAAACAACTTATTCCAAAAAGGCTAAGGCAAGGTAAAGGTTGAGTAAAATAAACTGGATAACACAACTTGAAAAATTGTAAGGCTACTCTATGTCTTCACAATTTTGGTCTTTAATTAATCTTCAACTCCTTGGTAGCATAATTGATCTTCAATGGTCTTCATTGATCTTTATCCAAGGTGAGAGATAGAAATTAGAAAGAAGAAAAGTTAGAAAGAATGTAGTAGTTGGTCTTCCGAGCATCTTCAATTTATTTGTAACTTTCTCCTTGGTGTATTGACTCCATTGAAAAATGTGGACTTGATGGTTCTGAAGACTTGATTGTTGGTAGCATCAAGGTTGGTCTTGAATGTAGATAATCCACCATGGAGTTTGAGAGAAGAAGGAAGAAAAGAGAGACAGGAAAGAAAGACTTAGAAAAATGTAGGTGGTTGGTCTTCGTGAACTTCCCCTTGATTTTCTTCTAAGTACCTTGACTTCTTGGAGATGCTTCTGGAGTTTGTTTTTTCTTGGCTAAGTCCTTCATTGGTCCTATAACTTCATGTTGAATTATCCAAGGATAACAATGCAAACTTTTTCCACTAATTTCTAACTTAGTGGTTTTTGACTAGGAGGGTTAAAAGGGCTAACAAGCATCACCTCCAAAATTCTAAGGAGGAAAGTCATGTAAGAAATGCAAAATATTTCTAAGGACTAGAGATGCATGCCATGCCATGAAATTATTCTAAGTTAATGCAAGACAAGTAAGATGGTCCAAAAATGACTAAGGACCAAAGAGGACAAACAATAAGTCAAATTAATTTCTAAGGAAAAGTTAACAAAATAAGAGATGCTAAAATTTTCTAAGGAAAAGTGTTGTCAAAAATACTTATCAAATATTTTCCTAAGGAAGAAATAGTTTTGTTTTCAGGGACAAAATATTTCTAAGTACTTTTGTATCTAAAGTGATCAAAATATGACTAAGTCATTTATTAGTCGAAAATATAGGAAGAATATTTTTTAATAATTTTTAATTATTAAAATAACACCTAAAAAGCATTTAATCAATATTTACTCAAAATCATTGAAAATACTTTTACAAAAATAGTAGAGTAATCCTACGGCCAATACTTAGTCATACAAAATTATAGCAAAAGAGTTTGCTCGAAAATCTATTTTTAAACTCAAGTTAAAATCGAAATACTATTTAAATCACTTTTGAAAATCAACCTAAATAATTTCGACAAAACCTAGAAATAACTATGCCAAAAGTTTCTACAAGTCCTAAGCTTTCCAAAAATATATTTTTCATAAAATTTGGATAAACGAGTAAAAATTAATAATAGATCTAAAACGCAGGGACTAATCTGTGATACACAGGGGCTAAACTGTGAGGAAAACAAATAAAAATCTTCTCGCTGCAGTCCCTGGCGACGTGGCGTCTTCTCATTGGCTGGATCTTGCTGACGCTGCTGCTGACGAAGCGCTGACGAGGCTGCGACGTGGCGCGCTGCGGTTGGCTGGTACCCCTTCGCCTAATGCATCTATTCTATGCCCTAGGATTTAGATCTAACGGCCGGAATTTGCTTGACATAAAGTGAGCGGCGTAGCTGGCTGGAGCTGCTCCGGTGACCAATTCCCGCAGCGGCGCCATGGCCAGCGTACTCTAAGACGATGAAAGAGAGGAGTTCGGAACGCGCGGTTCATACCACTGGGTGCAGCTCGTCGAGACGAAGCCGAGGAATGTGCCGCGGCGGATGGGGGCGGTCGGGTGCGCCGGAGATTCCTCACCGGAGTCGAGACGGCGGATGGAGCTTCGGGTCGAGCACGGGCGGCACGATCTGGTGCACACAAAAAAAATCGGGACAAGGTCACACGGATGCGCAACAACTAGAGAAGAAGGATGGGAGGGATAGGGAGGCTCGGGTAGTCCATGCTCACCGGAATTTGAAGAAGACGCCGGCGGCAATGGCGGAAGGTGGCGGCGCAATGCGCGCAGCCTTGCGGTGATTTGGCTAGGGTTTTTGGGGCGAAAAAGAGAGGAGGGTTGGGGGGTTTATATGGGGCAGGAGTCCGTGCGAATCGTGCTGCGAATCTCAACGAATTCGTTGCGGATTTGGCTAGGGTTCGTGAGGGCTTCGTGCTCGACACGGTTAAGGGGAGGGGGATGACAGGTGGGGTCACCTTGTCAGCGGGAGAGGGGCGAGTGAGGCCGGAGTGGGCTTCCTGGGCCGCTACGCGCTGCGCTGCGAGTCGGTTAGGTAGTTGGGCTTGGCCCAGTTAGCTAGGGTTCCTATTTTTTTTGTTCAAAAGCTTTTCTTTTCTTTTCATAAAAAACTTTAATATATTTTTAAATACAAAACCAAATTAAGTCAAACCAATTTCTATAGTTTTGTAAAATAAAACTCTTTGTTTTGAAACTTTTCAAATAGCATTTTCCAAAACATTTTGTCAACTAAATTTTTGAAATGTGCTTAAATGAATTTTGGACATATTAATGCCATTTGAAAACTATAGGGTTTTATAAATTCCTTTTGAACTTATATTTTAAACCAAAGCAAAATATGAGTAATATGGTTAATATCGCTCAATAAAATAATTTTGTATAAAACTCAAATAGTTTAAAAAGGGTTTGACAAATCAAAATGAATTCAAAACTCATTTTAGAATCCAAATAAATATTTTCTTTCAAAAACAAAACTATAAAACTTGAAAATAGAGAATAGGTAAGTAATAGAATAATTCTCAATACAAACAAACTATTCACTCCAAACACACTTTTCTATTAGAAATCATTTTGATTTCCAAACTAGGTTTTTAATAAATAAACAATATGACACTTGATGTCAAAAGTAAAATAGGTTTTAAAACAAATCAAAGGTGGCTTTAAATACCACAAGATAAACATTTGCAAATATTTATATTGCAACAGATTCAAACAATTTCACAAGCAACACTATCAGAACAATACATTGATAAAAGTCAAAAGAAAACTTGGAGCATAAATGCTCTACTAGTATATTTTCTTAAATATGTTTTCAAGTGGAAATTATTATTCCCACTTTTGAAATAACCAAATGCAAACAATGCTATATGATGATGAATGCATGCATGAATTTTCTTTTTAAAGCAAAATATATAATAGTTTTCAAAAGTTTTAAATTTTTCTGTTTTTTCAAACTTTTGAAAAACTTGGGATGTTACACCCAGGGCCTAGCCGACAGAGCCAGAACCTTCTGTTCTTCCGATCCCATCAACGCTATGTAAAACTCATAGATGTGCTTCATCACCTTGGATTGCTCAGTCATGATGCCTGTGGGCGTTTCAAGGCTATAGATCGCGCACTTGCGTCTACGGCCATTCGCATAAGCGTGGAAGAACGCAGTGTTGGCGTCGCCTTTGAGGAGCCAGTTATGTCTGCCGCGCTGGCGCCAGTACTCTTCTTCCGCCGCAATGCACTGCATCAGCTGGTCCTCAAGCACATATCTCACAGCCCATTCATCCTCATTTAAGCCAACCGTGTCTGCCCTAAGATCCAGCACTTGGATCTGGGAAAGAAAGTTACTCTTTCTTAGCCTTTCTTGTTTACCCTGGCTTGCTCCCCACCCTTTGAGGAACTGTCTAAGGAGCGAGGATTGCGAATTCCAGAACTCCACTGGGCCACGGCAACTCTCCACTTGGGTCTCCAACTCATTCCATTTGGCAATCAGCATCTCCTGAAACTGAGGTGACGAAAGCCAACAAGTTTGGAAAAAGAATCTCGGCGATCTTCTAGGAGCATCCTCGCCCGTATCTAGGATCAAAGGCGTGTGGTCTGACCCAATGGCAGCTTTCGCTCTAAGGGTCACCAGGGGAAACTTTGCCTCCCACTCTGGAGAGACAAGAACCCTGTCAAGAACACATCCGACGGGGTTCCTTTGTCTATTCGACCAAGTAAACCGGGCCCCCGACCGCCTAATTTATCTAAGTGCCACTCTGGCGATGAAATCATTGAACATACCCACCCTAGGCCAGTTAATGTTGGCGTTATTCTTGTCTTGCGCTCCGCGAATTAGGTTGAAGTCACCAGCAATCACCACTGGATGCTGGGAGCTACTCACCTTTGCTTCAAGCTCTGTGAGGAAGTCATGGGACCGGGAGTGATCCGCAGGGCCGTACACGCCAATATACTCAAAGATAAAATTGGAAGCACGGTGTAGGATCCTCGCACTGAGGAAAAAAAGACCCTGGTCCACCCCACCAACGTCAAAAGAAGCGTCCTTGAATCCTAAGAGCATGCCGCCCGAGCGTCCATCCGCCGCTTTCCAAAGCCAATAAAACTTCTCCCCACTTTCCAAACTAGCAAGTTCTTGGTCGGAGAACTCCTGCTTCATAGTCTCTTGCAGGAACACAATATCAATCCCTTCTTTGCACAGGTAATCTCTAATCTGGGTTCGACGACCTCTACGGGCAAAGCCCCTTGAATTCCAGCCCAAAACTCTCATTGGGAAGTGGAATTTTGGACCCGTGCTTGGCGGGCTGGGGTATTGCGGAGCATCCGTCTTGGGCCAGATTGCTCCACCTGCTTCTTCACTTTTCTGCACTTCCTTGCCAAGGACGCCAGTACCACATCGTCCTCACTGGACGAGGGCATGTCCTCTGGCGTCCGGGCGACATCCCCTGCCACACTGGCAGAGGGATCGGCTTGCTCACTCTGAGCCTTCCCCTTCTGAGCTCTAGACTTCGCCTCATCCACCTCTTTCTGATGGGCAATAGCTTCCGCAAGCTTGGCTTGGGCAACCTCCTTAGCATGGACCATAGAAAGGAGGGAGGAAGGAGATGGGCCAGAAATCGAATGGAAATCAACACAAGAATCGCTTGCAATAGAAAGTAACACCGAATCCTCGACCTTATCAAGAACCAAGAAATCATCGGAAAGGTTTCTGATGAAGAATGTACCTGGGTCTTTGAGAGCCGCCCTGCGGGAGGCCTTGAGCATGATGGGCTCAGCGTCCCCTCCCTTGCCCCTTTCACTGTGCTGCGTGCCGGAGAGCGGAGTGTCCACCGGCACCGAGTGCTTAGCCCTGGCCACCTTTGCGCTGGTCTCGATGTCCGCCACAAGATCAGGAACTGAAGGCAGGTTGTCGACCTCTCCAGCTTGCTTCTGCTTTAGCTTGGTCAACTTAGCAGCAACAGTCTCGTTTTCAAACTCCCAGTCAGCCGGGCTAGCCCACCCTATCTCCTCGCGCTCCATGGGATTCATCTTTCTCTTCTTCAGCAGTGAAGGGGATGGGAGCGGCGAGATCTCCGCAGAAGGCTCCTCAGAAGTGATCCGGACTGGAGACAGAAGCTCCGCAGCCGGGACGACCTCGCTCAAGTCCAGCTCTGCAGCACTGTTCATATTGGAACCGTACTGATTGAGCAGGAACGGAATGGGCTTCACCTTCGACAGAGCAGGTAGAGACGCCGGCTTGGTGATAGAAACCTCCGTCGGGTTGGGCAGGGGCACACTACTACTGCCAACCGACGTCTTGGCCTTAGTGGTTTCCACCACCACTTGACCCACCACTAGGGATGCCAAAGCTGCCTCCTTCATCTGGCCAGAAGCATTTGTCTTGGACTTGGGCGGAACTGACTTGCTTGACGCTTTCTGAGATGACGGGCCATCACCTTCCTTCTCCTTATTCTTCTTAGGGGAGCGCTTCCAGTGCCTATCACAGTTGGGATCAGCCGACTCGTCATCTGGGTCTTCATCCGTATCCTTGTGCGAGGGAGGAGGGGGCGGCGGTGGTCCAGACGGGCCAGCGCGGTCCACCGGCTCCACTTTGAGGTCGATGCGGAAACCCTCGAGCCCCTCGTAAAGCACAACACTGGGAGGCATCTTTGCCGGCGCCTGAGAATGAAAGAGCATCCTGATTGGGCCACCCGCCACTGCAACCGAGTCTTCATCTACCATTCTAGGTCTGCCCAGCATCTTGGTTGCCTTCATCAACAATTCCGGAACACGCAGGCACGGTGGCATGCCTGAGAGAAGAACCCACACCTTAGCGAGCCTTTCAGAGGCATGAGGGTTATACCGGGCGTACACAACAAGCACCGTCACCCGGCTGGCAGGGAGAGTGACACCAGCCGAGTTCTTGCAAAGGTTCAGGCTAATCTCATTAGGAAACACCAACAGAAAGTCTGTATCAGAAACTTGCCGGATCTGCCAATCCCAATCCCTCTGAACCAGAGCACACATCTCCTCCTTCAACTGCTCCGCTGTCAGCTTATTAGCGTCTGCAATGACCATGGCGGCATGGGGAGGGATAACCGCACTGGCCAGCCCATCCCCTTCATGAAACTCCAGGTTGTGGAAGCCAACTCCATCCAGAGCGTAACCATACCACTGCAGGCTCGGAGGCCTTTGGAGCTTTGGGCACATCCTAGTAGTATGCCCGTCAACCTCGCACATAGTACAGTGGGCAACGTAGGAACAGTTATTTTGGTAGTTGCCATCCCTGCCGCACTTGAAGCATTTGATGTTGGCCTTCTTGCCTCCTGGGGGAGTTGCAGCAACCTCAGCGTGCGCGGGGAGAGCCACCGCTGGCAGTGGAGCCGGGATGGCTTGCCCTTGGCGAGGCGCCGCGGGCCTGGATTTGGACGACGAACCCACCGTCACCTTACGCACCGCCTTCCTCTTGTACCTCGGCGGCGCCGGATCCCTAGGGAGAGACGGGCCTTCTTCAAAACGGCCAGAATCAGGGCAAAAACGAGGCTCATCGCGACGCCACTCTGGCTCGCGCTCTCTGCTTCTGGCCCGGTCTTGCTCCCAACGGCGGTGCTCGCCGTTGGATTCGAGCCTTTCCCTCAACTCCAGCTCATAGCGGCGCTCTGCCTCAGACACCTCGTCATCCCTTGCCCGCTTGGAGCGGGCGTGCGAGGCACAGCCGCGTTCCATGAGCAGCTGGTGCAGCGATCTGATGCTAGGAAAGGAAACTGAAGAAGGGAGGAAGCGCGGGAGGCGGTGGGGAAGAAACTCAGAACTGGATCTGGATCTTGCTAGCCAGAGAGCGATGTCGCTATCGACGGCGGGGAAACCTAATGAGGGAGTTAGGGTTCCCCTTGGCACCCAACGCCACTTAAGTAGTGGGGGCCAAAAGGGCTTCGACGAAGCTGGGCCAGGCTGCGGGGCAAGATGGGTCGAAGCGGTTTGGGCCAAGATGGGCTCCGGGGGCGGCCCACACTGGGCTGGCCCAGTATCGCTGACACACATCTGAGCCTGGCCTGGAACGGCACGCTCTTCGTCTCCGCCGGGCGAAACCCTAGCGCCGCCATCCCGCGCCGGCGACGGCGCACACTGCCCCATCACACACGGGTCCGGCGACATCCCCACGGCCGCATGGAACCCAGAAGCTGGCCGCTCCTCTCCACACTGCTCCCTTGCTGGTCTCCTAACACGACCCGCGCCGGAGAAGACAAACGCGCCGCCCAGGCCACCTTGGCCAAACCTCGAACCCTTCCCTCCCGGAGCAAAAGCAGAGCACCTCCTCGCCGCCTTGCGCGCCGGTCTCCGGCCAACCTTTTCCCATGCCGGGTCAAGGAAATCGCCGAGACACGCCACCGACGGGCCAGATCTGGGGGAGGTGGAACCCGGCGAGGGGAACTCTTCCTCCTCGTCGGAGCTCTCACCGGCCAGCGCCCAGAACCGCGAGCCGCGCCACTCTGACGCAGTCAACCTGGCCGTTCCGTCCCTAGCCGCGGCCGCACTGGTCGCGGAGGCGCCGCCGCGGGCGTCGCCCCGCGCGTCGCCCTGTCGCGAGAGCTCGCTAGGCGCAACGGTCATTTTTGATTTTTCTCTCCCCCCCTGCACAACTACTACTTTGAGACGGTAACCTCGTTAGTTAAGAGAGAGAGTGAGTGACACGGAGAGCCACGTCTGCTTTAGGCGTGCTTTTAAGTTGCATGTACACCTAATTAACTTGCTGATCTCCAGTTCTCCAATCAGAGTGGTTTGCGGCTATATATGGCAGCCCAAGGTTTTCACTAAAAAGCTAGCATACTATATTTTCGGATCATCGAGTGGGCAACTATGACCCAGGCAGAATTGAACCCAGCTATTGGGCGGTGGTTTAGATTGCGTCAACTGTTTGATGTTCACAGTTATTGGTTCAGAAGAAAAAAATCCACAGCTTTGTTCGTTCGGATTTTGTTTTGTGGAGAACTTGCATGTCACATGCATATGACTACTTGCATGTTTTGTGGAGATTTTTTTTTTGTATTAGTTCACGTAGACCATGTAAACTTAGGGTCGAAGCAACCTCAACAAAGATTTCCAGTTCACCTAGCTCTTATCTTTCCGAGAAAATGATAATGCCCGTGACATGGACCTCAAGAAAAACTCAAATGTGGTTATTGGAAGCCAGCTTCTAGGCACACAAGTACTTAATTAGCAACCACGCAAGTACATAGGCGCACGTCTGTGATAACATACAGTTTATAGTAATTGCACTTAGGGTAGAAGCAACCTCAACAAAGGTTTCTGGCTGTTATCTTTCGGAGAAAATGATAGTGCATGTGACATATGGACCTCAAAATAATACTCAAATGTAGTAATCGATCGGAAACCAACTTCTAGGGTTTTTTTTAACTTTTTCCAACACGAATATTGATACGCCGAAGGCCCAGGGGTGGCATCAAGTTTTGCTCATGGCGTGCCCTCGAGGAATGCATAAGGGATATGTGCTGAACTTTTCAAAGACTTGTATGTTATTTCCTTTTTTGATGTTCTAGGCTGGTTTGAGATGAACCGAACCGGTACGGCTCTCGCGGAGGGTGCATGTCTCGAAATAGACTTTCGCCCCGCTTTATAAATAAAGCCCAACCGGCCAAACCGACACAAAGTGGTGAGGAAATCCCCTTACAAGCAGGTCAACAAAAACCGGCAAACGAGAAGGAGGCGAGCCACCAACTCGAACACCGAACAAGAAAACAGGAAAAGCCACACCACGCGAGAAGCGACCTAGACTACTGGACACGCCGAAGACGAAGAAGCTTCACACCGAATGGGTGGCACCAACGTGTTGCACCTAGAAGTACCCTGAGTTACACGACGCCGCCCCCAAGTGGGTAATGACGTGATGCGCCATCGTCGCCGAGCCTGCAATGCAAGCTGAGGCTTTCACCCGGAACTCAGTCACGGCGAGGATCCACAGCGACGCCCCCAAGAGGGTAGTTGATGTAGTGCAACACTCCCTAAGCGACACCACCGGACCAATGACAAGATCTAGAGTCAAAGCACTCCATGACAAGGTGAACACGCTCCTCTCCTTTCACGTTCTCGACGATTCCATGAATGGATTGCTACCTCAAGATAGTACCCTTTGTATACTCAGGAGTGAAGTCTACAACAATGCCGAGGAGTGCATGAAAGATGGTGAAGAAGATGGACAAGAAACAGACGAAGAAGAGGAAGCGCGCAGGAAAACTGACCGCTGGATCATCCGGCGCCATCCACCAGATGATCCGGCGCGCCGGAATGCCGCCAGAACCATCCGGCACCCATCTGGCGACGCTCTGTATCTTTTTGCCGAAACCGCCAGACCATCCGGCGCATACCCACTAGATGATCCGGCGCCTGGAGCTGGATACGCCCGTGACTGCAAACGCCAGATGATCCGGCGGCCCCGCTACCAGCGCGCATGACGGGCCCGTGTGGCCTTGTATCCTCCACCTTTACCCACCTCGTGACTTAAACTATAAATACCCCCTCCTAGGCTAGATCTAGGGTTAGACTAAGATTAGACTTGAGTGAGCATAGCTCCTTTCCACCCCTTTGTTGGTGTTGCCTCTTATGAGATGCCTCTTTTGTGAGATGAACCAAGACCTCCTTGCATAGAGATGAATCCCTCCTTGTAGTTGCGATTACTCGTCAATCATCTCGGTGGTTGAACCGGAAGATTCGACCGGTGAGATAAACGAATCTAAGAGTAAGTGTGCTTGCATCTTTGACGATCAGGGGCTACCCTCGGGGCGTGCTACCGATCGATTAGTTGCTTGTGTCTTGCTATTTACCCTTTTTTGCCCCCCTTTGTGTTTGGTGTTCTTCGTGTTCTTCGCCGAGTTAATTGGTTTCTTCGTCGATTCCGCCCAAATCCGTGAAGATCGGGACCGTCCTACAACATATGGTATCAGAGCAACGGTTGCCATGGATTTGATTTGTGTTTCCCCCACTTTCCCCCAAATTTTTCTTTGATTTTGAGAAATTCAAAAATTTCACCAAAAATATCAACAAATAGCTTTTGGACCGATCTCTCGATTTGTTGAGTTTTTGGTAGTTTTGATCCACGGATCCGTTACACAAGAGCCATACACACCTTTCCTTTGCGTCACTTTAGCCAATTTTGCCCAAAAATCCACGGATTTGAGACTTTTTGAGTCGTTTTTCAAGTTTTCGGTGACCAGGAAATTTCGGCCTCGTGGCCGCCGGACCATCCGGTGGAAAAACGCCGGATGATTCGGCGCCAACGGGACAGAAAATTTCTGCCCAGTTTTGTATTGTCTCAAATCGTCCACGGGCCATAACTTTTGCGTTGTTCCTCCGAACTAGCAGGGTGGCCCTCGCAAATGCGAGGGCATCATCTATAGTTGGTTGAAAGTGTTTAAGAAATAGAAATATGTTTTTACTGATATCAACTTATATCCCCTTATGTGACAATAAATTAAACGATTCTACAGCTATTGTAAATATTTTGGTAAGCAAAATATCACATATGTTAGTAACATCTTTGATGATCTAAAACTGTGGCAAATGATTATTATACCATATGTTCAAACACCCATGATATTCTATCTATAAACCGAAGTGTAGTGTTACTTGATGTTATATCAGTATGTTTTTCATAAAGAATCGTTAAATCAAGATATAATGTATATCCTCCTAGGTAGGTCACATTAAATAGTGAAAATTATCTTATGGTCATGTTTCTCCCTCACATTTACTCAACCCATGTTAGATTTTGCAACGTTATAGAAACATGAGTGTTCTTTTTATATGATTAAACTATTTTCTTATAGGCATATTTGTTAACATGTTTGTAAATCAATAGTCAAAGTTAGATAAGTATGATTTTAAGTTTTGCAAACTACGTAAATTATCCTTATTTTCATTCAATGGTTTAACACACCCAGTCACATGTATTTTCTCTGTTATCCAAAATGACTACGTGGCTTAGATATCTTAGTTCAAGACTCCTAATGATTTCTCATTTTGAAAGTACAATTGGATCAACATGCTTTTATGTTTATTTGATATATGAGCTAAAGACACATACAATAATCCAAATATGTCTATCATCCAAACCAAGCAATATCCGCCATAACAATTTGTAAGATATTTTGCTCATGGGATTGAAAACTTATGGACACGTCGTGTGGGCAGTAACATTTAAACATATCAAGTGGGAATCTATGAAGACTTAGCGCTATGTGTATCATTAAGCCAAATTATTTCATAGTATGAGGGATGTTCCCGTCAATAGTGTGTCGACTAATGTTTATTCAGTGGAGGGACATTGTCGTCCTCGCGTGAATATGTGTTGATTCAGCCATGCGTGTATCATTAAGGCGGTAATTTTCTTAGTGTGAGAGACCTTCACGTTGATATTGCGACTAATGTTGTTACTCCATTAATATTAAAATTTCATGACTCTAAACTTTAAACTTCAACATGCATTTTTGCGACCGTTGGTCTGATATCAGTCGAATAAATTTGGTACACATGGCTGAGTCTAGACTTCATTAATGACGTGCTAATATATTGAAAATACCATGATTCCATCATAGAACAATGTACACCGGGCGACTAATGTCGTTACTTCATTAATTTTATAACTCCACGAATTTGAACTTCTGCCGGTGTTTTATGTGTGTGTTTTTCTGATGGCAGTTAAATAATTTGTCACTTATGTGTATTCAATCGTAGGAACAACTTACTTCTTGCATTTATAATTACTTTGGCATTCTCTGTTTAGTCAAAATCAAACTTTACAAATTTTGACCAAATATAGGAAAAATACCAATATCTAGAATATAAAATTATTTTTTATTAAAATCATCATAAAATTATCAATATGTCCCCGATTATGTGTCATATATGTATAAATGTAGACTATTATGTTCCCGATTATGAGTCGTTGTTAAATCGACAGCGAGCCAATAGTGGTAGATTTTTCAACGAACGATGTATTATCAGTATGTCCATATTATGGCCGTGGTGTGCTTATGAATATATCTACATTATACTCAATATTTCTGAAAAATGCATTTATATTAGGTGCTCTCGATCATGCACATATATTTATATATACTCCCTCCTTCCGGAAATAGATGACACAAATTTGTGTAAATATGGATGTAGTACTCCCCTCTGAAAAAATTATTGATACTTTGGATCCGTCTATATTTATTGTTTTAAAATGGATCAACGCTCTTCTCGTAGTGGTATGGTACCAATTATTCATGTGGCATGTCTTATTTTTATCCATATATGTACAATTGTAGAAGATTCCATTCTCCGTTATCAGTCGTTGTTTCTGTCGATAGGGAGCCAATAATGACGGAAGACGTATTATAATTATGTCCATATATGAATATAACTACATTATACTCAATGTTTCTAGAAAATATATTTATCTAGTAAATGTTAAGTCCTCTCAATCATGTACGTATATTTATATATACTCCCTCCTTACAGAAATAGTTGACACATATTTATGTAAACATGGATGTAGTACTCACTCCGACCGGAAATGATTGACGCGGATTTGTCTAAATATGTATGTATGTAGACATATTTTACTGCATAGCTAAATCCATATTTAGATAAATATGTGTTAACAAATTCCGATCAGCAGAGGGGAGAAGAGTCACACATTGATGGGTTCGTTCGTTCAGAAATAGTTGACTCCGATCAAAAATGATTAGCATGAATTTATCCAAATATAAATGTATGTGCACAGATCTTAGTGTGTAGACATATATATATTTGGGCCAATATTTATCAACCAATTCCAGAGTGAATATAAGTTAGTCTACTTTTATCACCATGTTCAAAATAGGCGTGCAGTTTTTTTACAGCAGGAGGAGGAGAATATAGTCACGACGCGATGAAGCTGAGTACGCGATCGATCAATCGACTCGATCGATCGTTAGCTGTTGCCTCTTTTTTTTTCTATCGGTTGTTAGCATTACTACCTAGTATATGCCGTGGGTCCACATGATTTTTCTTTTAAGTTGACCGATCTGGTTACTTTGCAAAGTTAAATACGTGACAACAGACTTGTGCCGGACCATTCAAAAGGTTACGTTGTTATTGATCTTTGTTAAATCTTAATCGTAAATTTTAGATCTAACTGCTATAATTAATTTAGATGATGTGGATCAACCTAATGCCTCTAAAAACTAACTCATTTTGCTGTTAGTATATATAATAGATTGAGTGATTTTCGTCTGGAATCGAAGCTCCCATCCGCTACTACGACGACAACTCGGAGCTACATCACGCAATTGCTTACCTATGGCCGCAAGTCCGTGATCATCATCATCATCATCATCAAAGAGAGGTATAACTTGCATCAACTAGATAGCCCTTCTTCCTTTCGCATACCTTATCCTATCGGACTAGCTCTCCCACTGCGGGCATTGCATTTGTGCACAACTTTGTGAGTGTTGTCAAAACAACAAGAGCGCAATTCCGTGTAGTGACCTTGGTTCTTGAAAAGCAAAAAGAGCATAAAAGATAAAAAGAATCAAAAAGATAAAAGATAAAAGATAAAAGAAGAAGTGTGCCAAGTATCATCTCTTGTAGGAAACCGTTGAGCTCTAGAGAGTGGTTACATTCATTACCATCTGGTAGTATTAATTATTGGGATGATATAAAAGAAGTTTTCATTAAGAAATATTATCTGCTGTTAAAATTTTGCAAATAGAAACAATATTCTTTCTTTTAGGCAAAATGAAAATGAACATGTTGCCATGGCTTGGGATAGGATAAAACTTATGCTTAGAACTTGTCCATCACATGGGGTTAACGAATGGACCATATTAAACTCTTTTTACAATGGTCTAAATTACATGTCTAGAAATATTCTTGATTCAGCTGCTGGAAGGGCTTTTATGGGAAAAACTATAGTAGAAGCTAAGAACATATTGGAAAGCATTTTGCAAAACTATAGTCAATGGCATACTGATAGAGCACCTAATCCCTCTAAGAAAGTAAACTCCATAGAAGAAACAAATGATTTGTCATCTAAAATGGACACTATTCTTGCTTTCATTAATAAACAATATGTTGAAAATGTTTCTTTGCAAGAATTAGTTGATAATAATCCTGAAAATGTTGACGTTAACTTCATTAGGAACTATGGTAATAATGGGTATGGTAATAACAATTATAGTTCCTATAATAAAACCCCATATGTTCCCAACAACCGTCTGTTTGTTCCATATCCTAATGCTAGTGATAATAATTGGAAGCCAATGCCATCACGTAACGATAATTTTGAAGCTAATAAAATTATTATGGAACAAGTTGCTAATCATAATACCATGATACACGAGTTGAATAAGTCTGTTGCTTCTATTAGTTCTGATATTAAAAGCTTACAACTCCAAGCTGCAGGACTAGACAAAGCCTTGTCAAAACTAGCTGATAATCAAACCACTTTATTGAGTATGACTGCAGGGAAACACAAGCACCACCTTTGGTTGGAATGAATTCTATTAATATTGCTGAAAATGTTCCTCTTACTTTAGGGGAAACTCTTAGTGAATTATTGAACTATCCTGAATATTTGTTGTCATTGATGTCTCAACTTGGTAGTTTTAAAGAAGAGGTTAAAGAAGCTGAATATGATGAATCTTTTATGTTAATTGAGTTAGAAAGAAAAGTTGAGGAAGTTAAAATGCTTAGTGAATTCAAGGAACCATTGCTTGACTTAGAGAATTGTAGCTTGCATGAATTAATATCTATCTTACAAAAATTTGCAAGTGATCCTATCATTAATGTTAACCAAGCAGGTGTTGGTTCTTATATTGCTAATCATGTTTTAAAAGAAAAGATTGCTAGGTACAACCAAGAGGCTATGATCCCACCTAAGATTGGGGATATATGGATTCCCAAAGAACTAGTAACCATTAGAAAAGAGACACACCATGCTATACTTGATCTAGGATCTAGTGTCTCTGTTTTATCTAAAGAATTATATGAAGTACTTGAATTAAAGAATCTTTAAAAATGCTCTATTGAACTTGCACTTGCTTATGATTCCATTAATGATGCATTAGGAAAAGTAAGTGATGTTATGGTAGAGTTGCATATGACATTTGTACCTGTTGATTTTCTAATCATGGATATGGTGAATAAAACATCTAGTCCAATTATTCTTGGAAAACCTTTTCTTCGTACCACAGGTGCTATCATTGATTCAAAAGAAGGGAATGTGAAGTTTCAGTTTCCACACAAAAAGTGCATGGAACACTTCCCAAGGAAGAGGGACACATCAAAGTTCAAGCTCCTTCATGAGCTTCATCTACAATATATATCAAGTAAGAAGCCTAGCTATATGGCTATAAAGAAAGCATTTTACGGGAGGCAACCCGGTTGTTTTTATTTATGATTTTCTTTGTGTCCTCTTGCTGTAACAAGAGACTTAGTTTTTAGTTTTTTCTGGAATTTTCAATAAAGTGCCAAGTTTTACCCATTTTGGTTTGAAAAAGTTGCTTATAGCATTCGGAGATTTATTCCTGCACGAATCTGTGCACGGTATGATTTTTCATTTCTATTCTGTAACTCCGAATGAGCTGATATTTGAACTGTAGTTGCAACTTTTCATCCTCTGTATGCATGAATGTTTTCGGAATTTTTCGACAAACTTAATTAGGGTAGAAAAATATGTTTTGTTGCTGTTGTTTTTCTGGACAGATTCTGTCCCATTTTGTTTGATGCATTCTTTGAACTTTTAACTTGAATCTTTTTTATCCAATTGAGTTTATAAGTAGGCATATGACATTATACACTTTCTGGACATTCATATAATTTTTTAAGGATTATATACAGCAAGCAAATTATTTATCTATCACTACTAATGTCACCCCACAGAAAAGAAATGGGAGAAACGGTGTTTTGAAGTTTTTTCACAGGGATTAGAGGAGATGCACCAAGAGCTATCCAAGGATGGTGAAGACCATAATTTTGGGGATGTGAAGACAACCCCACTGGACCAACACACTCTCGGTTTGCGCACGTCTAACTTTTATTTTTCGATCAATGCACTTTATCGCATAAACTTGGAGCGTCTTTTGTTTGTTTTTATTTCGGTTATTCTTTTTATTTGTGAGACCACCACCATCATTTATATACGAAAGAGCTACTGGAAATTTGGGTTGAATTAAGTTGGATGCTATTAAAAGATTGGGAAAAGGGATGATTGAGTTGATTTAAAAAGATACATATAGTTGCATGATTCATATGCATTGTTAATGAGTATTAATTTACAACTGTTTTATCAAGAGTTATCTTTTAATCATGTTTTGATGTTGAATGTTAGTTTACTTAGTTTAACATTGATGTATGTAAAATGCATACATGAACTTTGCACTATATTACTTGTATTCCAATCATATTTGCATCATATAAGGGTTATATCAATGTTTTATAATGATTTTTGTGAATATTATATTTATTTCCTATTTTAATGGAATTAACCCTGCACAGGCAGAAAACCCTATTTCTTTATTTTAATGTTTCAGGGACCCAAACGACGTCCAAATGACCTGCAAATTTACGAGCGTCAATTTTTGGAAGAAAGAAGACTTGGGAGCGAAGGAAGCAAACAAGCGTGGGACCCCTCCTTTTGGGCCTCGGAGCTCCGTTGCCGTTGATCTTTTCTCCACCGACTCCGTCTTGACCTAACACCGACTATAAAAATAGTCCCCCGGCGTTCTCTGGAAGGAGCGCCACCGAAACACAGAAACAGAGACCTGGAGGTGCAGATTGGAGAGGGAAAACTCCGGCGGGGCACTGTCGGCGTGGTCTCCATCTTCTCCAACGATTTCTCCACCATCTCCATGATGAAGAGGGAGTAGTTCACCTCTGGACTATGGGTTTGTGGAAGTAACTTATGTATCTCTCCTCTCTTTGAACTTCACTAATTAGCACCGTATGAGTTGCTGAACATGATTACGGTCATCTTTGTAATACCTAAGTGATGGATCTTTTTATGAGTTAATATATGTTTGAGATTTCAAATGTTTGTTTCAGTTATGAATATAGATACATATTATGTACCCCGTTCCTATTTACTTGTTTTGATCAAGCATGTTTATGAGAGCTTGTGTGGGGTAATGTGTGCATTAGTTGGAGTAACGGGGGGTGGCTAGTGCGGTGAACGTGAGAGATAGTTTCGCGATCCACTTGGGTATGTTTACCTTACTTTGTTGCCTCACTAGGGATAAAGAAAAATACCTTGCTACAAGGGTTGTGGGTGACCATGCCACTTCTCCGTGACTAGATCTAGCATGTTCTTATTTTAACTTCATGACATGATACTTAAAGCTATACTCTGAGTCATCTTAATTACTAAGGTGTTATGATTAAGTTCGCATCTTGGTGAAGTATAAGTGAGACTAATAAACAAAAGGTCTCTATGTTAGGACGTGACACCCATTTAATTAGTAACTTGTCACTAAACTTTTGTGTTGCAATCTCATATGTCAACTCTATTGTTCCATTGTCTACCACTTTATTAAAGAGAGAGTGCATTGATGCATGTAAAATGCATACATGAACTTTGCACTATATTACTTGTATTCCAATCATATTTGCATCATATAAGGGTTATATTAATGTTTTATAATGATTTTTGCAATATTTCATAATTTTCCTATTTTATGGAATTAACCCTGCGCAGGCAGAAAACCCTACTTTTTTCCTTTTAAGTTTCAGGGACCCCAACGACGTCCAAATGACCTGCAAAATTACGAGCGTCAATATTTGCAAGGAAGAAGACTTGGGGGCGAAGGAAGCGAACAAATGGTGGCCCGAAGCCCAAAAGAGGGTGGCCCACGTGGCCCCTGTACCTGGCCACATGAGGCCCACTCTTTTGGCCCTCATGGCTCCGCTGTCATCGATCTTTTCTCCACCGACCTCGTCTTGATCTAAAAACGCCTATAAAAATAACCCTCCGTCGTTCTCTGGAAGGAGCGCCGCTGAAACACAGAAACACCGAAAGAGAGATCTGGAGCTGCAAATTGGAGGGGGAAAACTCCGGCGGGGCGCTGCCGGCGTGGTCTCCATCTTCTCCATCGACTTCCCCACCGTCTCCATGATGAAGAGGGATTAGTCCACCTCTGGATTATGGGTTTGTGGAAGTAACTTATGTATCCCTCCTCTCTTTGAGCTTCACTAATTAGTACCGTATGAGCTGCTAAACATGATTACGGTCATCTTTGTAATACCTATGTGGTGGATCTTTTTATGAGTTAATATATGTTTGAGATTGCAAATGTTTTGTTTCAGTTATGAATATAGATGCATATTATGTACCCCGTTCTTATTCACTTGTTATGATCAAGCATGTTTATGAGAGCGTGTGTGGGGTGATGTGTGCATTAGTTGGAGTAACGGGGGGTGGCTAGTGCAGTGACATGAGAGAAAGTTCTGCGATCCACTTGGGTATCTCTACCTTACTTTGTTGCCTCACTAGTGATAAACAAAAATACCATGTTACCGGAGATGTGGGTGGGACCGTCGCCACTACTCCATGACTAGATCTAGCATTTTCTTATTTTAACTTCATGTTATGATACTTAAAGCTATACTCTGAGTTATCTTAATTACTGAGGTGTTATGATTTAGTTCGCATCTTGGTGGAGTATAAGTGAGACTAATAAACAAAAGGTCTCTATGTTAGGACGTGATGCCCATACTTGTGACTAAACTTTTGTCTTGCAATCTCATATGTCAACTCTAGTGTTCCATTGTCTACCACTTGATTAAAGAGAGTGCATTTGTGAAACCATGAACCCCGGTCCATTTTTAATCATAAGAAACACCTTTCCAACAACTTTTACCACTTTTACATTTTCTGCCATTATTAAATCTGAAAATACAAAAACACTTTTACATCTTGCATACATCATTAAAAACCGAAAAATATCATTTATTATTGTTATCATTATCCTTGCATATTTATTTACCATCATTGCATATTTATTTCTTGCTTGCATTACATATTATCTTGATATCATTCTTACACCTTGTACTTGACAACCACAGGTGAAGTTGAGGATCAAAACATTTAACATTGTTTTGTAGGTGACCAAAAGAAGGATAGGAAGATAAATCATTCACTACTGATTCCCCGAGAGTTCGATATTAAACCCTCGAGTCACCCTCGTGGGGAAAACACGTCTTCCACTTACTACACACTCTGCTTGGAGTCGCAACCTAACCCATTTATTTTTGACGCAGGTAACTACGCACCAGACATCAAGATTGTTTTCTGGAGCCATAGATCAACCTCTTCAAGGGCCATCAAGACTGTTTTCTGACGCCGTTGCCGGGGAATCATAGCTGAAGATATTTATCCAAGGGAGTGCACCAACTTTGTTTTCTGCATCCATCTCACAACAAAGTCAACATCACCAACTTGTGCTAACACCTAAGCTTGGGGAGGTTGCACCTACGTGAGCATCATCTTATCCATCTTTACCTTCAAAGCAATTTATTTTGTTTTGTCATTGTCTTGCATTTTATATTTCGGTTTGCATATTTTATTTTCAGTTTTGCATTTATAATCATAAAAAATATAGTGATGTTTTTAATATGTGTGTTAAAGTACGGAGAAACCTTCTGGAATGTCTATGGGTAATGATTATATTAAAAAGTATGACGCCTACTCTGAATATCAATCAACCAAAGAGAGAAATAGAGTGGGTAAATTGCTTAAAGCTCTTCACAAAATAGCTATTCAATTTTGTGAGTTACATGGTATAACTTGTTGCAATAGAAGAGTTGTTAAACATTCCCACTATCAATGCAAATATAATAGTGATCATATAATTGCTTGTTATCGTGAAGATGAATGTTTATGCCCTGATATAGAACAAGTTGAGAAATATATTGCTTATGTTGGAGCCCATGAGATAGACTCTCTTCTTGATAAATTTCTTGCAACTAGTCATGTAGCTCGTGAAATGAAAGGACAAATTTCTATTATTCTCCAAATTTGCTAAAAGGAATTTAGTGATAATGTTTATGTTAAAGAAAGGATTCTTGCTGCCACGGAAAGCACTAATATTTTGCAGAAAGAGGATGATGAAAACATAAGCTTGGAAGAGGAAGTATGTGAAGAGGAGATTGAAATGGATATGTTCCAACCTAAGCTTGGGGAAGAGTTGGATTTCCCAACTTCACCTTCAACAAATGATAGTAACACTCAAACTCAAAAATCTTTTGTTATTTATGAGAACCCATGTTATGATGAGTGTGAAACTGAAAATTCTATGGTCCTATATGATAACCCATGCTATTATTATGAAACTAATAATGCTCCTTTACTTTTTAATAATGCTGCTAGTGAACTTATGGATGATAATGAGGAGTGTTGCTTAAATGTACTATATGATAATGCTTTAGATGATGGTCCTATGCTTATTGATAATCCTACATGTTTGAAAGTTGTTACTAAATTATGGGAGGAGAAAAATGATATACTTGCTGTTTATGATAGTACTCTTACTCAGGAGAGTCATGCTCTGTTCTTGAATTCTCCTAACTACACCATAGAAGAGAAATTTTCTTATGTTGAGAAATACTTATGTGGTTTGCAATTATCTTTAATTCCAAATCTTTGTTACAACCATGATATTAAACTTAATATTGATCTTAATAACTATTTTGAAAGAGGGAAGCATGCTAATGAATTCCAAAATAAATTTAATGATCCTCTTTATTTGCCTAAATTATCTAAGTTGAATGATTATTGTCGGTATATGGTTGAATTTGCTTCTACTACTTGCAACTATTATGAAAAAGTAGGTGATAAGAGCCCTCTGTATGCTACTAATAACTAGCTGGGTGACCCGCGCATTTGCGCGGCTAGATATTCCACGACATGTATTTTTTATTAAATCTGAGATGTTGATGTGTTGTTGAGTGGAAATTTATAAATGTTGTTCTCAGCGCAAGTTACTTAGTCTCGTGTGAAGTGTTACAGTGTTAGTCGACTACGCAACTACTATATGGTAGGCAAAATTATTGTTCATAGATTTATGATTTCACTCCTCATCCAAGAATACACTATTTACCTTTCTTGGTGTACCAAGTTTTTTTTGTTGTTGTGAATTATATCAATAAACTGAACTTCACCGAAATAAGCACCTTATTCTATTCCTCCCGACCTCCTTACTTTCTCATACAAAAATGGTCAAATGCCATCGTCCCTAGTGCATGTATATTTTATTCTTTATAGTGTATAACATTTTCGTCAGTTCTGAATTATATTAGTCATACCTATCACATAGGCCCCTAGACTAATTTAATCACAACTGTTTCGTTTTCCCACAACCGAACCCACAAATGGTGTACTCGGAGACACGCTATATTCAAATTGGTCCTCCGTCACCAGATACCTCTCATGAACTTTGTATTGAATTTGCATGAAAACCACATTTCTTATTTCCCATCTCTTATTATTTATGATTTCATATATTAATAGAGTTGGACTGCCAAGTCATACTACTAATTTCCATAACTAATTTATTCAGAAAATTGGCTATTTCTTGGATTTTATCTGCGATTCTCATGGAACCAAACTAATAAATTTTGTGTCATTTTTGTTTTGATTCCATACGGGAAATAATCATCCCATTTTTTCTATCATAATGAATCTCCAAATTAGACTTGTCCGATGTGTTAAACTAATAAAGAGTTGTAGAATTTGATTCATCATCTACGCCGGTATAAATTGCTTATCAATGGTGCAAATAATCAGTACTGTTGAACGTGCGTATTTCACATTGATGTTCTCATACTTATATATGCTTGCCGATTTGTCTATCAACATGAAGGCATCAGTACCGGCTTTCAAGCTCCATGACCACCGTATATTTTGTACACACCTTCACACATGAAAGGGATACAGGGTGATAAAGAGTGATTTCTACAACTAATATAATTTACCTGGTTCAAACATGCAACCAAAAACTCCATTGAGCTTCTTCAAGCAGTTTATCAAACGTTTGTTGTGCATAAACATCGAAACCATAATTTCAGTCTGCACGTCCTGTAGTTTGCTGTATAAGTAAAACTTACATGCCTAGCTATTTCGTGGGAAAATAGCAAATAGTTGATGGGTAGGCCGTCTTACCGGAGGTATAAAATTTCAACCTGATGCAAGATATAAGGCGCGCTTGATTAGCAGAGAGAATCTGGACGTTGGCTTCCCTAGAAGAGATCTGAGCTTCAGCAAAAACCTGCATCACTGCATGCTATCTCATGGTTATGACTTTACGTATTGAAGATACCTGCATCACTGCATGCTATCTCATGAACCTAAATTTATGCCAAGGAAGATGAACGAAGAGATATTAATCAGGACATGACTTCATATATTGGAGAAATTTCCTGTCTAATTTTGGCAAGTAGGAAAGGTAGACACGTCGGAGAAAGTGGCGATAAAATCGATTAGACAGTTAATTGAGGAGGCAATTCGCTGTTGTTGGGCCGTTGCATGCTGGCCGGGTTGTGGCTGCCGCCCGGCATGGACAGGAGGTAGAGGACGTGGAGGGGCCATTCAGTAGGATTGATAGGAAGCACAGGTTAGGTCCGTGCAGGTCGCCATTGTGCCCGCTCCTCCTGTCAGGCCGCTAGGATCGTGCTGCACCTCCATTGGCGACTTTCCGTGGCCTAGAATCTCGTCGTAGGTGTGCAGCTTGCAGCGACGCTCCCACTGGCAGCCCACTTGGACCGTGTTGCACTTGCACCTCTATGACCACTGCCAAGGATCTCGTCGGAGCCTTCCACCTCGTCGTTGTTGCCTCTCCGGCCGGCAGCCCACTTGGACCGTGTTGCACCTCCATTGGCGTAGCCTAGGGTTAAAAATCTGCAGAGAGCCCAAAACATCAGTGTTGGTATCTTCAAGCTCGATTTTTACGAAGCCCTTGAAACTCTAACTTCGCCGACAAAGATCCGTACGAAAAAATCAGCGTGTAACCACGGCCAAAGTAAATTATCTTTGCACCGGTAGGACCACCTTGTGTCCAAGGAGAACAACTTGGGTTTGTTGACGGGAGGTAGTTCCTGATTTAAATTGTTGGTATCTAGTCGTCGCGAGCATTGCAGACGGATCTGCACTCCAGGTTGTACCACCACACGGCATACATGGTGATTGGATTGCTTAATTTGATGGCTTCTCCGGCCGGCGGTACGTCGAACCAATAAATATGTGCTTCTTGAAGGACCAAGTATCTGATTGATTGTGCGTGCTACGCATCTTCCATCGGGTGGATCACAGAAAGAGCCGCTTGCGCTTTCGGCTACCGCGGAGAGCTGCGGCCGGCCACGCGCGGACAACACCGCTTGCATCTCCGGGTGATTGTACTTTATCATAGCAAATTTGCTTGAGTCGACGTCCGCATGGTCGATCACTAATTCCTCTAATACCGTTGGCGTTCCACATGTGTTTGCCTCTTTGGATCGCCATCATCCCAACGTTGCCTGCTGGCTTTCATCAGTCGTAGATTTACACCTGATTGACGTAGCTAATTCGCCATACGTACTCGTCGAAAAGCTTGAGAGAGATCCAGGGTACCTTGTGTGTTCGTCATCATCCTTGGCACGCCTAGAAAGCTTCATCAGACAGCGAGATCGACATTGTCGCTTCGAGATCAAAGATCGGAGGATTTATGCTGGGCCAGGATGCTAGTTGCCGTCTTGAGGCAGATTCACTGAGGCAGATTCACTGCCTGGAAGCTAGAATCTGAACCAAAGGGTTCCCAGGCCGGAAGCAGATTCTGGGAAGCAGTAGATTCCTGCAGTGCAAACTGGAAGTTGGTCCGACCCCAGATTCCACCAGATTCCGGATCTACTGGCGAAACTTTGGGAGAAAATCGAGAGGGAGAGGGAGTGGGTGGAGATGGTGGAGACGCGAAGGGTCATTACAGATATTTCGTATCGAATTCACAGTTGGCAGTTGTTACAACCAAACAGCTTCCAGCTTTCCCACAGCAGATTTCTCACAGCAGATTTTTCACAGCAGATTTCCCACAGCTGATTTTCAGGAATCTACAGCTCAACCAAACACACCCTGATCACACAACGTACGTCGTTGATTGCTGCTGGTGCTGCACGCGGCGTCCGTTGTACGCCTGCGGTCTGAGATCGCTATCCCTGTTGATCCTAGGGAAGTTACACCAATGACGGCCGATATGGCAGAAGAGAACGTGTTCAGTTTTGCTAAGCATCTTATTTTATTTTGTACGTGATGTGGTGGACTCTAATTAGAATACGAATCAATTCCTACATCTAGTCCTGCCATCATACGTTTAGTCGTAATACAAGTTGCACAGAGTCCAAGAAATATGGAAGATGACGAAGTGGAATCCACGGCTGCCTTTTTCCATGCGAATTAGATCCATGTTTTTTAATCTCATCCCTTGATACGCTCTAGCTTAAAACGGATGCATCCTAACCGTTGGTTATCCTGTGTTTTAATTATATAATAGATAGATTATGGGCTGCAAGTAACTATTGTTAATATGCATTGGAAAACTTCTATTTATTGTGATTCATTCATATACAAAACTAGCTGGATGACCCGCGCATTTGCGCGGCTAGATTCATAGAGTAGATTTATATAATTCTTTGTCATATGTTTGGTCCTTCTAATAGAGTTCATATGCAACTAATTTATACAAAGAGGTGATTTTAGCTAAAATTTGCGTTTTGACAACTAAAATTACATTTTGGTAAATATTTATCTGTATAATATTATTACATTGTTGGTAATATCTAATTTATAATTTGTACTTAAAATTTCCATTAAATTTCATATATAAATACATTACTAACTTAAAATCACAACTTTTTCACAAATTTTGTATATATTAATCTCATCAATGGCACGGCGTGCTTTGGCTAAATCATGAATTCTTTATTTAAGAGTCATATCTATAGAATGAGGCCAAGAGCTTGCATATATCTTTGCGTGGAGTAGAGATGCACAAAGAAGCATGCATAGAAGAGGATCGTGCATCCGTATTCCCAGGGATAGTGTTTCACAGGTTCATACTGGAGCCTTCGTTTTAATACAAAAAAAGACTTGAGCTATTCGTTTGATTTTTTTCCCGTAAAATATGCTTCCTGCGGATGCTAGTGGTCGACTGGTCGTTAGCTAAGATCACCATGGTGTAAAATTGTTGTACTCAATACCGTACTACTCTCCTTAGCTTAGATTACCATGCATATATGACCAACTCACGTTGTAAGATTGTATATTCTCATGCTAGTCTCGCTATCCTTTATTCTAGTCAATATTGCTTGGTCTCGTCTCTGGACTTGTGCCGATCGGCTTCCTTCTTGTGGGAACCTGGCGCCTGCTAGTACCTTGCACACACATCATTGCAGAAGTGAGATCGCTTATTCTTTGTTGTAATGTCTTTCTCTGATCCTTGCATCATGCTGTCGCCACTAAGCTCGAATACATCCTTGCATGCATGGGAACAGTTGGACTACTAATTCCTGAGTTCATGCAAGTACTTCAGTAAATATCATGAATCTAGCTGACTTAATCTTGTTGTGCAGTCAGATAATCACATACCTCAACATCGACATGAACTTTATCCTCAGTTCCTGACTCCCTGGCCAGTTAAATTTTACTGAGGAAGATCGTGCCCTCGCCGAGGTATGAGGAACACGTCCGTCAACCTGACATCGAGCAGGTCCTGTCTTTGAACGCGATCGATCACACGATGCAGCGACTGACATAGAGTCAAGAACGCCGGCAATATTGCTTGGTGAGGTACTGAGGCCTAAGGCTTCGTGTCACAGCGGCCGGCCGCCGGATGCAGCATCTTAGATCAGATGCCTATCGGTCGTCCATGTGAGACTGCCTCCATGGAGCATCATCCACGTATCTGGGTATCATACTTCGATCCTAAGTTCTTCCAAATCTGCCATCGCCGTTGTTTCTCGCAATATCGATATCGAGCTCGCTTCTTAGATTCCTTTTGTGTTCGGCGCGAGCTCTAGAGAAGGTCTGACCGCCGTCTTATAAAGCTCGTCGGCGGGCGCACCAGCCAGTTCTTAGATCCCGGACAAAACAATGAAGACCCTGATCCAGCATACACTTGCCCATGAAAATCACTAATGAATTCATACCTTGCTGGACCTTCAGTGGACGTTCCTCTGCTGAGACCGGCCGGGCAGCCGCCCAGGGTCGCCGGGAGGTGGCTCTGCCACTCGTGATAGCTTTCACATCCAAATCCACGGCCGATGTTTGCCTTCTACACGTCAATCTGCTGTTGTGTTGGGAAGCCACAACAATCAAGTGACGCACAACCTGGAAACCATGGCTGGTAGGACTGCCAAGGTTCGATCGATCTGGCCTCGACGAAGTAACAATAATCACGGCTTACGTGCCTTGGGGAAAGAGACGGTCGTTTTGTTGTTGAGATATTATATATGGGCGGAGCTGTCGAGATTTTCAATGGTAAGAAATAAATCTTTTGCGATAAGGATTCTCTTCTTTCCACGGTGATGCTCTGTAGTTTCTAGACGTGGTGGACATGGACACCACAGGGGCCGGATGTTACGAAGTGTAAATCATAGCCGTCGTTTTAGATTTGATTATGTCTAGCTAATCTCCACCGTTAATTGTCTTGTGTTTTAATTATATAATAGATGCCAATGCATAGAAAGAAAGTTAGACTTCGTTGTTATTACTTTTGTGTTTTGTTTTTCTCTCTACTAGGTTTCAACTTGACTATTATTTTCATTGGCTTGAGAGCACCTAATCCTTCTAAGAAAGTAAACTCTATTGAAGAAACAAATAATTTGTCATCTAAAATGGATACTATTCTTACTTTGCTTAATAAACCTAATGTTGAAAATGTTCCTTTGTAAGAACTAGTTGGTAATAATTCTGAAAATATTGATGTCAACTTCATTAGAAACTATGGTAATAATGGGTATGGTAGCAATAACTATAACTCCTATAATAAACCCCCATATATGCCAAATAAATATGCTTCTAGTGGTAATGTTTCTAGTGATTTGGAAAACACCATTAGATCTTTTATATCTACTCAAAAGGAGCTTAATAAGGAATTTATCTCTAAGTCTGAAAAACAAGATTCTTTGTTTGAAAGGGTAGATCAGCTTGCTAAGGAAGTCTCGTCATTAAAGAGCATCATTACAGCCCAAAAACATGAGGAAACAATTAAATATTGCCAAGAGGTTATCAATAAATCTTGGGAACACATTCATGAGCAAGAGAGAATTGCTAAAGAATCTATTGGGGTAATGAAAGAGAGAGATTTGAGGAAGTTAAAATGCTTAGTGAAGTCAGGGATCCATTGCTTGACTTAGAAAATTGTAGCTTGCATGAATTAATATCTAGTTTACAAAAATTTGCAAGTGATCCTTCCATCAACACTAACCAAGCTGGGTTTGGTTCTTATATTGCTAATCATGTCTTGAAGGAAAAGATTGCTAGATACAACCAAGAGGCTATGATACCACCTAAGCTTGGGATATATGGATTTCCAAGGTACTAGTAACTATTGGAAAAGACACACCATGCCATACTTGATCTAGGATCTATTGTCTCTGTTTTGTCTAAAGAACTATATGAAGTACTTGAATTGAAAAATCTTGAAAAATGCTCTATTGAACTTGCACTTGCTGATGATTCCATTAAACATGCTTAAAGAAAAGTAAGTGATGTCATGGTAGAGTTACCTATGACTTTTGTGCCTGTTGATTTTCTAATCATGGACATGGGGAATAAAACCTCTAGTCCTATTATTCTTGGAAGACCTTTTCTTCGTACTACAAGTGCCATCATTGATTCAAAAGAGGGAAACATTGATGGCCCTTGAAGAGGTTGATCTACGGCGCCAGAAAACAGTCTTGATCTCCGGTGCGTTGTTACCTGCGTCAAAAGTAAATGGGTTAGGTTGAGACTCCAAGTGCAGAGTGTGTAGTAAGTGGAAGACGTGTTTTCCCCACGAGGGTGACTCGAGGGTTTAATATCGAACTCTCGGGGAATCAGTAGTGAAAGATTTATCTTCCTATCCTTCATTTGGTCACCTACAAAACAAGGTTAATTGTTTTGGTCCTCAACCTCACCTGTTGTTGTCAAGCACAAGGTGTATGAATGATATCAAGATAAATATGCAATGCAAACAAGAAATAAATATGCAATGGTGGTGAATGAATGTGCAAGGATGATGATAACAATGATAAATGATATTTTTGGGTTTTTTTATGATGTATGCAAGATGGAAAAGTGTTTTTATATTTTTGGATTTAATAATTGCAGAAAATGGAAAAGTGGTAAAAGTGGTTGGAAAGGTATTTTTTATGATTAAAAATGGACTGGGGTTCATGGTTTCACAAATGCACTCTCTCTTTACAAGCATGGCGGGGTCGCATGACCTAGTGTCGACTATCTTGGGCCGCACGTCGTCCTCCTTGGGCCTTCCTTGGGCCCTCGTCATAAGGCTGATGGGCTTGGCGTGACCCAGGTATCCCCACCGTGGGGTAGTCGAAGAGTGACCCCACGACAACACTCGAAGACGCACTGATAAACAAGGCGCCAACGGAAAAAGCGCGAGAAGATCGAGATCGCCGCGACCGCGAGCCCGCAGCACTTGCAGCCCCGGCGGCAAGACAACTGCGACAGCCACAGCCAGGCGAAGACCTCCGCAACGTCATCACACAAAGGACGGTAGACCGCAGCCACACCCAGCGGCCGGTCAGCACGTCCAACCTCGACTACGACCGCAACGACGGCGACTACGAGCCGTGCGGCGCCGCATGCTTCAGCTTCAACATACGCGACACAAGAATGCCCAAGGGCTTCAAGCTCACAGCAGAAGCAGTCAAGTACGACGGGAAGCAGGACCCGAGACTCTGGCTAGAAGACTACCTCATAGCCTGCAGCTGCCAGGGCGGCACTTCGACTACGGCCATGCAGTACATCCAGCTGATGCTCACGGGCTCTGCACGCGGGTGGCTCAACACTCAACCCAAGAACGCCTTCAGGACGTGGGACGAGTTTGCGGAGGCCTTCGTTAAATCCTTCCTGGGGACGTACTCGAGACCGACGACGTTCGTCGAGCTACAAGCATGCAAGCAAGGACGAGACGAGCCGCTCCGGTCATACATCCAGCGTTGGACCCTGCTCCGCAACACCATGGAGACCGCCTCGGAGGACCGAGTGATGGATGCCTTCATGCACGGCGTCTCCCGCCGCGACCTCCGCGAGGAGTTTGGTAGGCTCCGGCCGAAAAACATGATCGAGGTCATGAAGATAGCAAACCAGTGGGCAGACGGAGAGGACTCGGTCCGCAATAGTTCACACTACTCCCCGAAGGACGAAGCCGGACCAAGCAACTGGCGAGAAGGACGCCACAAGAAGAAGCCGCGTTACAACGGCAACGACTCAATCGAGCTAGTAGCGGCGGGATTCCAAACCCCCCGTGAGGATGAAGCGCGCGACAGCAGTCGCCAATACAGCCACGCACAGTACAGTCGAAGCGGCGGTGACCAGAGTCGCCAATACAGCCAGGGGCATACAACCGAAGCGGCGGCAGCAGCTACCGCAGCGACGGAGGCCATAAACGCGAGTGGCAGAAACGCACACTAAGCCCAGCGGAAGAGCTGGAACAACCCTGCAGGCACCACATGTTCAGGAACCCGGAAACGGGCAAGTGGGGATCCAACCACCTGTTGAAGGACTGTCGAAAGGCACGCAAAATATACGAAGCCATGCAGAAGATAGTCACTCCAGCACCCGCAGCACAGCCACCGCGCACTGGCCATCCAGGCAGCACCCCCACCCGCAGTCGCTAATCCAGCACAGGCTGCGGGAGCCTTCCTGCAGCAGCAGCAGCCGCAGCAAGAAGCCCCACCAGTGGTCCAGACGCATATCCAGCGGCACGCGGACAACTCAACATGATACAGAAGGGACGCCCCTCAAACAGGGCTCAGAAGCTCATCACCGCCAAGTCTTCCAAGCCATCACTGTCCACCCGCGGTACCAGACTACCTGAGAGGATCAGAAACACCAATCACCTTCTCCAGAGCAGATCACCCGCCTGCAGTACCACGACCCGGGCACGCCGCTCTGGTAGTCGAAGCTCTGATCGGAGATTACACCCTGAAAAAGGTGTTCATGGACGGAGGCAGTGGCATTAACATCATCTTTGCCGACACCCTCAGAAGGATAAACAGGCCAACGACGGACTTGGCGGCATCAGAGACCACCTTCCATGGCATAGTACCAGGGCAAGCAGTCACGCCCATGGGAACGATCACACTCGACGTCATCTTCGGCACACCCGAAAACTTCAAGAGGGAGTCGATCGACTTCGAGGTAGTCGACTGGAAGTCGCAGTACCACGCGATACTCGGGCGCCCAACCTTGCCAGATTCATGGCGATACCTCACTACGCCTACCTCATGCTCAAGATGCCTGGACCCAAGGGCGTCATCACGGTGCGGCGACTTCGACCGCTCCAACAGCTGCGACCGCGAGTTCAGCAAGATCTCCGAATTCTTCGGAGTCGAAGAGCACTTCGAGGCAATGGCAGTCGACAACGACAAGACCATCTTCCCAGCCCGCAAGAAACCAGCCAAGGACGCTGCCTTCAACGCGGCTGACGACACAACGACCCATCAGGTCCACCCGACTGACGCCAGCAAGACGGTCAAAGTATCGTCGAGTCTGACTCCCGCATAGGAAGGCGCGCTCGTCGAGTTTCTACGTGAGAACTGGAGAATCTTCGCATGGCAACCCTCTGACATGCCAGGAATACCCAGGAACCTCGCCGAGCACTCCTTAAAGGTCCACAAGGACGCCAGACCCGTCAAACAGGCCATGCGACGCTTTTCCGGGCCCAAGCGAGACGAAATCAGCAGAGAAATCGATCGACTGCTGAATGCCAAGTTCATCGAGAGATCAAGGACTCGGACTGGGTCGCCAACCCAGTCCTAGTGGAGAAGAAGAAGACGAAGAAACTCCGCATGTGCGTCGACTTCACCGCCTCAACAAATGCTGCCCCAAGGACCATTTCCCGCTCCCGCGGATAGATCAGATCATCGACTCGACTGCAGGCTGCGAACGCCTGTCCTTCCTGGACGCCTACTCAGGTTACCAGCAGATCAGACTGAACGTCGACGATGAGGAAAGACAGCATTCATCACACCCGACGGCGTTTTCTGCTACCAGACGATGCCCTTCGGGTTGAAGAACGCTGGTGCCACGTACCAGCGCACAATGCAAGCATGCCTCAAAGGGCTCATCGGGCAGATCGTCCAAGTCTACGTCGACGACATCGTCGTCACCACCCGCAAGGAGGACACCCTCATCGCCGACCTCCGCAAGGTCTTCGCCGCCCTCGACGAGTACCAGATCAAGCTGAACCCAGACAAGTGCGTCTTCGGCGTGCCAGCCGGAGAACTGCTCGGGTACCTCGTCTCTGCAAGAGGAATCGAAGCAAACCCTGAGAAGGTGCAAAACATACTCGCAATGCCAGCACCAACCAAGCTCACGAGGTGCAACGCCTAGCCGGCCGAGTCGCAGCTCTCAGCCGGTTCATAAGTAAGTTGGGTGAGAAGGCCCTGCCTTTCTACCAACTGATGAAAAAGACAGACAAGTTCGAGTGGACGAGGAAGCGCAAGACGCGTTCGACCAACTCAAGAAAACCTCACGACTTCCCCAGTACTGGTGGCTCCACTGGAAACGAGCCGCTCTACCTCTACGTGTCAGCCACAAACAGGGTGGTCAGTACGGTACTCGTAGTCGAACGAGAAGAAGAAGGGCACAGCCACCCTGTCCAGCGACCTGTCTACTACCTCAGCGAGGTGTTGACCCTGTCCAAGCAGCGCTACCCGCACTACCAGAAGCTGGCCTACGGAGTTTTCATGACTTCAAGGAAAGTAATCCATTACTTCTCCGAGCACCCGATCACGGTGGTAAGCTCCTCCGGGCTCTCCGACATCCTGACCAACCAATGCGCGACAGGACGAGTCGCTAAGTGGGTCGTCGAGCTAGGACCCTGGGGGCTGAAATACGCTCACCCGAAGTCAATCAAGGCCCAAGTGCTCCCAGAATTCACCACCGAGTGGATAGAGGCCCAGCTGCCAGATGTCCCCGACCTGTCCAACGCATGGACAATGTACTTCGACGGCTCCAAAAAGTTCAGATCAGCCGGGGCAGGAGTCATCCTCATCTCCCCCAAAGGCGACAAGCTGAAGTACGTGCTACAGATGGACTTCCCAACACCCTCCAACAACGAGGCTGAGTACGAGGCCCTAATCCATGGCATGCGAATGGCCAAGAACTGCGGCGCCACTCACCTCATGATCTACGGCGACTCCTACCTCGTCGTGCAGCAAACCATGAAGGCCTGTGACGCCATCGCCGA
Organism: Poa pratensis; assembly: GCA_947311845.1. Lineage (NCBI taxonomy): Eukaryota > Viridiplantae > Streptophyta > Magnoliopsida > Poales > Poaceae > Poa > Poa pratensis. Next base: position 61,037,206 of record CAMZMU010000052.1, read on the forward strand.
CAACATGATCGCCTACAGAGACCTGTACAACCAGCTGGAGGGCACCTTCGACGGCTGCGAGTTGCGGCACATCGGCCGCGAAAGCAACGAGGAAGCCGACGCCCTCGCCAACCTGGGCTCAGACAAGGCGCAGGTGCCACCGGCGTCTTCCTTGAGCGCATCACGCAGCGGTCTGTCAAACTTCGACCCACGCCCGGATCCTCCACACCATCAACGAGCACCGCCGACCCGCCAGGCAAAGAGAAGGAGCCAATGGAGGTTCTGCTAATCGAGCCCACCTGGACGAGCCCATATCTGGCGTACATGCTGCACCAGAGACTGCCAGTCAACTCAGTCGAAGCCAAGCGCATTATTCGCCGCTCGAAAGGCTTCACCATCATCAAGGGGGAGCTATACAAGCGAAGCATCTCAGGAGTCCTGCAAAGGTGCGTTGATCCAGTCGACGGTCAAGCCATCCTGCTCGAAATTCATACAGGCACCTGCGGGCATCACGCCAGCAGTCGTGCCTTGGTAGCCAAAGCCCTGCGAGCCGGGTTCTACTGGCCCACCGCAATGCAAATGCCGAAGAACTCGTGAAGAAGTGTCTCGGCTGCCAGGAGTTCGCCAACAAGCCGCACACGCCAGCATCGGCACTAAAGACCATACCACTCGCCTGGCCCTTCGCTCAGTGGGGGCTCGACATGGTGGGTCCACTCAAGAAATCCTCACCAGGGGGCACACTCACCTCCTGGTAGCAGTCGACAAGTTCACCAAATGGATCGAAGCCGTGCCCATCACAAGTTCGACTGCATCCTCAGCAGTTAACTTCATCAGGTCCATCATCTTCAGGTTCGGGGTACCGAACAGCATCATCACCGACAACGGCACGAACTTCACAGCCGAAGAATTCAAGGACTTCTGCTCCGAACAAGGCATCAAGCTCAACTACGCATCAGTCTCGCACCCGCAATCCAATGGGCAAGTCGAAAAGGCCAACGGCCTAGTCTGCAAAGGCATCAAGAAGCGCCTGCGAGTACCGTTGAGGCGCGCTGCAGGCGCCTGGGTCGAAGAGCTGCCATCTGTGCTTTGGAGTCTACGCACCACACCAAACAGATCAACCCAGTACACGCCATTCTTCATGGTTTATGGTGTAGAGGCGGTCATGCCCTGCGACATCAAGTTCGACGCACCTCGAGTGGTGGCCTACGACGAGTCTGACGTGGAAGAAGCACTCGAGGACGACATGGACACCTGGACGAAGCACGCGACATCGCCCTCACCCGCTCAGCCGTGTACCAGCAGGACCTGCGCAACTACCACGGACGGCGACTGCGGCCAAGAGCTTTCGTTCCAGGCGACCTGGTCCTTTGCCTCAAGCAGAAGAAGGTGCACAAGCTCGCCTCCCCATGGGAGGGCCCATATATTGTGACAGAAGCAATCGGCGAAGGAGCTTACCGCCTGAAGGACTCGAAGACAGGAACAGTCTGCCACAACCCATGGAATGTTGCGCAGCTGCCCTAAATTTATGCCAAGGAAGATGAACGAAGAGATATTAATCAGGACATGACTTCATATATTGGAGAAATTTCCTGTCTAATTTTGGCAAGTAGGAAAGGTAGACACGTCGGAGAAAGTGGCGATAAAATCGATTAGACAGTTAATTGAGGAGGCAATTCGCTGTTGTTGGGCCGTTGCATGCTGGCCGGGTTGTGGCTGCCGCCCGGCATGGACAGGAGGTAGAGGACGTGGAGGGGCCATTCAGTAGGATTGATAGGAAGCACAGGTTAGGTCCGTGCAGGTCGCCATTGTGCCCGCTCCTCCTGTCAGGCCGCTAGGATCGTGCTGCACCTCCATTGGCGACTTTCCGTGGCCTAGAATCTCGTCGTAGGTGTGCAGCTTGCAGCGACGCTCCCACTGGCAGCCCACTTGGACCGTGTTGCACTTGCACCTCTATGACCACTGCCAAGGATCTCGTCGGAGCCTTCCACCTCGTCGTTGTTGCCTCTCCGGCCGGCAGCCCACTTGGACCGTGTTGCACCTCCATTGGCGTAGCCTAGGGTTAAAAATCTGCAGAGAGCCCAAAACATCAGTGTTGGTATCTTCAAGCTCGATTTTTACGAAGCCCTTGAAACTCTAACTTCGCCGACAAAGATCCGTACGAAAAAATCAGCGTGTAACCACGGCCAAAGTAAATTATCTTTGCACCGGTAGGACCACCTTGTGTCCAAGGAGAACAACTTGGGTTTGTTGACGGGAGGTAGTTCCTGATTTAAATTGTTGGTATCTAGTCGTCGCGAGCATTGCAGACGGATCTGCACTCCAGGTTGTACCACCACACGGCATACATGGTGATTGGATTGCTTAATTTGATGGCTTCTCCGGCCGGCGGTACGTCGAACCAATAAATATGTGCTTCTTGAAGGACCAAGTATCTGATTGATTGTGCGTGCTACGCATCTTCCATCGGGTGGATCACAGAAAGAGCCGCTTGCGCTTTCGGCTACCGCGGAGAGCTGCGGCCGGCCACGCGCGGACAACACCGCTTGCATCTCCGGGTGATTGTACTTTATCATAGCAAATTTGCTTGAGTCGACGTCCGCATGGTCGATCACTAATTCCTCTAATACCGTTGGCGTTCCACATGTGTTTGCCTCTTTGGATCGCCATCATCCCAACGTTGCCTGCTGGCTTTCATCAGTCGTAGATTTACACCTGATTGACGTAGCTAATTCGCCATACGTACTCGTCGAAAAGCTTGAGAGAGATCCAGGGTACCTTGTGTGTTCGTCATCATCCTTGGCACGCCTAGAAAGCTTCATCAGACAGCGAGATCGACATTGTCGCTTCGAGATCAAAGATCGGAGGATTTATGCTGGGCCAGGATGCTAGTTGCCGTCTTGAGGCAGATTCACTGAGGCAGATTCACTGCCTGGAAGCTAGAATCTGAACCAAAGGGTTCCCAGGCCGGAAGCAGATTCTGGGAAGCAGTAGATTCCTGCAGTGCAAACTGGAAGTTGGTCCGACCCCAGATTCCACCAGATTCCGGATCTACTGGCGAAACTTTGGGAGAAAATCGAGAGGGAGAGGGAGTGGGTGGAGATGGTGGAGACGCGAAGGGTCATTACAGATATTTCGTATCGAATTCACAGTTGGCAGTTGTTACAACCAAACAGCTTCCAGCTTTCCCACAGCAGATTTCTCACAGCAGATTTTTCACAGCAGATTTCCCACAGCTGATTTTCAGAAATCTACAGCTCAACCAAACACACCCTGATCACACAACGTACGTCGTTGATTGCTGCTGGTGCTGCACGCGGCGTCCGTTGTACGCCTGCGGTCTGAGATCGCTATCCCTGTTGATCCTAGGGAAGTTACACCAATGACGGCCGATATGGCAGAAGAGAACGTGTTCAGTTTTGCTAAGCATCTTATTTTATTTTGTACGTGATGTGGTGGACTCTAATTAGAATACGAATCAATTCCTACATCTAGTCCTGCCATCATACGTTTAGTCGTAATACAAGTTGCACAGAGTCCAAGAAATATGGAAGATGACGAAGTGGAATCCACGGCTGCCTTTTTCCATGCGAATTAGATCCATGTTTTTTAATCTCATCCCTTGATACGCTCTAGCTTAAAACGGATGCATCCTAACCGTTGGTTATCCTGTGTTTTAATTATATAATAGATAGATTATGGGCTGCAAGTAACTATTGTTAATATGCATTGGAAAACTTCTATTTATTGTGATTCATTCATATACAAAACTAGCTGGATGACCCGCGCATTTGCGCGGCTAGATTCATAGAGTAGATTTATATAATTCTTTGTCATATGTTTGGTCCTTCTAATAGAGTTCATATGCAACTAATTTATACAAAGAGGTGATTTTAGCTAAAATTTGCGTTTTGACAACTAAAATTACATTTTGGTAAATATTTATCTGTATAATATTATTACATTGTTGGTAATATCTAATTTATAATTTGTACTTAAAATTTCCATTAAATTTCATATATAAATACATTACTAACTTAAAATCACAACTTTTTCACAAATTTTGTATATATTAATCTCATCAATGGCACGGCGTGCTTTGGCTAAATCATGAATTCTTTATTTAAGAGTCATATCTATAGAATGAGGCCAAGAGCTTGCATATATCTTTGCGTGGAGTAGAGATGCACAAAGAAGCATGCATAGAAGAGGATCGTGCATCCGTATTCCCAGGGATAGTGTTTCACAGGTTCATACTGGAGCCTTCGTTTTAATACAAAAAAAGACTTGAGCTATTCGTTTGATTTTTTTCCCGTAAAATATGCTTCCTGCGGATGCTAGTGGTCGACTGGTCGTTAGCTAAGATCACCATGGTGTAAAATTGTTGTACTCAATACCGTACTACTCTCCTTAGCTTAGATTACCATGCATATATGACCAACTCACGTTGTAAGATTGTATATTCTCATGCTAGTCTCGCTATCCTTTATTCTAGTCAATATTGCTTGGTCTCGTCTCTGGACTTGTGCCGATCGGCTTCCTTCTTGTGGGAACCTGGCGCCTGCTAGTACCTTGCACACACATCATTGCAGAAGTGAGATCGCTTATTCTTTGTTGTAATGTCTTTCTCTGATCCTTGCATCATGCTGTCGCCACTAAGCTCGAATACATCCTTGCATGCATGGGAACAGTTGGACTACTAATTCCTGAGTTCATGCAAGTACTTCAGTAAATATCATGAATCTAGCTGACTTAATCTTGTTGTGCAGTCAGATAATCACATACCTCAACATCGACATGAACTTTATCCTCAGTTCCTGACTCCCTGGCCAGTTAAATTTTACTGAGGAAGATCGTGCCCTCGCCGAGGTATGAGGAACACGTCCGTCAACCTGACATCGAGCAGGTCCTGTCTTTGAACGCGATCGATCACACGATGCAGCGACTGACATAGAGTCAAGAACGCCGGCAATATTGCTTGGTGAGGTACTGAGGCCTAAGGCTTCGTGTCACAGCGGCCGGCCGCCGGATGCAGCATCTTAGATCAGATGCCTATCGGTCGTCCATGTGAGACTGCCTCCATGGAGCATCATCCACGTATCTGGGTATCATACTTCGATCCTAAGTTCTTCCAAATCTGCCATCGCCGTTGTTTCTCGCAATATCGATATCGAGCTCGCTTCTTAGATTCCTTTTGTGTTCGGCGCGAGCTCTAGAGAAGGTCTGACCGCCGTCTTATAAAGCTCGTCGGCGGGCGCACCAGCCAGTTCTTAGATCCCGGACAAAACAATGAAGACCCTGATCCAGCATACACTTGCCCATGAAAATCACTAATGAATTCATACCTTGCTGGACCTTCAGTGGACGTTCCTCTGCTGAGACCGGCCGGGCAGCCGCCCAGGGTCGCCGGAGGTGGCTCTGCCACTCGTGATAGCTTTCACATCCAAATCCACGGCCGATGTTTGCCTTCTACACGTCAATCTGCTGTTGTGTTGGGAAGCCACAACAATCAAGTGACGCACAACCTGGAAACCATGGCTGGTAGGACTGCCAAGGTTCGATCGATCTGGCCTCGACGAAGTAACAATAATCACGGCTTACGTGCCTTGGGGAAAGAGACGGTCGTTTTGTTGTTGAGATATTATATATGGGCGGAGCTGTCGAGATTTTCAATGGTAAGAAATAAATCTTTTGCGATAAGGATTCTCTTCTTTCCACGGTGATGCTCTGTAGTTTCTAGACGTGGTGGACATGGACACCACAGGGGCCGGATGTTACGAAGTGTAAATCATAGCCGTCGTTTTAGATTTGATTATGTCTAGCTAATCTCCACCGTTAATTGTCTTGTGTTTTAATTATATAATAGATGCCAATGCATAGAAAGAAAGTTAGACTTCGTTGTTATTACTTTTGTGTTTTGTTTTTCTCTCTACTAGGTTTCAACTTGACTATTATTTTCATTGGCTTGAGAGCACCTAATCCTTCTAAGAAAGTAAACTCTATTGAAGAAACAAATAATTTGTCATCTAAAATGGATACTATTCTTACTTTGCTTAATAAACCTAATGTTGAAAATGTTCCTTTGTAAGAACTAGTTGGTAATAATTCTGAAAATATTGATGTCAACTTCATTAGAAACTATGGTAATAATGGGTATGGTAGCAATAACTATAACTCCTATAATAAACCCCCATATATGCCAAATAAATATGCTTCTAGTGGTAATGTTTCTAGTGATTTGGAAAACACCATTAGATCTTTTATATCTACTCAAAAGGAGCTTAATAAGGAATTTATCTCTAAGTCTGAAAAACAAGATTCTTTGTTTGAAAGGGTAGATCAGCTTGCTAAGGAAGTCTCGTCATTAAAGAGCATCATTACAGCCCAAAAACATGAGGAAACAATTAAATATTGCCAAGAGGTTATCAATAAATCTTGGGAACACATTCATGAGCAAGAGAGAATTGCTAAAGAATCTATTGGGGTAATGAAAGAGAGAGATTTGAGGAAGTTAAAATGCTTAGTGAAGTCAGGGATCCATTGCTTGACTTAGAAAATTGTAGCTTGCATGAATTAATATCTAGTTTACAAAAATTTGCAAGTGATCCTTCCATCAACACTAACCAAGCTGGGTTTGGTTCTTATATTGCTAATCATGTCTTGAAGGAAAAGATTGCTAGGTACAACCAAGAGGCTATGATACCACCTAAGCTTGGGATATATGGATTTCCAAGGTACTAGTAACTATTGGAAAAGACACACCATGCCATACTTGATCTAGGATCTATTGTCTCTGTTTTGTCTAAAGAACTATATGAAGTACTTGAATTGAAAAATCTTGAAAAATGCTCTATTGAACTTGCACTTGCTGATGATTCCATTAAACATGCTTAAAGAAAAGTAAGTGATGTCATGGTAGAGTTACCTATGACTTTTGTGCCTGTTGATTTTCTAATCATGGACATGGGGAATAAAACCTCTAGTCCTATTATTCTTGGAAGACCTTTTCTTCGTACTACAAGTGCCATCATTGATTCAAAAGAGGGAAACATTGATGGCCCTTGAAGAGGTTGATCTACGGCGCCAGAAAACAGTCTTGATCTCCGGTGCGTTGTTACCTGCGTCAAAAGTAAATGGGTTAGGTTGAGACTCCAAGTGCAGAGTGTGTAGTAAGTGGAAGACGTGTTTTCCCCACGAGGGTGACTCGAGGGTTTAATATCGAACTCTCGGGGAATCAGTAGTGAAAGATTTATCTTCCTATCCTTCATTTGGTCACCTACAAAACAAGGTTAATTGTTTTGGTCCTCAACCTCACCTGTTGTTGTCAAGCACAAGGTGTATGAATGATATCAAGATAAATATGCAATGCAAACAAGAAATAAATATGCAATGGTGGTGAATGAATGTGCAAGGATGATGATAACAATGATAAATGATATTTTTGGGTTTTTTTATGATGTATGCAAGATGGAAAAGTGTTTTTATATTTTTGGATTTAATAATTGCAGAAAATGGAAAAGTGGTAAAAGTGGTTGGAAAGGTATTTTTTATGATTAAAAATGGACTGGGGTTCATGGTTTCACAAATGCACTCTCTCTTTACAAGCATGGCGGGGTCGCATGACCTAGTGTCGACTATCTTGGGCCGCACGTCGTCCTCCTTGGGCCTTCCTTGGGCCCTCGTCATAAGGCTGATGGGCTTGGCGTGACCCAGGTATCCCCACCGTGGGGTAGTCGAAGAGTGACCCCACGACAACACTCGAAGACGCACTGATAAACAAGGCGCCAACGGAAAAAGCGCGAGAAGATCGAGATCGCCGCGACCGCGAGCCCGCAGCACTTGCAGCCCCGGCGGCAAGACAACTGCGACAGCCACAGCCAGGCGAAGACCTCCGCAACGTCATCACACAAAGGACGGTAGACCGCAGCCACACCCAGCGGCCGGTCAGCACGTCCAACCTCGACTACGACCGCAACGACGGCGACTACGAGCCGTGCGGCGCCGCATGCTTCAGCTTCAACATACGCGACACAAGAATGCCCAAGGGCTTCAAGCTCACGCAGAAGCAGTCAAGTACGACGGGAAGCAGGACCCGAGACTCTGGCTAGAAGACTACCTCATAGCCTGCAGCTGCCAGGGCGGCACTTCGACTACGGCCATGCAGTACATCCAGCTGATGCTCACAGGCTCTGCACGCGGGTGGCTCAACACTCAACCCAAGAACGCCTTCAGGACGTGGGACGAGTTGCGGAGGCCTTCGTTAAATCCTTCCTGGGGACGTACTCGAGACCGACGACGTTCGTCGAGCTACAAGCATGCAAACAAGGACGAGACGAGCCGCTCCGGTCATACATCCAGCGTTGGACCCTGCTCCGCAACACCATGGAGACCGCCTCGGAGGACCGAGTGATGGATGCCTTCATGCACGGCGTCTCGCGCGACCTCCGCGAGGAGTTTGGTAGGCTCCGGCCGAAAAACATGATCGAGGTCATGAAGATAGCAAACCAGTGGGCAGACGGAGAGGACTCGGTCCGCAATAGTTCACACTACTCCCCGAAGGACGAAGCCGGACCAAGCAACTGGCGAGAAGGACGCCACAAGAAGAAGCCGCGTTACAACGGCAACGACTCAATCGAGCTAGTAGCGGCGGGATTCCAAACCCCCCGTGAGGATGAAGCGCGCGACAGCAGTCGCCAGTACAGCCACGCACAGTACAGTCGAAGCGGCGGTGACCAGAGTCGCCAATACAGCCAGGGGCATACAACCGAAGCGGCGGCAGCAGCTACCGCAGCGACGGAGGCCATAAACGCGAGTGGCAGAAACGCACACTAAGCCCAGGGAAGAGCTGGAACAACCCTGCAGCACCACATGTTCAGGAACCCGGAAACGGGCAAGTGGGGATCCAACCACCTGTTGAAGGACTGTCGAAAGGCACGCAAAATATAGAAGCCATGCAGAAGATAGTCACTCCAGCACCCGCAGCACAGCCACCGCGCACTGGCCATCCAGGCAGCACCCCCACCCGCAGTCGCTAATCCAGCGCAGGCTGCGGGAGCCTTCCTGCAGCAGCAGCAGCCGCAGCAAGAAGCCCCACCAGTGGTCCATGACGCATATCCAGCGGCACGCGGACAACTCAACATGATACAGAAGGGCGCCCCTCAAACAGGGCTCAGAAGCTCATCACCCGCCAAGTCTTCCAAGCCATCATGTCCACCCGCGGTACCAGACTACCTGAGAGGATCAGAAACACCAATCACCTTCTCCAGAGCAGATCACCCGCCTGCAGTACCACGACCCGGGCACGCCGCTCTGGTAGTCGAAGCTCTGATCGGAGATTACACCCTGAAAAAGGTGTTCATGGACGGAGGCAGTGGCATTAACATCATCTTTGCCGACACCCTCAGAAGGATAAACAGGCCAACGACGGACTTGGCGGCATCAGAGACCACCTTCCATGGCATAGTACCAGGGCAAGCAGTCACGCCCATGGGAACGATCACACTCGACGTCATCTTCGGCACACCCGAAAACTTCAAGAGGGAGTCGATCGACTTCGAGGTAGTCGACTGGAAGTCGCAGTACCACGCGATACTCGGGCGCCCAACCTTTGCCAGATTCATGGCGATACCTCACTACGCCTACCTCATGCTCAAGATGCCTGGACCCAAGGGCGTCATCACGGTGCTTGGCGACTTCGACCGCTCCAACAGCTGCGACCGCGAGTTCAGCAAGATCTCCGAATTCTTCGGAGTCGAAGAGCACTTCGAGGCAATGGCAGTCGACAACGACAAGACCATCTTCCCAGCCCGCAAGAAACCAGCCAAGGACGCTGCCTTCAACGCGGCTGACGACACAACGACCCATCAGGTCCACCCGACTGACGCCAGCAAGACGGTCAAAGTATCGTCGAGTCTGACTCCCGCATAGGAAGGCGCGCTCGTCGAGTTTCTACGTGAGAACTGGAGAATCTTCGCATGGCAACCCTCTGACATGCCAGGAATACCCAGGAACCTCGCCGAGCACTCCTTAAAGGTCCACAAGGACGCCAGACCCGTCAAACAGGCCATGCGACGCTTTTCCGGGCCCAAGCGAGACGAAATCAGCAGAGAAATCGATCGACTGCTGAATGCCAAGTTCATCGAGAGATCAAGGACTCGGACTGGGTCGCCAACCCAGTCCTAGTGGAGAAGAAGAAGACGAAGAAACTCCGCATGTGCGTCGACTTCACCGCCATCAACAAATGCTGCCCCAAGGACCATTTCCCGCTCCCGCGGATAGATCAGATCATCGACTCGACTGCAGGCTGCGAACGCCTGTCCTTCCTGGACGCCTACTCAGGTTACCAGCAGATCAGACTGAACGTCGACGATGAGGAAAGACAGCATTCATCACACCCGACGGCGTTTTCTGCTACCAGACGATGCCCTTCGGGTTGAAGAACGCTGGTGCCACGTACCAGCGCACAATGCAAGCATGCCTCAAAGGGCTCATCGGGCAGATCGTCCAAGTCTACGTCGACGACATCGTCGTCACCACCCGCAAGGAGGACACCCTCATCGCCGACCTCCGCAAGGTCTTCGCCGCCCTCGACGAGTACCAGATCAAGCTGAACCCAGACAAGTGCGTCTTCGGCGTGCCAGCCGGAGAACTGCTGGGTACCTCGTCTCTGCAAGAGGAATCGAAGCAAACCCCGAGAAGGTGCAAAACATACTCGCAATGCCAGCACCAACCAAGCTCCACGAGGTGCAACGCCTAGCCGGCCGAGTCGCAGCTCTCAGCCGGTTCATAGTAAGTTGGTGAGAAGGCCCTGCCTTCTACCAACTGATGAAAAAGACAGACAAGTTCGAGTGGACGAGAAGCGCAGTCGCGTTCGACCAACTCAAGAAAACCTCACGACTTCCCCAGTACTGGTGGCACCACTGGAGAACGAGCCGCTCTACCTCTACGTGTCAGCCACAAACAGGGTGTCAGTACGGTACTCGTAGTCGAACGAGAAGAAGAAGGGCACAGCCACCCTGTCCAGCGACCTGTCTACTACCTCAGCGAGGTGTTGACCCTGTCCAAGCAGCGCTACCCGCACTACCAGAAGCTGGCCTACGGAGTTTTCATGACTTCAAGGAAAGTAATCCATTACTTCTCCGAGCACCCGATCACGGTGGTAAGCTCCTCCGGGCTCTCCGACATCCTGACCAACCAATGCGCGACAGGACGAGTCGCTAAGTGGGTCGTCGAGCTAGGACCCTGGGGGCTGAAATACGCTCACCCGAAGTCAATCAAGGCCCAAGTGCTCCCAGAATTCACCACCGAGTGGATAGAGCCCAGCTGCCAGATGTCCCCGACCTGTCCAACGCATGGACAATGTACTTCGACGGCTCCAAAAAGTTCAGATCAGCCGGGGCAGGAGTCATCCTCATTCCCCCAAAGGCGACAAGCTGAAGTACGTGCTACAGATGGACTTCCCAACACCCTCCAACAACGAGGCTGAGTACGAGCCCTAATCCATGGCATGCGAATGGCCAAGAACTGCGGCGCCACTCACCTCATGATCTACGGCGACTCCTACCTCGTCGTGCAGCAAACCATGAAGGCCTGTGACGCCATCGCCGACAACATGATCGCCTACAGAGACCTGTACAACCAGCTGGAGGGCACCTTCGACGGCTGCGAGTTGCGGCACATCGGCCGCGAAAGCAACGAGGAAGCCGACGCCCTCGCCAACCTGGGCTCAGACAAGGCGCAGGTGCCACCGGCGTCTTCCTTGAGCGCATCACGCAGCGGTCTGTCAAACTTCGACCCAGCCCGGATCCTCCACACCATCAACGAGCACCGCCGACCCGCCAGGCAAAGAGAAGGAGCCAATGGAGGTTCTGCTAATCGAGCCCACCTGGACGAGCCCATATCTGGCGTACATGCTGCACCAGAGACTGCCAGTCAACTCAGTCGAAGCCAAGCGCATTATTCGCCGCTCGAAAGGCTTCACCATCATCAAGGGGGAGCTATACAAGCGAAGCATCTCAGGAGTCCTGCAAAGGTGCGTTGATCCAGTCGACGGTCAAGCCATCCTGCTCGAAATTCATACAGGCACTGCGGGCATCACGCCAGCAGTCGTGCCTTGGTAGCCAAAGCCCTGCGAGCCGGGTTCTACTGGCCCACCGCAATGCAAATGCCGAAGAACTCGTGAAGAAGTGTCTCGGCTGCCAGGAGTTCGCCAACAAGCCGCACGCGCCAGCATCGGCACTAAAGACCATACCACTCGCCTGGCCCTTCGCTCAGTGGGGGCTCGACATGGTGGGTCCACTCAAGAAATCCTCACCAGGGGGCACACTCACCTCCTGGTAGCAGTCGACAAGTTCACCAAATGGATCGAAGCCGTGCCCATCACAAGTTCGACTGCATCCTCAGCAGTTAACTTCATCAGGTCCATCATCTTCAGGTTCGGGGTGCCGAACAGCATCATCACCGACAACGGCACGAACTTCACAGCCGAAGAATTCAAGGACTTCTGCTCCGAACAAGGCATCAAGCTCAACTACGCATCAGTCTCGCACCCGCAATCCAATGGGCAAGTCGAAAAGGCCAACGGCCTAGTCTGCAAAGGCATCAAGAAGCGCCTGCGAGTACCATTGAGGCGCGCTGCAGGCGCCTGGGTCGAAGAGCTGCCATCTGTGCTTTGGAGTCTACGCACCACACCAAACAGATCAACCCAGTACACGCCATTCTTCATGGTTTATGGTGCAGAGGCGGTCATGCCCTGCGACATCAAGTTCGACGCACCTCGAGTGGTGGCCTACGACGAGTCTGACGCAGAAGAAGCACTCGAGGACGACATGGACACCTGGACGAAGCACGCGACATCGCCCTCACCCGCTCAGCCGTGTACCAGCAGGACCTGCGCAACTACCACGGACGGCGACTGCGGCCAAGAGCTTTCGTTCCAGGCGACCTGGTCCTTTGCCTCAAGCAGAAGAAGGTGCACAAGCTCGCCTCCCCATGGGAGGGCCCATACATTGTGACAGAAGCAATCGGCGGAGGAGCTTACCGCCTGAAGGACTCGAAGACAGGAACAGTCTGCCACAACCCATGGAATGTTGCGCAGCTGCGACGCTTCTACGCCTAGTCGACTCCTCAAGGCAGCAGGTTTCAGACGCACTCTTTCCCTTACCAGGGTACCTGGGGACTGGAAGGGTTTTAATGAGGCGGCCTGCTCGCAAAAATCAATGAAGTGATTTGTGGAACAAGCTCTCCCCTTTACTTTTTTAGTCAAAAAGCAACATAAACCTAGGCCGCCACCGACGCACTCGGGGGCTGCGCCGCACAGGTTCAACTCAAAATCCTTGGCCGCCACCCGAAGCACTCGGGGGCTGCGCCGTACAGGTCTAAGTCAAAACCTAGGCCGCCACCCGATGCACTCGGGGGCTGCGCCATACAGGTCTAACCGAAAAATCCTTGGCCGCCACCGACGCACTCGGGGCTGCGCCGCACAGGTTCAACTCGAAATCCTAGGCCGCCACCGATGCACTCGGGGGCTGCGCCATACAGGTCTAACCCGAAAAATCCTTGGCCGCCACTCGACGCACTCGGGGGCTGCGCCGCACAGGTTCAACTTGAAATCCTAGGTCGCCACCCGAAGCACTCGGGGGCTGCACTGCACAGGTCTAAGTCCAAACCTAGGTCGTCACTCGACGCACACGGGGGCTGCGCCGCACAGGTTCAACTCGAAATCCTAGGTCGCCACCCGAAGCACTCGGGGCTGCACCGCACAGGTCTAAGTCCAAACCTAGGCCGCCACTCGACGCACTCGGGGCTGCGCCGCACAGGTTCAACTCAAAATCCTTGGCCGCCACCCGAAGCACTCGGGGGCTGCGCCGTACAGGTCTAAGTCAAAACCTAGGCCGCCACCCGATGCACTCGGGGGTGCACCATACAGGTCTAACCTGAAAAATCCTTGGCCGCCACTCGACGCACTCGGGGGCTGCGCCGCACAGGTTCAACTCGAAATCCTAGGTCGCCACCCGATGCACTCGGGGGCTGCGCCATACAGGTCTAACCCGAAAATCCTTGGCCGCCACTCGACGCACTCGGGGGCTGCGCCGCACAGGTTCAACTCGAAATCCTAGGTCGCCACCCGAAGCACTCGGGGGCTGCACCGCACAGGTCTATGTCCAAACCTAGGCCGTCACTCGACGCACTCTGGGGCTGCGCCGCACAGGTTCAACTCGAAATCCTAGGTCGCCACCCGAAGCACTCGGAGGCTGCACCGCACAGGTCTAAGTCCAAACCTAGGCCGCCACTCGACGCACTCGGTGGCTGCGCCGCACAGGTTCAACTCGAAATCCTAGGTCGCCACCCGAAGCACTCGGGGGCTGCGCCCTACGGGTCCGACTCTCAAAGTCCTAGGCCACACCCGATCCACTCGGGGTTGCGCCACACAGGTTTACAGAAGTCTACAAGATACAATTTACTCGCTCGGGGGCTACCCCCACCTCGACATACATACACTCATATTTCCACTTGGAAAAATTTCTTTTACAAGCTAACGCTATACAACAGCACTCTATTGCTCTTATTCTACAGGTTCGCCCTTTGGCGCATCAAGTGGCCCAACAAGGTGCTCGCTAAAGTTCTGGACCTGCTGAATCATCTGGCGCGCAGCCGCAAGGGTATCGGCATAGTCACCCTCTCCAGGCAAGCCGTCAAGCACCTTGTTAAATGGAAGATTAAGCCGGTGCAGTCGAACGTATGCCAATGCCACGTTCGCCCCGGCAACAAGTTGAGTGTGCACGACTTCCTTCAACGCACTGCCTTCACGAAACCTCTCCAGAAGCGCAGTCAGTCTATTTGGCTGCTCGTTGTGAGGAAAGTACACCTTATTGATCTGCCAGAGGGTTTTTCTACAACCTTCCAAGAGCACAGCAGCCCGCCAGGTGCGATCCAGCATTCGTGCCAGTACACTACCTCTGGATCTGTTCGACCAAAACTGGCGCACTTCGGGTGAGTCACCGGCGGCCTCTTTCTCTACTCGCTCGTCCACTCGAAGCTGCTCAGCCTTCCAGTCAGAATTCTCATCTGCATCAAGGCCAAGCATTAAGCATAGCAGGAAGACACACAAGCCGAGGCAAAAATGCTAGAAGGCCAACCTTGCAGCTATCGACTGATCAAGTCCATCTCGCCAAGCAGAAACTCTTCACGCTGGGAGAACGGCGCAACGGGCCGCGACCTCAATCGCTCCAGCTCCAACTCAGCACTCTTCAGCTTCGACTCAAGCTCCAACACCTTGTTCCTCATGAAGGTGATCACTCTCTGGTCATTTACGCTTCGCACAGGAGCCGGAGGAGCTTGACGGCGGCGACGAGTAGGCGCAGCCGAAGTGGTGTCCGCCTCATCGTCCGCGCCAGTCGTTCCAGCAACATCAGGAGCTTCGCCCATATCAGACTGCCAAGAATTGACAGCGTCAAGCCAGGAAAAGAATCAACATAATTCATCCAAGCCAGATATCAAAAAAGACTCGGCGACTGCACCCCCGAGGGAGCGAATTCACATTTCATCATCAACATGTTCACTCGCACAATATAAAGTGCATTACAGACTCAGGCCTAAAAGCAGAAGCATAATCCTAAAAGGAAAAAGTCTACACTACAGACTCCGACTGGGACCGGCTCTTCCTAGCAGCAGCCAACTCGGTCATCTTAGCAATCCTCTTCTCGAAGGTGGAGACAAGCTTCACGGCCAACTGGCTCGCCTACGTTTTCACCCCGCTAAGGGACGCGGTCTTGCCATCAGGCTTTCGGGGGAAGTCACTGACAACCTTCTCAAAATCGCCTACGACTTGGTGACCAAGAAGCAGCTGGAAAGTGAGCTCTGAGCCGCGTACCGTCTGCGCGCGCGTGAAGTCCGCCAGGACATTCGAATTGCCTTCGAATGGAGCTGCGAGTGCATCAACAGCAACTGGTGGCGGCTTGTTGGGGAGATATTCCGGTGCACAGTCGCTAAGGCTTCCGTCGACTTCTGCAGTGCCGCCGTCGACTGCTGCAGCGCTGCCGATGCGTACGCGCAGACGCGGTCGACGAAGCCAACAGCCTCCGCCAAGCCGACACTCTCGCTGGAAGTTCCTTCTGGAGGAGCACCTCCGCAAGTCTCTGATCAAAAGAAATCCGCACCCGTAAGACGTCAGAGGTCGAAAAAAGGCAAAGTAGGCACTGAGCCGAAATACTTACTTCCAACAACATCTGCGAGTGCGAGCAAGCGGTCGACCTGGGTCTTCTCCAGATCATCCCGAGCTCGCTCACGCTCTTGGGCTTCACCCAGCGACTTCTCCAGCTCCGCGACCCGCGTCTTCATGCTCTCTTTCTCTCCTACAGACCAATGGAGCAAAGTTAGCAATAAAAGGCAGTCGACGCGCCCCTCGAGCACAAGGGTTCACACTCACTATTCGCCTGCTCCGGAGGTCCACTCAAGAAATCCTCACCAGGGGGGCACACTCACCTCCTAGTAGCAGTCGACAAGTTCACCAAATGGATCGAGGTCGTGCCCATCACAAGTTCGACTGCATCCTCAGCAGTTAACTTCATCAGGTCCATCATCTTCAGGTTCGGGGTACCGAACAGCATCATCACCGACAACGGCACGAACTTCACAGCCGAAGAATTCAAGGACTTCTGCTCCGAACAAGGCATCAAGCTCAACTACGCATCAGTCTCGCACCCGCAATCCAATGGGCAAGTCGAAAAGGCCAACGGCCTAGTCTGCAAAGGCATCAAGAAGCGCCTGCGAGTACCGTTGAGGCGCGCTGCAGGCGAATAGGTTGAAGAGCTGCCATCTGTGCTTTGGAGTCTATGCACCACACCAAACAGATCAACCCAGTACACGCCATTCTTCATGGTTTATGGTGCAGAGGCGGTCATGCCCTGCGACATCAAGTTCGACGCACCTCGAGTGGTGGCCTATGACGAGTCTGACGCAGAAGAAGCACTCGAGGACGACATGGACACCCTGGACGAAGCACGCGACATCGCCCTCACCCGCTCAGCCGTGTACCAGCAGGACCTGCGCAACTACCACGGACGGCGACTGCGGCCAAGAGCTTTCGTTCCAGGCGACCTGGTCCTTTGCCTCAAGCAGAAGAAGGTGCACAAGCTCGCCTCCCCATGGGAGGGCCCATACATTGTGACAGAAGCAATCGGCGGAGGAGCTTACCGCCTGAAGGACTCGAAGACAGGAACAGTCTGCCACAACCCATGGAATGTTGCGCAGCTGCGACGCTTCTACGCCTAGTCGACTCCCCAGTTGTAACAAAGCATACATGTCAAGGCAGCAGGTTTCAGACGCACTCTTTCCCTTACCAGGGTACCTAAGGGGACTGGAAGGGTTTTAATGAGGCGGCCTGCTCGCAAAAATCAATGAAGTGATTTGTGGAACAATCTCTCCCCTTTACTTTTTTAGTCAAAAAGCAACATAAACCTAGGCCGCCACTCGACGCACTCGGGGGCTGCGCCGCACAGGTTCAACTCAAAATCCTTGGCCGCCACCCGAAGCACTCGGGGGCTGCGCCGTACAGGTCTAAGTCAAAACCTAGGCCGCCACCCGATGCACTCGGGGGCTGCGCCATACAGGTCTAACCCGAAAAATCCTTGGCCGCCACTCGACGCACTCGGGGCTGCGCCGCACAGGTTCAACTCGAAATCCTAGGTCGCCACTCGATGCACTCGGGGGCTGCGCCATACAGGTCTAACCCGAAAAATCCTTGGCCGCCACTCGACGCACTCGGGGGCTGCGCCGCACAGGTTCAACTCAAAATCCTAGGTCGCCACCCGAAGCACTCGGGGGCTGCACTGCACAGGTCTAAGTCCAAACCTAGGTCGTCACTCGACACACACGGGGGCTGCGCCGCACAGGTTCAACTCGAAATCCTAGGTCGCCACCCGAAGCACTCGGGGGCTGCACCGCACAGGTCTAAGTCCAAACCTAGGCCGCCACTCGACGCACTCGGGGCTGCGCCGCACAGGTTCAACTCGAAATCCTAGGTCGCCACCCAAAGCACTCGGGGCTGCGCCCTACGGGTCCGACTCTCAAAGTCCTAGGCCACACCCGATCCGCTCGGGGTTGCGCCACAGAGGTTTACAGAAGTCTACAAGATACAATTTACTCGCTCGGGGGCTACCCCCACCTCGACATACATACACTCATATTTCCACTTGGAAAATTTTCTTTTACAAGCTAACGCTATACAACAGCACTCTATTGCTCTTATTCTACAGGTTCGCCCTTTGGCACATCAAGTGGCCCTACAAGATGCTCGCTAAATGTAACACCCCGAAAATTTAGACCGGATTTTTAATTTATTTTTGGACGCCGGAAAAACTTTTTCGGGTTTCTAAATGTTTTCTTCGAACCAGTTGGTCTTTGATTTGACCTTAGTTTCGATCTCTTAGAAAATTCCCCCACAATCCCCGATCTTTGTCGACCTCCACCATAAATTCCATGACATTGTTTTATCTGTTAAACCGTTGGTTCCAAAATCCTTCCGGTCTATCCCACTAAAGTCTCCACCGCAACTTTAGCTTGGAATAAATTCCACCAAGCTACCATATGCTTCCCTCATACATGTAGATCACTCCCATGGAAAAATATTTCGTAGTCCCTCACAAGATTCCAAAGTTAAACCCTATTTCCTGTTATGTCGGTTTCAATCCGAAAATTGTCCAGACACCTTCCACTCATCCAAAAATTCTACCATTTTGGGGAGACGCATGAATCCACCTCCTGAACATTTCACTCCACTGTCCCAACCTCATTTGAGCAATATTTGAGGTACTTCCTTTGTAGTGCTCTTTTCTTGCCTGTTAGCAAATTCCAAAGGAACCCCTCTTTGTATGTCTCCAAAAATTCTACAAAAATTCAGAGATGATCCCTAGGCAGCATGTAACACATATATGTGAAAATATCCCATACCTTGTTGAGAAAATATTGGACTTTTTCCCTATTTTCTTTTCTGCTCAAAATTTCAATAATTTTGGCAAGCATATAAAAGCTTTTCCCCTTTTCATGGAAACTCCCAAAATAGATGCACATGACCAGTACCTATCTCTGGGATTTCTTTTGGCTCAAGCCCATTTACTTTAGAACCCCTAAACCTGTTTTTGCTTTTTGACCAGTATTGTTTTTCAAACTTTTTACACTGGCCAAGTTTCGAATTGGCAAAAACATTAGTCAGCAAAGTGATAGTATTTTCAATTTGGCGCAAGGTGACGCGGTTAGTTTTTCTTTTGGAGCATTGAACTGGGCGTATCGTGTCGATGCCGAGATAGGCATGACCTCTAGAGTGGTCACCACGGGCGTGGCCAAGCCCTACAGCGCCGCCGCGCTGTTCCTCCGGTCCCCCTCGGCTGTTCCCACGTTCCAGCTCTACTCAGCCGCGACCCACCCCTCTCCTGCTCCCCTGGCTCGAACCCGAGGAGCTCTTATCCCCGCCATCAATTCCTGGCCGGAGTTAGGCGCCGCCCATCAGCTAACCGACGCGCCGACGCACAGCGCCGCCAAGCACAACCTGACGCACCGACGCTCCAGTACCTCCTCGTGCTCCCCTGTGCGTCCAGCGCGGCGAGCTTATCTCCCCTCCTCCTTATCCCCTCCACTGTGGCCGGAGAGGCGTAAGCCGTGACCTCACGGCGACATTGATGGCCGCACCGGCCACGCACCCACCTCTCCTCCCTCCAGCCTATAAAGAAGCTCCCCTGGCAGCCTCCCACGCACACCACACTTCCCTCTCCCTCCCCCGGACCTCCCTGCTCAGTTAGCTGTCGAATCGAGCTCGATTTCGGCCGTGTTGGCCGGAATCGTGGCCGCGGGTCTCCGGACCACCGCGAGCTATCCCGAGCGTCGTTCGCCAATTAAATGGGTAGAAAGACTCCTTCTGTTCTGCTGATTCTTCCAGTGCAATCGGTTCGAAGAATGGTGCACCGTAGCCACGGCACCATCTCCGTCTGCCGGCGGCGAGCTAGCCGGCCGTGCACCAACGCGTCACTCCCTGGCCTCCCCGTGGCCATGGTCCCCCTCCTCGGGGGCGGCGTGGTGCAGCGCTCCGCTCCCTGCCCTCTGTGGCCGGCGGCGTCCACCGGAGCGGCGGCGATGATCGACGGCCGAGCCGGCCGTGCTGCGCAGGCCCTCCCGAGCTCCTCACGCGGGAAGAAGAAGAAGGCCAGCGTGGCGCCAGCGTGGCTCGCCAGTGACACCGACAGGCGGGCCCAGGCTGGCCCAGCAGCCACGTCAGTTAAGTGGACGCGCACTCTGCGCTTTCCGCTTTGCCGCGGTGAAGGCGTATTTCCGTGAGTACGCGAGCAGCCCAGCCCAGAGCGCAGCGCAGCGGGCCGTTCGGCCCAGCATGGCCCAACCCCGCGCAGAAGCAGCCCGCGCCATTTTTTTCCCCCGCGCGGTATGTTTCCTTTTTCTGGTGAGCAGCAGATAATTAACGATCGCACGTCAACAACTTTTGAACCGTAGCTCCGATTGAGGCGATTCAAATTCCTAAATTCATGGTTTGAGGAGAGTTATCCAGTGGAGCTGTCCTTTTCCATTTTTGGAATTATTTATTGTGTGGCCTATGTTGATGTGTTGTTTGAACCCCCGGGGTTCAGGCGTTCGTCAAGACCCCGACCCCCGACGAGTACGAGACCTCCCCGAACCATCTGGAGCCCGTGTTTTCAGGCAAGCTAAACCCTTGCTATGAGCCATCCTGCAATGCTTGTTTGTTTGATTTCTTAATACCATGCCGGGTGTATGTCTGTCGTCTGTTATTGATATATCTGTCTGCTATTATCGTTGCATGTCTATATGCTGTCTATGTTTTATATGAACCTTGTATTGCTGTATGTGTATCATGTTGCATTTTAATTATTGCACTACTATATAACTGCTTATCTGTGCAACACTCACATTCCCGAGACAATGGTCGGGTCTCCGCCTCAGTCAAAGGAATGGGGGAATTATTACAACTGTGCGTCTCACGCTTGCGGGGCTTTGTTTGGTTCTTTTCCTCTTCGCCGAGGTGAGGAGCGGACGAATGTCGTCTTATGATCCTCGGAGTTGGGGGCATTCGCCAAAAGAGTTAGTTGCCTTGTCCCACCGTCAAATATGGGTGGCATAGACCACCCGGACTGCGACGCTTGGGAGCTGCCTCTCCATTTGGTTCTTATTGCCGAGATTGCTGACACCACGTCAGGGTAACCCTCGAGTGGAATGGATGCTCTCTCATTCTTATGAGTGCTTTTCGGTTCATTTTGGAGACTATATGCCCAAATCCCCACTTCCTGGTCAACGGTCGGACGGTAACGCCGCCAAAGACTTGCGCGTGGAGGAACGGAAGCGTAACAGACTCCGCAAACCAACTTTGTGATTGATTTACGGTGACACCGGCCGGGTTGCCCGCCACCGTCATCCGTTTGAAATATTATGCTATTATTCTGTGAACACTAACCCCCGAGTGACACCGGCCGGGTTGCCCGCCACAGTCACCCGGGTATTATTATTACCGTTATGTTGTTATCCATGCATGCAAGTATTATGTTGCTAATGCCTTGTTGTTGTTGATATGTGATATTGATGTCATGATTATTTTGCTGGACTAACCCCCTGTTGTTTGGACTTGTTGTGATGAAACTTGATTAAATGAAACACCCCTCCAAACATCGATAGGGTCAGTCCATAGTGCCACTAATCTGAACATCGAACGCACTGCCACTGTCGCTCACATGGGCGGGCCTTGACTTACGTAACCTATTGAGCCTCCTTTGATGCTACCATTTTGGCAAGACTAGTCGGTTACCTTTGTGGTCGGGGCTAGTTTTGTGAAGGTTCCGGAGCTAGGCGTCGCTCATAGGTTGGGGACGTGCCGGATTCACTTCTGCATAAGGCATAGAGTTATGTCGGTGGCTATACAGGGAGTGTCTTGGTAGCGTGAACGGTCAGGTGAGTGTATCTTGCTGAGTTCGCCTTGAGGATGTTGTCCTAAAGTACCGGCTCAGTGTGGTGCACTTAGGTGGGTGGTATCTGCAACCTCTCGAGAGTGTCTAATTCTGGATGTCTAGCCTCGTTCCAAGGTTATGGAACAACAGTTCAGTGTCAGTCACACTGTGTGTCCTCGTCGTGTCCGGAGGTTAAACTTAAGATTTGTTTGAAATAATTAATGAACGACCTGATTACACTAAATGAACAAATAAGATGATGCAGGGAATATTGTCGTGAGCTGTTGATGGTTACCATGATTTAGGGATGGCGGTGTGATGCGTTGGGAAGCCTATAGTTAGGCCATAGCCCACATCAACCGTGCATGCCCAGAGTTGAGAGAAGAGGCCAGAGGGCCTAGCAGTGATCACAGGTGATGTTGTGTATTATTTGGTACCCGCTTGGTACACCCGTTTACTCATCACAGGTAAGCCCTTGTATGATTGCTGGTACACGATCCAACCCCACCTGGCTTGGACTCTGTACTGGTGATACCCCCGTTGCTTGCTTATGACATGTTTGGTTGTCAATGCCATGCTACTTTTATGTCATGTATCTAGTATACACCTTGCCATGTTGTAGGATTTTACTTCCAGTATATACCTTGTTGCATGATTGTTGGATTGTTTGTGGTGAGGGCGATACTTGCTGAGTGCATAATAATGTACTCACGGGCCTTGTGATTTTGGCCAGGTTTTGTCGAGGATTCATCTACCACCCAAGTAAGGATTTGAAGCAAGAGCGTGCTAGGATCAGTAGCCCAGCCAGAACCTGTGGAGTGGAGCCGCTCCAAGCCGTAGCCTCTCATATGTCTTCCGCTGCCAGTTAAAACTCTGTATCGTGCCATACTGGGATTGATATTTCGTCATTCCTGGGTGGCCTTGTAAACCATTTGTAGCACGGATGTGCCTGATTGTGTAATGATTTCCATTATGTTACACTGTTGTGACGTGCGGCCAGTTATCTTGGGATGGCGCACGGGACGACTGCCTCTCTGGTGATATGTGCCTGGGAGGGGTGTCACAGAACATGGTATCAGAGCACCAGGCTGGCTGTAGACTACCCTAGCATGGAAAACCCCGCCTTACTTTTGCCGACAGCGAGCCCGATGGATTTGACCCATCTCCGCCTAACCGGCATGGCTATTGTTGGTCAACAGTATGGTGCAGTAGGACTTGTCCCAATCCCCGAGTGAGGCTCGCCGGTTTCTTCCATGAGAAGGAATCGACACTACCCATTAGTATGAGACCCAGTCCTAGCTGCCATATAACCCACCCTCGCTTGCTATCCTTTGCAACCCAACTCTCTTGAAGCAGATCCCGCTCAGGAATCTTGCGCTCTCCTCTCTCCCAAGTACCTTAGCTTGAGGTTGTAGATGGAACCTACCCTTGTTTTCGAGACCACCGCTGAGTTTCGCCCCGGTTTTCCACCTCTGCTGTGGGAGCTGATCGCGACATTCTTGGTTGTGTTTCTCGGCCGGTGTACCATGTATATCGGTCTAACCTCTCCTCCTGCGTGAGCGAGTATCATGCCGATGTGTATGTCGCCACGAGTGCCTTAGGAAGCGCGGCGCCATATGTGATTCAAAGCCACTTCGTAGATTCCCCTGAGATGGCTCTCCAAGTTGCAGCTTGGAAGTGTCTCGCTCGTTTGCGGTACTTTGAAGCCGCGACAGAACCTCCCGCATCTCGCTTCTTCTCGCCAAGATCCCTTGCAAGCCCCAGCAATCCCATGGTAAGCATCGAAGTGATGCTCAACTCAACCTTGTCCCACCTCGAAGCCTACACCACCGCCTTGGAGAGCATTCTTGCCTACCACTTGGAGGAAAGCCATTCCAATAGGAAAGCCCTTGCCCGAGTCCCTCAGCCCACTGACAAGAGCCCAGTGGATACCAAGCTTTGCGTAGGACAAAAACCGCAAGATCTAGAAGGCAACAAAGTGGATGCCCAGACCAAGTCCCCACCAGGTGAGGAGTCCTAAGTTGGTAGGTGAGAGTTTGTGAGGTTGTTTGTTTCTTGTGTTGGCTTGTAATGCAAGTCCTTTCTGTTTTCTGGTTGATGTAGAGTCAGCCGTAATAAAACTTGGTATTCTTATCCTCTGGTTAGCCACTTGGTTGGCACATGATGGAATATCATGCCTTTCTTTAGTTAAAGGTTTGGAAGAAAAGACAGATCACTTAAAACAGGGACAGTATATGTGAACCCGGACGCATATACCCACCTGTGAGTTAATGCAAACTTTGAATGGGATTTATTTTGTAGTATGCAAATTATTTTGTGTGTGTTGCACAAGTTTAACTATTAAGTGGAAGTATTTGATGAAACACTGTAACCACGGTGTCCCGCTCACTTAATGTTGGCTCGCGCATAGGTTTGAAAAACTCCTACATGTAGTACCCCAAGGTTCCTCACCCAATATGAACCTTGTGACAACCCATGTTAAAGTAAGGGCCCAAGCCCTCCACGATGACCCCCATCACAAGCTTTAGTATCCTTGTTGAGTGTCCCATCATCGCTGGAACACAGAAGTATTTTTGTAGAGTGTTTTCTGTCTATGTTTGCTTGTGCTCGCCTATACAGTATGGTTGAAATGATTATGCCATACTGCTGCAGCCGTTTTGTTTTGGGCCATAAAATGCATAAATGTTTTATAAAATGATGTTTTGCTACAAGTAGAAATTCTCCTACCCATGCTTGAATCCCTGCCATTTAATCTTGCTGCAAGACACGAACTGTACACGGATGGACAATTTCCGAAATTGATGATGCAAGTTCTACTACAACTAGGACACTGCGACTACTTCAACGTGAAGAGGTACCCCGAGACGTGTTATTTTCCTCGTATCCCGGAGTTCTATAGGGAAAATTTCTCTGCAGAAACAAACTTTGGGAATGGCTCTATCCCACAAACTTTTGGTGTTTGTGATCCCACCCTTGTGGCGCAAACATCGTTGTTTGAAAACGAACCTTGTTTCTTTTTCCGAACCGGTATATACATGAAAGGGGCACCTGCCATGTATGTATAGCTTTGGAAAAAATAAAACCTTTGTTGTACGCACATGAAAGGGGCACCTGTTGTGTGTGTATAACTTGTCAAAAATAAAACCTTAGGAGAAGGTTATGATTAGCATATCCCTGCCTTTTGTTTATAAAGGTTTTTGAGTTCTTACTCACCCCAGTTGATCTTGTTAGATTATTTGATAATTTGGTTGTAGATCTTGTTTGATCTTGCCCTGTTGTGCAAAACCTTAGATTTTAAATTCATAAGCGTGTGAGTAGATCCTATGTTGTTTGATTGTATGAGCCCCTACCATGCCATTCCTAGAATGCATTAAGCGCGATAAAAATATCGAGCCTTGAAGATATCAGGTTTCAGAGAAAAAAAAATCTCGTTGGGTGTTGATCTTTCTATGCGATTCCAATTATAGTGGTTCTAGAAAAGTTTACGCAAAAGGGTTTTAAATATAGGGGTATATTAAGACCGTACAAGAAATATCTTGTGTAACCCCGGGAATCTCTATAAGTCTCCGAATCTCGGGACGAGATTCTTTTTAAGGGGGGAAGGTTTGTAACACCCCAAAAATTTAGACCGGATTTTTAATTTATTTTTGGACGCCGGAAAAACTTTTTCGGGTTTCTAAATGTTTTCTTCGAACCAGTTGGTCTTTGATTTGACCTTAGTTTCGATCTCTTAGAAAATTCCCCCACAATCCCCGATCTTTGTCGACCTCCACCATAAATTCCATGACATTGTTTTATCTGTTAAACCGTTGGTTCCAAAATCCTTCCGGTCTATCCCACTAAAGTCTCCACCGCAACTTTAGCTTGGAATAAATTCCACCAAGCTACCATATGCTTCCCTCATACATGTAGATCACTCCCATGGAAAAATATTTCGTAGTCCCTCACAAGATTCCAAAGTTAAACCCTATTTCCTGTTATGTCGGTTTCAATCCGAAAATTGTCCAGACACCTTCCACTCATCCAAAAATTCTACCATTTTGGGGAGACGCATGAATCCACCTCCTGAACATTTCACTCCACTGTCCCAACCTCATTTGAGCAATATTTGAGGTACTTCCTTTGTAGTGCTCTTTTCTTGCCTGTTAGCAAATTCCAAAGGAACCCCTCTTTGTATGTCTCCAAAAATTCTACAAAAATTCAGAGATGATCCCTAGGCAGCATGTAACACATATATGTGAAAATATCCCATACCTTGTTGAGAAAATATTGGACTTTTTCCCTATTTTCTTTTCTGCTCAAAATTTCAATAATTTTGGCAAGCATATAAAAGCTTTTCCCCTTTTCATGGAAACTCCCAAAATAGATGCACATGACCAGTACCTATCTCTGGGATTTCTTTTGGCTCAAGCCCATTTACTTTAGAACCCCTAAACCTGTTTTTGCTTTTTGACCAGTATTGTTTTTCAAACTTTTTACACTGGCCAAGTTTCGAATTGGCAAAAACATTAGTCAGCAAAGTGATAGTATTTTCAATTTGGCGCAAGGTGACGCGGTTAGTTTTTCTTTTGGAGCATTGAACTGGGCGTATCGTGTCGATGCCGAGATCGGCATGACCTCTGGAGTGGTCACCACGGGCATGGCCAAGCCCTACAGCGCCGCCGCGCTGTTCCTCCGGTCCCCCTCGGCTGTTCCCACGTTCCAGCTCTACTCAGCCGCGACCCACCCCTCTCCTGCTCCCCTGGCTCGAACCCGAGGAGCTCTTATCCCCGCCATCAATTCCTGGCCGGAGTTAGGCGCCGCCCATCAGCTAACCGACGCACCGACGCACAGCGCCGCCAAGCACAACCCGACGCACCGACGCTCCAGTACCTCCTCGTGCTCCCCTGTGCGTCCAGCGCGGCGAGCTTATCTCCCCTCCTCCTTATCCCCTCCACTGTGGCCAGAGAGGCGTAAGCCGTGACCTCACGGCGACATTGATGGCCGCACCGGCCACGCACCCACCTCTCCTCCCTCCAGCCTATAAAGAAGCTCCCCTGGCAGCCTCCCACGCACACCACACTTCCCTCTCCCTCCCCCGGACCTCCCTGCTCAGTTAGCTGTCGAATCGAGCTCGATTTCGGCCGTGTTGGCCGGAATCGTGGCCGCGGGTCTCCGGACCACCGCGAGCTATCCCGAGCGTCGTTCGCCAATTAAATGGGTAGAAAGACTCCTTCTGTTCTGCTGATTCTTCCAGTGCAATCGGTTCGAAGAATGGTGCACCGTAGCCACGGCACCATCTCCGTCCGCCGGCGGCGAGCTAGCCGGCCGTGCACCAACGCGTCGCTCCCTGGCCTCCCCGTGGCCGTGGTCCCCCTCCTCGGGGGCGGCGTGGTGCAGCGCTCCGCTCCCTGCCCTCTATGGCCGGCGGCGTCCACCGGAGCGGCGGCGATGATCGGCGGCCGAGCCGGCCGTGCTGCGCAGGCCCTCCCGAGCTCTCACGCGGGAAGAAGAAGGAGGTTCGCCCTTTGGCGCATCAAGTGGCCCTACAAGGTGCTCGCTAAAGTTCTGGACCTGCTGAATCATCTGGCGCGCAGCCGCAAGGGTATCGGCATAGTCACCCTCTCCAGGCAAGCCGTCAAGCACCTTGTGCAATGGAAGATTAGGCCGGCGCAGTCGAACGTATGCCAACGCCACGTTCGCCCCGGCAACAAGTTGAGTGTGCACGACTTCCTTCAACGCACTGCCTTCACGGAACCTCTCCAGAAGCGCAGTCAGTCCATTCGGCTGCTCGTTGTGAGGAAAGTACACCTTGTTGATCTGCCAGAGGGTTTTTCTGCAACCTTCCAAGAGCACAGCAGCCCGCCAGGTGCGATCCAGCATTCGTGCCAGTACACTACCTCTGGATCTGTTCGACCAAAACTGGCGCGCTTCGGGTGAGTCACCGGCGGCCTCTTTCTCTACTCGCTCGTCCACTCGAAGCTGCTCAGCCTTCCAGTCAGAGTTCACATCTGCATCAAGGCCAAGCATTAAGCATAGCAGGAAGACACAAAGCCGAGCAAAAACGCTAGAAGGCCAACCTTGCAGCTGTCGACTGATCAAGTCCATCTCGCCAAGCAGAAACTCTTCGCTGGGAGAACGGCGCAACGGGCCGCGACCTCAATCGCTCCAGCTCCAACTCAGCACTCTTCAGCTTCGACTCAAGCTCCAACACCTTGTTCCTCATGAAGGTGATCACTCTCTGGTCATTTACGCTTCGCACAGGAGCTGGAGGAGCTTGACGGCGGCGACGAGTAGGCGCAGCCGAAGTGGTGTCCTCCTCATCGTCCGCGCCAGTCGTTCCAGCAACATCAGGAGCTTCGCCCATATCAGACTGCCAAGAATTGACAGCGTCAAGCCAGGAAAAGAATCAACATAATTCATCCAAGCCAGATATCAAAAAAGACTCGGCGACTGCACCCCCGAGGGAGCGAATTCACATTTCATCATCAGCATGTTCACTCGCACAATATAAAGTGCATTACAGACTCAGCCCAAAAGCAGAAGCATAGTCCTAAAAGGAAAAAGTCTACACTACAGACTCCGACTGGGACCGGCTCTTCCTAGCAGCAGCCAACTCGGTCATCTTAGCAATCCTCTTCTCGAAGGTGGAGACAAGCTTCACGGCCAACTGGCTCGCCTGCGTTTTCACCCCGCTAAGGGACGCGGTCTTGCCATCAGGCTTTCGAGGGAAGTCGCTGACAACCTTCTCAAAATCGCCTACGACTTGGTGACCAAGAAGCAGCTGGAAAGTGAGCTCTGAGCCGCGTACCGTCTGCGCGCGCGTGAAGTCCGCCAGGACATTCGAATTGCCTTCGAATGGAGCCGCGAGTGCGTCAACAGCACTGGTGGCGGCTTGTTGGGGAAGATATTCCGGTGCACAGTCGCTAAGGCCTCCGTCGACTTCTGCAGTGCCGCCGTCGACTGCTGCAGCGCTGCCGATGCGTACGCGCAGACGCGGTCGACGAAGCCAACAGCCTCCGCCAAGCCGACACTCTCGCTGGAAGTCCTTCTGGAGGAGCACCTCCGCAAGTCTCTGATCAAAAGAAATCCACACCCGTAAGACGTCAGAGTCGAAAAAAGGCAAAGTAGGCACTGAGCCGAAATACTTACTTCCAACAACATCTGCGAGTGCGAGCAAGCGGTCGACCTGGGTCTTCTCCAGATCATCCCGAGCTTGTTCACGCTCTTGGGCTTCACCCAGCGACTTCTCCAGCTCCGCGACCCGCGTCTTCATGCTCTCTTCTCGCCTAGACCAATGGAGCAAAGTTAGCAATAAAGGCAGTCGACGCGCCCCTCGAGCACAAGGGTTCACACTCACTATTCGCCTGCTCCAGAGCAGCGCGGAGTTGATCCCTCTCCTGCTCCATGCGAACGAAGGCTGCGGCTCCCTCCACCTGCTGGCGATAAAATGGCTGCGGGAAACACAAGACATCAATCTGCGCCCGACTATTCTAGTCACGCACATCTTCGGGGGCTACTCCCATCGGGAGCGCTGTTCGCGCACCCGATACAGATTTTGCAGAACGAGTCAAAGGACACTTACATGCTCAAGCAGCCCAGCGTCAGCCGGAGTCGCATCAGCGGTTTTCTCCGGCACGGAGGTCGAAGTCCTCAAGGCCAAAGCGTCACCCGCCTGAGCCTCTTCTCCGGTCGTCTTCGTAGTTTGCTCAATCATGGGAGCAGAAGTGTACTCCATCTCACGAGGGAAGCAACAGCGCCAGTACGGTCGCTGTGACAAGAAAACTCAATTCAAGGACCCGCAAGCGAAGAAGCACACTCGAAACAACAAAGCACTGGTTATGCGACTAACCTGACGACATCAACATCATCTTCACTTCCCAGGGAGACGGAGGCCATCCTCGCGAACTCGGTTGGCGGTGCAGAGCCGAGTGGAGGCACGACCAAAGGATCAGCAAGGTCACTCGGTGCCTAGCGCCCGAAGAGGACTCGCTCGTCTCTTCCTCGTTCACACCCGCCTCCTTCACAGGCGACGAGGCAGAACCAGAGTCGCCACTCTTTCGCCTCTGCCGCTTCCGCAGCGGCTCCTCATCTTCATCATCCTCCTCCAACTCTTCACTCGGAGAGGTGGCGGAGGGAACTTCATCGTCATCAACCTCGTCTTCAGGGAACTCGGCCTCTTCATGAGGTCCATTCTCCATCAACGGAGGAAGACTGACATAGCCGAACGACCCTGTCAGAATGAAGCATTTGAGTCAAGCAAAAGATTCGACAGAAAAGATGCAAGACAAACAAAGCAAACGAAGCTCACCTCAGGCACAGGATTATTAGGCCCATATGGCTCGACTGGGCACTTGACATTGCACGGGTCAGCGGCTCGGAGACTAGTGATGCTCCTCACCTTCGACTCGACTGCGTCATCATCAAGCTCATTGCCAGCATCCTCACGCGCCCACATCGGGTGGACGCGACTGCGCAGCGGCTGCACCCGAAGCCTGAAGAAGGTGGCGATGAGGTGAATTCCACCCGTCTCGCGCCCGAGACTCTTCAGAAGGCCACGAAGTAGCGTCAGCAAGGGCTGAGTCGCCTCCCTGTCCTCCTTCGACAGCGGGTGCGCCCACGCGTTTGTCTTCCGCAACTCGCGATCAGCCGCGAATTCAGGAAGCCCTGCTTGGTCGCACCTGATGTAGAACCACTTCTTCCGCCAGCCCTGGACGGAGTCGGACTTCTTCATCTGGAAGTAGGAGGTGTCGCCACGCACCTGGATGCCGAAGCCGCCGACTGGGTACACCTGCTTGCTCTTCCCCACGTTCCTCCTCACGAGGAATAGCGACTTCCACAGCAGCCAGTTGGGTGCGATTCCCAGGAAACACTCGCAGAGCACGAAATAGCTCGCGATGCTCAAGACGCTATTGGGAGTCAGATCGTGGATCTGAATCCCATAAGCATACAAGAGACCACGGACGAAATCGTGGAGGGGGAACCCGAAACCCCGCGGAAGGAAATCCACGAAGCAAACGCGTTCCCCCTCGCGAGGGGAGGGGAATACCTCTTTCCCAGGAGCGCGCACCGTCGCTTGGTCTACCGGCGGCAGCAGCCCCTGCGCGCGGAGGGCCTCGAGGTCGGCCTTCTTCACCGACGATTTGACCCAGTCGCCGTCGGGCTTCTTCATCACGCTCGCCTCGGCGGTGGCGACGGCGCCAGAACCAGCTTCCCCCTCTTCATCGCGACCTTGCTCATGGTAGGGGGAGAAGGAGCAGAGAGCACGCAGCGCAACAATGGCGGAACAGAAGCAGTGGAGACGATGACAGAATGGGGATGGATGAACTGTTCACCGCCGCGGTGAAAATTATATACCGCGCGGTCAGTCAATCCTGGCCGTCCCTGCTGCAACCACTCTCCGCAACAGCGTCTGACCGTCCACGTGTCGCGCGGAGAGGGCAACCGTCGCCGGCCACGCCGCCCACTACGCACGGGAATAAGGCGCCATCATCACACCGCGAAATTTTCGCGCCCAACGGTCAGAAAAAAGCGGCAACCGCTCTCCAGTCAATACTGACAGTGGGACCGCACTGTCACGTCCCATCGGACACAGAGTGCGTCAAAAACGTCAGCACTGACGTCAACCACGAAGGCGTAGGAAGTAAGCCAACGGGCTGATGGAGAACTCGAACAGTTCATTCGAGTGCAAGAAGATTCAGTAAGCTCTCAGAGCTGAATAAGTTCGTACAGTAAGCCAACGAGCTGAACAAACTCGAACATTTCATTCGAGTGCAAGAGCATCCAGTAAGCTCCAAGTGCTGAACAAACTCGTAGTAAGCCAAACCGGCCGAATACACAGTAAGTCACACAAAGCCAGTCGCGACTCCAAGTCGAGTCCCCTCTTTACTCCCATCGGGAGCAGGCTTTTCGACTGAAGAAAAATTGAGTTTAACCTCAATTGCAAGCAATTCAGCTTAATCTCGGGGGCTACTCCCATCGGGAGCGCTGTTCGCGCTCCCGAGTGACTCAGAACAATAGCAGTCGAAAAATCACCGACTAAGGCCATACTCACAGTATTTAACCCTGCAGTCGACAGTTCGACTAAGGAGTCCTCCGTAAGCCCTGAACGGCCGGAGTCGACTAATTTTACTTGTCCCTTTCAGGAACTCGAAGGCGTGCCCAGGCGAAAGGAGTCCTTTGCCCGACTCTACGATTCGACCAAGCACTCGGGGGCTCCTGTCGTGGGGCTACCCTTCGGCTATCCCACGGTGAAGGTACCTGGGTCACGCCAAGACTATAAAAGCCCAAGGAAAGCCCAGCAAGGACACGTACGGCCCAAGTTAGTCGACTAGGTCGTGAGGTTCATACCTATCTTGTAAGTGCCATCAGCACCGTTCACCCGAGACCTAGCCTACCATATAAAGGCTAGGAGGGTCCCTCGTTCTAGGGTACGCTCATAGCCGCCACCACAAACCCTAGCGAGATCGCCATCTCGCCATTGTAGCCACAATTCGCCATCAATAACCAGACAAGCAGGAAGTAGGGTGTTATCCTCCGGGAGCCTGAACCTGGGTAAAACGCCTCGCTTGTCAGCCGTCGTGATCACCAGCGCTCAACTCTCTCCCCCTCAATCAACCCGGGGTGTACAACCCAGGGATTTGCCGAGTCCACACCTCGTCACCTATTAACAAGATGTCACAGTGCCAGTTCCTGTTTTCTGCTGTTTTTGGTTTCAGAAAAGCTGTTCTGGAAATATTCTCGGAATTGGACGAAACAAAATCCCAGATGCCTATTTTTCCCGACACGTTCCAGAAGTCCGAATGAGAGACGAAGGGGGCAGCAGGGCGCCCTCCCCACATGGTGGCGCGGGTGGGCCCCTTCGCCTATAAGTTCCCCCAGACGCGAAAACCCTAAAACACCGAGCCATTATTCCAGAAAACATCCTCTACCGCCGTCGTCAACCCTAACTCGGGGGGTTCAGAAGTTCTCGTCCGGCACCACCGGAGGGCTCTACATCGCCATGCCTGCCTCCGGAGTGATGCGTGAGTAGTTCATCCCTGGACTACGGGTCCATAGCAGTAGCTAGATGGTTGTCTTCTCCTTTTGTGCCATCATGTTTAGATCTTGTGAGCTGCCTATCATGATCAAGATCATCTTATTGTAATGCTACATGTTGTGTTTGTTGGGATCCGATGGATATTGAATACTATGTCAAGTTGATTATTGATCTATCATATATGTGTTGTTTATGATCTTGCATGCTCTCCGTTATTAGTGTAGGCTTTGGCCAAGTTTATGCTTGTAACTCCAAGAGGGAGTATTTCTGCTAGATAGTGGGTTCATGCCTCCATTTAATCTGGGACAGTGACAGAAAGTTCTAAGATTGTGGATGTGCTGTTGCTACTAGGGGTAAAACAACAATGCTTTGTCTAAGGATATTAGTGTTGTTTACATTATGCACCATACTTAATGCAATTGTCTGTTGCTTGCAACATAATACTGGAAGGGGTGCGGATGCTAAGCTGAAGGTGGACTATTTAGACACAGATGCATGCTGGATGGCGGTCTGTGTACTTTGTCGTAATGCCCAAGTAAATCTCATAGTGATCATCATGATATGTATGTGCATTGTTATGCCCTCTCTATTTGTCAATTGCCTAACTGTAATTTGTTTACCCAGCATGTTAGTATTTTATTATGGAGAGACACCACTAGTGAACTGTGGACCCCGGTCCATTCTTTTACACCTGAAATACAACCTACTGCAATCATTGTTCTTTTACATTCTCTACAAGCAAACATCATTTTCCACACTATACGTCTAATCCTTTGTTTTCAGCAAGCCGGTGAGATTGACACCCTCACTGTTTCGTTGGGACAAAGTAGTTTGATTGTTGTGTGCAGGTTCCAAGTCGATGAGTCTAGCATTCCCATCAACACCACACTTTTTCTGGCGCCGTTGACACCTTCGAAGCAACTTTGATCTCCTACTGGTTCGATAACCTTGGTTTCATACTGAGGAAAAACTTGCTGCTGCACTCATCATACCTTCCTCTTGGGTTTCCCAACGGACGTGTGACTTTACACGCATCAGTGCATCTCCTCCAATCCCTGTGAAAAAAACTTCAAAACACCGTTTCTCCCATTTTCTTTTCTATGGGGTGCATTAGTAGTGATAAACAAATAGGTTTCTTGCTGCATATAATCCTTAAACAAACATAATAAGAATGTCCAAAAAGTATATAATGTTGTATGCCTACTTATAAACTCATTTGAATCAAAAAGATTAAAGATAAAAGTTCAAAACATGCATAAAACAAAATGGGACAGAATCTGTCCAGAAAAACAGCAGCAGCAAAACGTATTTTCTACCCTAACAAACTTTGCCGAACAATTCTGCAAAAATTCATGCTTACATAGGATGAAAAGTTGCAACTACATTTCAAATATGAGCTCATTCGGAGTTACAGAATAAGAATTAAAAATCATACCGTGCACAGATTCGTGCAGGAATAAAATCTCCGAATGCTATAATCAACTTTTCAAGACCAAAATGGGTAAAACTTGGCACTTATTAAAAAACTCCAGAAACTAAACTAAAAACAAACTCTCTTGATACAGCAAGAGGACACAAAGAAAATCACACATAAAAATAACCGGGTTGCCTCCCGCAAAGCGCTTTCTTTATAGCCATATAGCTAGGCTTCTTACTTGTTGTTTATTGAAGATGAAGCTCATGAGGGAGCTTCAAATTTGATGTTCCCCTCTTTCTTGGAAAGTGTTCCATGCACTTCTTGTGTGGGAATTGAAACTTCACGTCCCCCTCCTTTGAATCAATGATAGCACCTGTAGTACGAAGAAAAGGTCTTCCAAGAATAATAGGACTAGAGGTTTTATTCCCCATGTCCATGATTAGAAAATCCACATGCACAAAAGTCATATGTAACTCTACCATAACATCACTTACTTTCCCTAAAGCATGTTTAATGGAATCATCAGCAAGTGCAAGTTCAATAGAGCATTTTTCAAGATTTTCAATTCAAGTAGTTCATATAGTTCTTTAGACATGACAGAGACACTAGATCCTAGATCAAGTATGGCATGATGTGTCTCTTTTCCAATAGTTACTAGTACCTTGGGAATCCATATATCCCCAAGCTTGGGTGGTATCATGGCCTCTTGGTTGTACCTAGCAATTTTCTCTTTCAAGACATGATCAGCAATATAGGAACCGAAGCCAGCTTGATTAGTGTTGATGGAAGGATCACTTGCAAACTTTTGTAAGATAGAGATTAGTTCATGCAAGCTACAATTTTCTAAGTCAAGCAAAGGATCCTTGACTTCACTAAGCATTTTAACTTCCTCGACTTCTCTCTCTTTCATTACCCCAATAGATTCTTTAGCAACTCTTTCTTGCTCATGAATGTGTTCCCAAGACTTATTGATAACTTCTTGGCAATATTTAATTGTTTCCTCATGTTTTTGGGCTGTAATGATACTCTTTAATGATGAGACTTCCTTAGCAAACTGATCTACCCTTTCAAACAAATCATCTTGTTTTTCAAACTTAGATATAAATTCCTTATTAAGCTCCTTTTGAGTAGATATAAAAGATCTAATGGTGTTTTCCAAATCACTAGAAACACTACCACTAGAAGCATATTTATTTGGCACATATGGGGGCTTATTATAGGAGTTATAATTATTGTTCCCATACCCATTGTTACCATAGTTCCTAATGAAGTTGACATCAATATTTTCAGAATTATTACCAACTAGTTCTTGCAAAGGAACATTTTCGACACTAGGTTTATTAAGCAAAGCAAGAATATTATCTATCTTAGATGACAAATCATTAGTTTCCTCAATAGAATTCACTTTCTTAGAAGGATTGGGTGCCCTATCAGTATGCCATTGACTATAGTTTTGCAAAATGCTTTCCAATATATTTTTAGCTTCTACTATAGTCTTACTCATAAAAGCACCTCCAGCAGCAGAATCAAGTATGTTTCTAGACATGTAGTTTAAACCATTGTAGAAAGAGTGTAATATGGTCCATTCATTAACCCCATGTGAAGGACAAGTTCGAAGCATGAGTTTAATCCTATCCCAAGCCATAGCAACATGTTCATTTTCATTTTGCCTAAAAGAAAGGATGTTGTTTCTATTTTGCAAAATTTTAACAGGAGGATAGTATTTCTTAATAATAGCTTCTTTAAGATCATCCCATGAATTAATACTACCGGATGGCAATGAATGCAACCATTCTTTAGCTTTCCCTCTAAGTGAAAAAGGAAATAGCTTCAATTTTAGGATATCACTTTCAACATTCTTAAACTTTTGGATGTCACATATTTCAACAAAATCATGAAGATGCATAGAGGCATCCTCCATAGTACTACCACCAAATTGTTCCCTAGTTATCAAGTTCAACAAACTAGGACTTACTTCATAGCTATCAGCTTTAATCTCAGGTGTGGCAATAGCTTTAGAGATGAATTGATTATTAGGAGTGTTTGTGTAGCCACACAATTTAGTTCTTTCTCTCATTTTAGCAAGTTTTTTTGAATTTTTTAATTTTATATGCAAAACTGGAAATAAAATGAGTCTCACAAATGCAAACCGAATTACAAATGCAAGACAATGCAAGACAATGACAAAACAAATAATTTTGCTTTGAAGGTAAAGATGGATAAGATGATGCTCACGTAGGTGCAACCTCCCCAAGCTTAGGTGTTAGCACAAGTTGGTGATGTTGACTTTGTTGTGATCTCCTTGGATAAACCTTCTCAGCTATGATTCCCCGCCAACGGCGCCAGAAAACAGTCTTGATGACCTTGAAGAGGTTGATCTACGGCGCCAGAAAACAGTCTTGATCTCCGGTGCGTAGTTAACTGCATCAAAAGTAAATGGGTTAGGTTGAGACTCCAAGTGCAGAGTGTGTAGTAAGTGGAAGACGTGTTTTCCCCACGAGGGTGACTCGAGGGTTTAATATCGAACTCTCGGGGAATCAGTAGTGAAAGATTTATCTTCCTATCCTTCATTTGGTCACCTACAAAACAAGGTTAATTGTTTTGGTCCTCAACCTCACATGTGGTTGTCAAGCACAAGGTGTATGAATGATATCAAGATAAATATGCAATGCAAACAAGAAATAAATATGCAATGGTGGTGAATGAATGTGCAAGGATGATGATAACAATGATAAATGATATTTTTGGGTTTTTTTATGATGTATGCAAGATGGAAAAGTGTTTTTATATTTTCGGATTTAATAATTGCAGAAAATGGAAAAGTGGTAAAAGTGGTTGGAAAGGTATTTTTTATGATTAAAAATGGACTGGGGTTCATGGTTTCACAAATGCACTCTCTCTTTAATAAAGTGGCAAACAATGGACACATAGAGTTGACATATGAGATTGCAACACAAAGTTTGTTATCAAGTTACTAATTATATGGGCATCACGTCCTAACATAGAGATCTTTTGGTTATTAATCTCACTTATACTCCACCAAGATGCGAACTAAATCATAACACCTTAGTAATTAAGATAACTCAGAGTATAGCTTTAAGTATCATGACATGAAGTGAAAATAAGAACATGCTAGATCTAGTCACAGGAAGAAGTTTGGTCACCCTCAACCCTTGTAGCATGGTATTTTTTTTAATCCCTAGTGAGGTGTAGAACCCCCACCTTTTAACAAAAGTTGGGATTCCCCGTGTAACGTGCTAGTCCCTGGATTGACTTGCTAGCACACACAGTTTGAGATGCAATACCATAACATTGTATCAAAGTATATTACACGATGATCCAGAAATTAAAGATTCGATACAAGGTGCATAGCCGAAGGCTAGCTCAAACCAAAGTAAAACACACAGCGGAAAGCAAATGATATAGTGAGCCCATCATCTTCATGTGCCACAGGCAAGCATGTTGGTTGTAACTCGAAACCCTGTTGAAACCTCACTCATCGTCTGACAGACCTGCAACGGTGAATTACAGCCCAACTATATGGGCCAGCACAATTGAATTGTGGTGGCAAGATGACACTTATGTGGATATAAATGGCAACCTATATTCTACATGAATATTTGGCTAAGTGGAGTTTTGAGGCTGATTTGCATAAAGCCAGTTTTATCCTATCATTTGTAAAACAATTTTCATCATAGACAAAGAGTACCACTGATAGACATCAGTGAATACCTTTGACAACTACCCATGGCAAGCACCTCTGATGGACAACAATGAGCTCCCATCCCTTGTTCACCCTCAAGTTTTAATTTAGAAATTGGGATGAGGAGATCTTCAACAACTTCCCTGTCTAGTTGCTCAAAATTGTCCATAACTGGGGACACGGCTAAGAATTCATAGTTTTAACTCTCGAGAGGGTGTGCACTTTCACCACAAGACCCAATCATTCCCTCCCCCATTGCAACCAATTATGAAATGGAAAAGGGAAGACTGAGACGAGATCTTTCGGAGGAACTTTCCCACCCCATAATGGCCTGACGCGCCTCACCTATAAACCCCTACCACCACCTGTCAAGTCGGGATGAGTCCGCACAACTTACTCAATCAAGACAGAGCCCATATGACATGTGGCTGCACTAGAAGCTACTAAACAAGGAGAGTCTACAATCTCTTTAAGCCTGGGTGACTTTCCACAATTGTGCACTTCCACCAAGGGCGATTACCATAGACATGAACCATAGACATGGACCCCCTGAGTAGTCACCCACCATGGTTCTCCAACCAGCACCCAGGTAGTTCATTGATTAGTTATTAGTTTTCATCACTATCCAACTAATCAAAACATTTTTCATAGCATGGCTAAGCATCTTAATTACCAAGTTCCATTCTACAAAGCTCTGGGTGGGGGATGGCTACACACTAATAGGAGCGTAGCATAATATAAGATTTCAACAACAAGCCTATCATGCATACTAC
The DNA here is from genome assembly GCA_947311845.1 of Poa pratensis. NCBI lineage: Eukaryota > Viridiplantae > Streptophyta > Magnoliopsida > Poales > Poaceae > Poa > Poa pratensis. The sequence continues at coordinate 61,076,048 of CAMZMU010000052.1, forward strand.
TGAAAACACTAAATGCATAGTAGTAAAAATAGTAGGACATTTATGGTGTCACTTACCTTGGCCAACTGAAGAGTTGAAGTTGCACTCTTCACAACACTCAAGACACTCCACACAATCTAAAAGACAACAAACATACAATAATTCAATACACATGCACATTACAAAAACAATGCTATGCATGTATGGATGCAAACCACATTGTTAAAATGAGTAGAGACTTTATTAGTTCTCTGGTTGCAAAATGTATGCATGATGGCATGAGTCAAATTTTAATGTAATACTAGTATTTGAAAAATCATTTGATGTAAAACAAGATTTACACAAAACAAATACACTTGTGTAAATAATTATTCATAAAAATTATGTTTTAGTTCCAATGGACAGAGGGTATAATTCTTACCTTTTGACAAAAGGATTCATTCAAAATCATTTTTAGAACTCAAGTTTTCAATATATGGCCGAAATGCATCTCTGTATTTTAATCAAATAAAACAGATGCAAAATGTAAAACTAATGATGCACAATGAAACTACATGACCAGAGCTTTCCAAAGGTATCAAGTTTATTAAATTTGGATGTGTGGTTTGCAAGTTATGAATTTCCAAAGATTAGTTTGTTTTTTGTCTTTTTAAACAAAACTCAGAAAACGGATTAATCTAGGCCGTCCGATGTAACTTAAACGGACGCACCAGGTCGTCCGATACCGGTTCGGGAATGAAACAAAACGGAGACGTCAGATATGGATCTGACGGTCCAGATCCTATTGACCTAAGATGGGCGGCGCTGGCGTGCCGGAATAGCTCCGATGGCGGTGGCGCCATGCCCGGCGTGCACGGCTCGACGAAATGGAGAGGGTAGGTCTGCGGCGTGGGTACCTGGCGATAGGGGAGGATGAGGCGATGTTGATGGTGAGGTCGAGGACGGCAGGGGAGGTCCGCTGCGACCAAGATTCGTCGCCGGAGTTGATGTCGCGGACGGCGGCGTCGGGTCGAGGACGGGCTCGTCGTCTACGTGATCCTGCGACCACCAGAAGGTGTCAGGGGGATGCGCGGGAGGACGGAGAGGCGGAGGGGATGAACGAGAGGGCGTGGGGCAGTCCGGGCTCACCGGAATTGCTCGAAGAAGGCGGCGGCCGTGGCGGTCTCTAGCGGAAAATCTCGGCTGCCTGGCGACGTATGGTGGGCGCGCGAGCTGGGGAGAAGAGGAGCGGGGGGAGGGGATTTTAAGGGCGCGGGGGACAGTGCCATTGCAAGGCTCGAGCAAGTGGGGCGCATGCGGGACGTGGGCGACGACGTCGCGGTCGTGTGCGTCGTGGGCGCCGCGGCGGTTGGAGAAGATGGACCTGACGGGTGGGGGCCGCCTGTCAGGAGAAGGAGGGGGGCACGCGTTGGCTGGGCTGTGCTGGGCTTCTGTGCGCTGCTCGCGCGACAGGTAAGCGCTGGGCCGGCTCGGCTGGCCCGGCTAGCTTCTTTTTTTCTGTTTGTTTTTCTTTTTAACTTCTGTTTTTAAAACTTTAGTTCAAAAATGAATTCAAATTTGAATAAAACCTTTTCGGAAAAATAATTAAAAATATGTTTTGGAAAGCTTGTCTAGGGTAGAATCTATTGGTAGTCCTTAGGACACAAAAATTATTTGATAAATTAAAATTATTGTGCGGGGTTTACAATTACCTTTTTGTAAATATTTTAAAATAGGCATTATTGTTTGAGTTTAGATTTTATAGATTCCTTTTTAAATGAAATGCAACAAATACATGATGATATGATAAATGTGTGCATGCTTTGATTTTTTTTTCAAAAATTCCAAATTTTTGGGATGTTACATGAGGCAACAAAGTAAGGTAAAACACCCAAGTGGATCGCGATATTACGGTTGTCAACTTACCGCACTCACCACCCCCCGTTACTCCAACTAATACACACATCACCCCACACACGCTCTCATAAACATGCTTGATCATAACAAGTTGATAAGAACGGGGTACATAATATGCATCTACATTCATAACTGAAACAAACATTTGCAATCTCAACATATATTAACTCACAAAAAGATCCACCATATAGGAATTACAAATATGACAGTAATCATGTTCAGCAGCTCATATGGTACTAATTAGTGAAGCTCAAAGAGAGGAGAGATACATAAGTTACTTCCACAAACCCATAGTCCTGAGGTGGACTACTCTCTCTTCATCATGGAGATGGTGGAGATGTCGATGGAGAAGATGGAGACCACGCCGGCAGCGCCCCGCCGGAGTTTTCCCCCTCCAATCTGTAGTTCCAGATCTTCGTTTTCGTGCTTCTGTGATATGGTGGCGCTTGTTTTCGAGAACGTCGTGGGACTTCTTTTATAGGCGTTTTTAGGTCAAGACGAAGGCGGTGGAGAAAAGATCGACGGCTGCGGAGCCTCAAGGGCCAAGTTGGTGGGCCCCACGCGGCCAGGTACAGTGGCCGCGTGGGCCACCCCTTTTCGCCCTCCGGCCTCCGTTTGCTTGATTCATTCGCTCCTACATCTTCCTCCTTCCAAAATAATGACGCCTATATTTTTTCAGATTTTTATGACGTCGTTTAGGTCCCTGAAACATAAAAGGAAAGAAATAGGGTTTTCTGCCTGCGCAGGATTAATTCCATAAAAATAGGAAACAATTATTTTATTTCCTAAAATCATTAAATAACAGTGGTATAACCCTTATATGATGCAAATATGATTGGAATATGAGTGATATAGTGCAAAGTTCATGTATGCATTTTACATGCATCAAACGTGAAGTTTCAGTTTCCACACAAGAAGTGCAAGGAACACTTCCCAAGAAAGAGGGGCACATCAAAGTTCAAGCTCCCTCATGAGCTTCATCTACAATAAACAACAAGTAAGAAGCCTAGCTATATGGCTATAAAGAAAGCGCTTTGCGGAGGCAACCCGGTTATTTTTATGTGTGATTTTCTTTGTGTCCTCTTGCTGTAGCAAGAGAGTTTGTTTTTAGTTTAGTTTCTGGAATTTTAAATAAATTGCCAAGTTTTACTCATTTTGGTTTGAAAAAGTTGCTTATAGCGTTCGGAGATTTTATTCCTACACGAATCTGTGCACGGTATGATTTTTAATTCTTATTCTGTAACTCCCAATGAGCTCATATTTGAACTGTAGTTGCAACTTTTCATCCCTGTATGCAGGAATTGTTTTGGAATTTTTCGACAAAGTTTGGTAGGGTAGAAAAATACGTTTTGCTGCTGCTGTTTTTCTGGACAGATTATGTTCCATTTTGTTTGATGCATGCTTTGAGCTTTTAACTTGAATCTTTTTTATTCAATTGATTTTATGAGTAGGCATACAACATTATATACTTTCTGGACATTCATATGATATTTTGTTTAAGGATTATATGCAGCAAGAAATCTATTTTTTTATCACTACTAATGCACCCCACAGAAAAGAAATGGGAGAAACGGTGTTTTGAAGTTTTTTCACAGGAATTGGAGGAGATGCACCAAGAGTTATCCAAGGATGGTGAAGACCATAAGCTTGGCGATGTGAAGACAACCCCACTGGACCTACACACTCTCGGTTTGCACACGTCTAACTTCTGTTTTTCGATCAAAACACTTTATCGCATAAATTTGGAGCGTCTTTTTATTTGTTTTGTTTTGATTTTTTGTTTTTGTGAGACCACCACATTATCATTTATATATGAAAGATCTACTGGAAATATGTGTTGAAATATGTTGGATGCTATTATAAGATTGGGAAAAGGAATGTTTGAGTTGATTTTAAAAGTTACATATAATTGGATGATTCATGAGCTTGTTAATGAGTAATAATTTGCAAATGATTTATCAAGAGCTATCTCTTATTCGTGTTTTGATGCTGAATATTATTTTACTTTGTTTAACATGGATTAGTTAGTATCATGGTGAAATGATGTGGAAATAAAGTAGTTTAAATGAGTTTGTATAAATGGTTAGAGAGACGACTGGGCCGATAATCTAAGCCATGCATCATTCATGGTGGAAATTTACTTACATACTATGGTGAACCGTCTGTGATACACCTTACAATAAAAAGCTATTCCAATGGTAAATAAAAAGGGTGTTGAGGTTGTTCATCTTGTTTGTTTGTCTTGTCATTTTGATATGGGCTTGATCCATATCCTGGGACAAGAGGTACCCCAGTTGACGCTCTTAATGATACTATTATTACTTACAATGATATATAACTTGAACAATGCTTTGTTTCCCAAGTTGAGTAACTCATGGTGTAGGTACTTGTATTCAAGGGGCATGAGACATCCAACCTTTACTTTGTCAAGCACACTACTCATATTTGCTTTCACTTTAAACTTTAATCATTCAAGATGCTATGATAGGGGTAATGAGAGCTTGACACCAAGGATTACCACATTGCAATCATTAACTTAAGTAGAAGAGTTTGGAAGTTAGATGAAACTTATGCATGCTTTACCTCTACTCACATATATATATATATCTTTTCCAAAGTGTACACCTTTTATATTTAGATTTTCATGTACAGTCTATGACCAATGTAGGATGTTCTTACTTATCATTATGCATACATGTGGTCCATATTACTTTCTTCTATGTTACACTTTGTGAATTATCATTGAACATCCTTGCTTTGAATACTTGATATCACTTCATAAATTATCTTGCATATTGCTACTCCTTTGAAGAATGAATCATTTGACTCAATGTAGCAGTAGTAATCATCATTGATATCCATTGTTAGTATTAAATTTACAAAGTCCATGTTAGTTTTATCACCTTCATACTCGAGGACGAGTATTGGTTAAGCTTGGGGATGTTGATGAATGTAAAATGCATACATGAACTTTGCACTATATTACTTGTATTCCAATCATATTTGCATCATATAAGGGTTATATTAATGTTTTATAATGATTTTTGGAATATTTCATAATTTTCCTATTTTTATGGAATTAACCCCGAGCAGGCAGAAAACCCTACTTTTTTCCTTTTAAGTTTCAGGGACCCAAACGACGTCCAAATGACCTGCAAAATTACGAGCGTCAATATTTGGAAGGAAGAAGACTTGGGGGCGAAGGAAGCGAACAAACGGAGGCCCGAGGCCCAAAAGAGGGTGGCCCACGCGGCCTCTGTACCTGGCCGCGTGGGGCCCACACTTTTAGCCATCGTGGCTCCGCTGTCGTCGATCTTTTCTCCACCGACTTCGTCTTGACCTAAAAACGTCTATAAAAATAACCCCCCGTCGTTCTCTGGAAGGAGCGCCGCCGAAACACAGAAACACCGAAAGAGAGATCTGGAGCTGCAAATTGGAGGGGGGAAACTCCGGTGGGGCGCTGCCGGCGTGGTCTCCATCTTCTCCATCGACTTATCCACCGTCTCCATGATGAAGAGGGAGTAGTCCACCTCTGGACTATGGGTTTGTGGAAGTAACTTATGTATCTCTCCTCTCTTTAAGCTTCACTAATTAGTACCGTATGAGCTGCTGAACATGATTACGGTCATCTTTGTAATACCTATGTGGTGGATCTTTTTATGAGTTAATATATGTTTGAGATTGCAAATGTTTTGTTTCAGTTATGAATATAGATGCATATTATGTACCCCGTTCGTATTCACTTGTTATGATCAAGCATGTTTATGAGAGCGTGTGTGGGGTGATGTGTGCATTAGTTGGAGTAACGGGGGTGGCTAGTGCAGTGACATGAGAGAAAGTTCTGCGATCCACTTAGGTATCTCTACCTTACTTTGTTGCCTCACTAGGGATAAACAAAAATACCATGTTACCGGAGATGTGGGTGTGACCATCGCCACTACTCCATGACTAGATCTAGCATGTTCTTATTGTAACTTCATGTCATGATACTTAAAGCTATACTCTGAGTTATCTTAATTACTGAGGTGTTATGATTTAGTTCGCATCTTGGTGGAATATAAGTGAGACTAATAAACAAAAGGTCTCTATATTAGGACGTGATGCCCATATAATTAGTAACTTGTCACTAAACTTTTGTCTTGCAATCTCATATGTCAACTCTAGTGTTCCATTGTCTACCACTTTATTAAAGAGATAGTGCATTTGTGAAGCCATGAACCCCGGTCCATTTTAATCATAAGAAACACCTTTCCAACAACTTTTACCACTTTTACATTTTCTGCCATTATTAAATCCGAAAATATAAAAACACTTTTACATCTTGCATACATCATTAAAAACCCAAAAATATCATTTATTATTGTTATCATTATCCTTGCATATTTATTTACCATCATTGCATATTTATTTCTTACTTGCATTACATATTATCTTGATATCATGCTTACACCTTGTGCTTGACAACCACAGGTGAGGTTGAAAACTAAAACATTTAACATTGTTTTGTAGGTGACCAAAAGAAGGATATGAAGATAAATCATTCACTACTGATTCCCCGAGAGTACGATATTAAACCCTCGTGGGGAAATGTTCATAGAAATATGTTTTTAGACTCCAGTTTCAGAGGAGAAATGTTGTGTAGAACTATAATCATCTCAGTGAAGATCCACGGTGTCATGCTATGAATTTATGATTAACATCGGAGACCACATGTCATCTGTAAGAGTTGACCGATAAGTTTTCTATCTATATTTCTGAACTTTTGGATCAATGTTGAACAATAATCAGACAATTTCAATCAGCTGATGTGCAATTTGAGACTTGAGAAAATACCTAGCAACTCAGACAGCAAGAGGGGTAAACAACTACACGGAACTCTAGTACACACATAATGGCGACAATAACAGTTCTGAAATTAGATGATTATATTTTGAACTCACATCTCGAGCTTATATAGGCCTCACTGCTGGTGTGTCTCTGAATCACACTGGTTTCTTTGAGTTGGAGGTCGTCTCTGAACAGGATGCCGCGCGGCGTGCTGGACCTGGAGGCGCAGTTCGCCTTCTTCCGGTCGCAGCACCGCCACCCGGTGAACGCCGCCGCCCACGCGCTGCTCGCCGGCCCCATCCTCTTCACCAACCTCCTCATCCTCCACTTCCTGCCCCTGCCTTCCCCGCTCGACCCGGCCCTCGCGCTCTCCCTCGCCTACGCCACCGCCTACCTCCTCGTCGACCGCCGAGCCGGGGCACTCGCCGCGCTGCTCTTCCTCGGCGCCTGGGCCGCCAGCCGCACCCTCGCCGCCCGCCTTGGCTTCGCGCTCGCCTGGAAGATCGTGCTGGCCACGCAGCTCTTCTGCTGGACCTGGCAGTTCCTCGGCCATGGCCTCTTCGAGGTACCCTGCGATTTGTTTTTTGTTTTTTCGCGTCCTCAGAAGTTCCTGGCAACCTACCTAGCTATAACGACATTGACTCACGATTACTTGCTGAATCTGGTTGTTCTTACTGCAGAAGAGAGGGCCAACCGTGACTGAACTTCCTGAGGTGTTCTTGATGGAGCCCTTCCTCATCTTGCTACAGGTAAAAACATCAACTAAGCCTTAAATCTAAAAAGCAAATAATCTTCTTATATGACCGTAGAAAAGATGGCATAATCGATTAGGAATTGAGTAGACATGGAGTTGTTGACCAGACTCATATGTTGGCTCTTATGTGCACAGATACTCAACACGCTGTTTGGCTATGAGCCGTACCCTGGATTCAGCAAGAACGTGGACAAGAAGATGGAGGCAGATCTCAGGGCGAGTAGAGAACTCAAGCAGAGGAAGATCAACTGATCAGATTTATATAGGTCGATGGGACCGATGCATAGCCATACTCTGTCTACCATTTGTGCTGTTTATGCATTTTGTTTTAGATATTGTATAATAAAATATCTGTATCACTATCAGGTTTGTCTAGGGCCGATTACACCAATCCTATTCCTCCTCCAATGTCTAGCTGCTTTACTGTTACCGTATCCTAGGTGCTGCGCCGCACCGGGGAGCCCCTCCTCATCCGACTCCAGCCTACCATTTGTGTTGTTTATGCATTTTGTTTTTGTCTTTCAGATACTACTGTATAATAAAATAAACAGCGAAACTTTGTGAATACGACGATGATGCTCCATTGAAACTTTTTTGCCAGTCGGCAGAAGAATATGTATCCAGATTTTACCTGCTGAATCCTCTCCTAGACAATCCTGTTCAAGAGTAAAACGAGCTGCAAAAACGAGCTGCAAAATCCCCCTCGTCATATCAGGTTTGTCTAGGCAAGATTGCACCAATTCCCATCATATCCTGGAGTTAGGTTGTCGACTACTTTTTCCATGTCTCTTCATTGATGAGTGACTGCATATACTACCATGTAACCATCTAGCTATTTGCTATTCTGAACTTCATTTGCATGTAGGAAGACTCTGAATTTCTATTGGCTTGAGTGAATCCATGCACCCAAATCTGAATATTACTTTGATTGAGTTAATACATACACTCACAAATCCCTGTTTCTGTACACACATGCAATTTATATTATTGTTGTTGATCTTATCTATGCACAGTTTATTTATTCCAGGGAGATGTTGATAAAAGCAAAATCTAGAGTGCAAAGAATGAAGCAAATGTCAGTTCTGCAGTTGCTAGAACTTACGCTCATCAAACAGTAGTGAAGCCAACTGTTTTAGTTTCTAACAAGTTTCCTGTACTAAAGGAAAGTACTCCAAGTAAACCATTCTTTGTCAGAACTCAAAGGATGACCTGCATTTTCTAATGTTTTTGGTTCTGTGCGGATAGAAATTACCCCTCCCTTAAGATCTAACAGAAACGACTTCATTTTCTTGGTAGATTGCATGTATACTTTTTCTTTTATACTTTTCATGGTCCTTACTTGCTGTCAAACTTTCAAAACTGGGTCAAGTGTTTTCCTCACACACGGCTATCTGGTAAGGATAGATAGTGCAACACTTCAACCAAGTCTACATAGACAAGTTATTTGACTGCTAAATATATCTACAATTGTAATATATAAACATGTGCTCTTCTCCTTTTTATGCTCAGATAGTCATCTTATGTTGTCCAAGGCTATAATTAGATTTCAAATTATATTAATAAACATTAGTCTCTTATGTGTCTTCAGTCTCATCAGAAACACTATGTTGCTGTCTTAGCTCCCTGTTTTTCTCTAAAAATTACATTTCAAATTGTATTAATAAACAAGATCCCGATTTGTCTTAGCAAATTGATTTTTGATGTACGGAAGTCCAATGTATGAAATACATGTGAATGCTATTAGAATATGTTTTCGATTGGCGGTCATATGGTCCAAAACAGCGTAATTCGCCACCAACGACGCCATCCTTGCTGTCGGGTGCGTCATCTATGCCGTCGGACGCGCGGCACTCACCGACCCCTGACCACATGTGTGCTCTACTTGTCACATCAACACATAAATCAAACAACATGGTGACACAATATGGGTTCAAAGTTACAGTGTGACATATGTTGGGAATGGTGGGTTGACTGTGGGCCATGGGTGTATGTAATACCAAATGTCCGAACTTAATCTTCGAATCAGTAAAGTGTAAACCACATTCTGACCTTCTTGCTGAATCCAAATCCCTCGCTTCCTGCTCCCCATGGACCCCATCCCATGCTCCAATTCACGTAGCCCTCAGGTCCGATCTAGACTTAGAACTCTAGGCCGTCATAATAAGGCCACAAATCTCCCCCCCCCCCCCCCCCACCCACCCACCCAAGACCATTTGATCTATAAACCTGCACGCAAAGTGTATATTTGCTTGGATGAGGTTGTGCCAAATCCCAAGCCGGTAACATCTGCTTCGAGGTGCAATGACATCCACGTAGACTTTTGTAAAGATCCAACAAGTCTTGACGATCATGGCGTCGAACGCGTGCCAGTTGAAGACGTTGTTGAATCCAATCTAGTGCACATACACTAAAAACAAAATAATCTATAAGTATAACTAAACTGTTTGTATAAGTATGGTCTAAAATTCGTCAAAATATATCAAATGGGATTGAGTTCTGAATTTTTTTTTGCGACAAACACAACGGTGTAAATAATTTGTAATTCATACCGAAAGTTCCTAAGATATTTCATTGTAAATCTATAATCTCAGGAAAAAAAAAGCACACAACATTCCGCGCCGGAAAGAAATCATACCAGAATTCTCTCGTTATGACACTTACCACTTGTCACATGTCATCAACATATAGAACTCTCTCGTCTTGGTGATTAATATAAGCCATGTTATTTCATTAACAAGTACAAACTATCAACATGTTAATAACTTATTAATAAATCCACTATAGTTTGTAGGACACATTTGACTACAGAAATACTTACCATTGCAACTCTTCAGTTTTATAGAGCATAAGTTTCTATATATTTGTTTACATACCATATGTATTACACCTTTATTAAAATATTTGTTAGGTTTATACTCTCGAATCTCTATCTATATATTTGAGAATATTAAATAGGGACAAGAACGTTCACAAGAAATATACTTATACGCTAAATAATCAGTCATGCGTAAGAAAATCAAGTGTGTGTGTGTGTTTTAACCTTTCTGTCTTCACATTTAAGGTGGTCTTGTGGTGTACGTCAATTTAGTTATATTTTCATTTATATAAATTGCAAGTATATAACGAAAATTAAACTAGAAAAATCATGTATGCTTCAAATGTAAGTAAGTAGTACACAAAAAATGTTAAAACCACAATGTGAAATAAAAAAATTAAGAAAGTATAAAAAAATAGTATAAATATATTTAGTTCAACTCTTTTCGGATCCAAAATTTATTTAGAATGGCTCTGATCCAATACTCTAATTCTCCCGAGTTGTAATGTAGATCTAAAACTCCATGTAATTAGATTTCGGTATCATAGCCACAAGTCTTATCTGGATTTTTCTTCTGATCACCGGTGTTGCACTGAAATCCCTCTAGGCACTGATTTGTAAACCAATGGGACAATTGTGAATTCGCTTCAGTGAGATTGTCCAAAATCTTTAGCCAGTAGGATATACTTGGAGTAAGTGGGGTGATAACCTCTAGGACTTTCGTGGAAACCAACACGTCTGTACAACAATGGTGGAGAATATGATCCCAGACGAAGACACTGCTCTGAAGTCAGTCCATGTATAAAAGATGAAATACCGACTAAATGAGTGGTTTTATAAGTACAGATAAGAACTTCGTCAAAATCTATAACGAGAACTATTTTTTAGAAATCTCTATGCGAGAAACGTAAGATTGAAAAATATCTCCTAAATCGGAAAAGCAGTTCTAAATATATATAATTTTTAATCTTGAAAAAAATGCACGAGACATCCCCTATGGGAAATGAAATCCTACCATTATTTTCTGGTTATAACATTTGCCACATGCCATAAACCGCGAGAAACATATGAAAAATCGAAAAACTATCATCATTTTCTCAACAAGTTCGCAAGGCAATTCACTAAGTTAAAGAAGACTGATCTAAAAAAAAGTTAAAGAAGATTAGCAGGTGCATCTTAAAGAAAAACAAAACAATTCCTTCCACCAGCAGACCCTTGGGTCAGGTAGTTGGGCCACGTCAAGGATCATAGCGCGTCGGCGTCAACACTTACAGCCCGGCAGTTTGGGCAGCGAGCCCAACGTCGAGACCCACGATGTCGAGAGATTTTCCTGCTCCCGGGCCGTAGCTGAACCTTTCGTTTCGTTGCTGGCTTCGTTTTGTTTCTTCAGTGAACGTTGCTCTCTTTCGTTTTGGCGGGGGTTCAGTGATTTCAGCAACGATCTGCAGAATCCGAGGGCTTTTCTGCCGGATCGCGTCACCAGCAGTCCAGCACGAACTGTCCTGCGCACGGCAATCAATCTCCCCGGAGAAGAAACGTCAAAGACGACGTAAATGCCGCCCTCCCTCCCTACGCCCCCCGCCATTAAGGGTGTGTTTGGTTGGGTGGCTAGCCACCAAGTGGTTGTGGGTAGCCATTTTTTAAGTGGTTAGCCCATGTTTGGTTTGTGGTGTCGGATGTGTGGGGTAGCCAAATTTTAGGCATATACCCTAAAAAAAGTGGTTGAGCTCAACCACTATAAAAGTGGTGGTTGAGGCCAACCACCCGTGGGCGAGTCCCTGCCATCACCTGCGAAAACATTTTACGACATATTCATCGTACTCACAAAATAGAAAATTTACCCTTTTTAATATTTGAAAAAGATTTTCATTATTAAATATATTAAGACATTTTACCCGTTTATATATGTGAAAAAACTTTCCCTTATTATATAAATATTAAGAAAAGTTGACAGATTTCCCTTTTAAATATTAACCAAACATTTACCATTTAAATATTAGAATAAATTTTCCTTTTTATATATTAAAAATATAGGAATAAACTTTTTCCTTTAAATATAATAACAAATTTACCCTTCTAAAATAGCTTCTAAAATAGTTGAAAACACATTCTTTTTATATATTAAGAATATTTGAAGAAACTTTTATATTTTAATTATTTGAACAAAATATTCACTTTTAAATATTTAAACAAACTTTTCTTGATTTATACATTAATAATATTGGAATAAATATTTCCCTTTAAATATAATAAGTAATTTTACGCTTTTAAATATTTGAAAACATTTTACTATTATATATTAAGAATATTTGAAGAAACGTTTTTCAGATGCTGATATTTTACCTCAACACATTAAGAAATTTCCCTCTCCAAATTACTGTATAGTATAGATATTTAAACAAACTTTTCCCTTTTATAAATATATTACGGGGTTTCCTCAGCATCTTAAAAATAATTGACCATATCACTCTAAGCATTTCTAATCCCTCAAAATAAACACAAATATGGCCACCCCTAACCACTTTTTATCACTTCAACCAAACAGAAAACATGGCTAGCCAACACACACAACCAAACATGAAAAATGGTTACCACCAACCACGTGGTTGGGGGTGCCCCCAACCACTTTTTCATAGCCAATGAACCAAACACACCCTAACTCCCGGTTCCGGTACCTCCTCACACCTGCGCGCGCATTCATTCCGTGCGCTATAGATCGAGCAAAGCAAATCAAAGGAGCTCGAGGCGCTACCTGTCACACACGCGCTTCGCGCGCGCCACCGGCCGTACCCGTGTGCGCCACCCGCGACCAGCCTCGCCGCCTTGAAGTCTCCACACAGCCAACCACCTCGGAGCTCGGACACCCGGCCCGTCTGTCGCAATGCGGCCGTCCATCTCCGGAGTTCGATCCATGGCAGGGGCAGCTAGCGAGGTGCACGACGCGTTATCTGCGCTCGTCTGCGGGGAAGCCAGGCGGAGGAGGGTGGAGAGGAGTAGCGTCTAGCGGTTTGCAATCAAGTCTTCCTGGCTGATCCAGGGATGGATCACCCGATACGAACAGCTGCAATGAAAGCACGCTAGACAGCCCACTGTCACTACAACCGCAATGAAAGCACACTAGCGCAGTCTCCATGACATGACATTCACTTCAATATGTGGGCTTTGCTAGCTTGTGGTCTCATCGCCAAGACGCCAACTAGCTGGTTGTTTCATCTGCTTAGTTGTACCTCCACTTAAACTTAACTTGCTACTACTGTAGAAGAAATTAAGCAGTACTAGCTGTGCGTATGGATAGTTGAGTACGACGAGACGAGTACTGTAGGACTCGGTGGTACCAGTTCTACAAACGTACAGTGGAGAAGAATGGGGGATTTGGTAGATCGATATCACACTCGTGCAGGTTATGAGATCGATCAGGTTTGTTGGCGAAAGCCTGTTGCGACGGTGATCGGAGCAGACAACCGGCGGCAGGTGGTCGATCGAGTATGCTCACGAAAGCTTGTTATGAGGGTGGTGGGAGCCGACGATGCGTCGGTGGAGTCGGCAGGAGAGCCAATACCTACTCCCTCCGTTCCAAATTATTTGACTCACATTTGTCAAAACATGGATGTATCTAGACATTAAACAAGTACAGATACATCCATATTTAGACAAATGTAAGTCAACTAATTTGAAACGGAGGGAGTAGAAGATTGGTGTTTCTCGTCTCTCGCCCCGTCTTACCCTAGGGAAACACTATATTCGATTATTTCAGGATCAAAAAATCTTAACACTTAGTGAAGGGTTTCTTATCGTCGACATCATTTTGGAGTTGGTTTCGACCAGTGACTTGTGGCGATCGTCGACGGCTTGTGTGACAACTACGTTGGGGTTGAGCGAGAGTTTCATCTCACAAGATTGTGGTACTTGACTCTTCGGTGTGTGTGTGGGTGGGTGGGTGTCACCATCTTTTATTTGTTGGAATGGAGTTGGAATTGCTACGGTGAGATCCATGTAAAAATGATGAAAAGTTGCAAATGGTCTCTGACTAGGTGTTCTTTCGCAGTGCCAGCATTGCATAACTCTGATTCATACCGTATCCTCGAATGTGGAGTTACCGTTTTCTTTCTTTTGCGACATAAAAACTAGACCAACAGAAAAGATCCCTACGCAATCGTGATTAAGAAAGAGGCGAGTCCCGAACTCTGTCGGGCTACCTCTTCAGCGCGATGAAGATGGCACACGTGTGCTATGTGTCTCCTCGGTGAGTCTCTCCTTGGCGATGTGTGTTGTTTTTGTGTTGGTGTTGGGCTGGTCGTTCTGTTCTGCCAAGCTTTTAATGTTGCATGACAACTGGTGTGGGTCGGTTATAGTTTTAACACGTTCCCGTGATCAATCGATAAATTCTTTTTTTAATTAATAGATTTAGCCAGCATTTGCATCCGTCTTGAAAAGATAACCAAGAGACCACACGACGAGCAGGGGTGATTTCTATTAGGAGTACATGTTTTTTGTTAGTAAGGTTTTGCTGACATGAGAGTGAGGACAGAAGGCTAGCTGTACTTTGCTGACATGTTCTGGTTGAATGGGTTGGTGCCACCGGATGAGATGCGCTGCCCAGTTCGGCTGGGCGTGTGTGTGTTGGATCTCTTCGCTCTCTTGTCCCTTGTCTCTTTTGTTCACGCCCAGTTTAGAAGCATGCACGCTCACGTAAAGCCAGAAAAAGGAAGTACCACGGCCATACATAGTATGTTTTGTATGGAAGAAATCGTCCATGTGATGTACCCTCCATCCGTTTTGAATAAGGCGTGCGTACGTTCGTGCTAGCAGTACCATACCGTTCGGCCGGCCCGGCAGAACAATTGCATACCACGTACTGTACACAGCAAGGATATGCGAGAAAAAGGAAGACTCTGCTTATCTGTTTCGTCAGACGAGTAAACAAATTCATCTGACAGTTCTTCCACTGCTTCGATCTGCCCCGTCACGTCAACCTAACCAACGCTGACGCGCTGGGCAAAACAGAAGCCACTGACTGCATCTGTCTGCACCGCGTCGCAACCACTTCTTCTTCTTCTTCTTCCTCCGTTCGTCGTCATCACGCGGGGCCGCGTCCGACAAACTGTGCGGCCATGGCAGGACACGTGAGCTCAACTAATGGCCGCGCGCGCGCCCGCGCTCCCTTTTCCTTTACGCCTCTCCTCGCTCCTTTTCGGCTCGGCTCGGATTAATCAAGCTGTTTAGCGCGTGGGCTCCACAACGCGAGGATTTAAAGCCGTTGCTTTGGATGGTGAGGTTGACGTCGAGCTTGGTTACGGGAGCATCGGGCAGTGTGGCACAGTAGTACTGCTGACACAATGGAGTATTCTTCTGTTTGGTCTTTGAAGACCGAGATCATCAAGATAAGCATAAGTACTCGCACATGGAGAAGCACTAGCTGTTGTTTTTTGTGTGTCGAATATTATGTACGAGTAGGGTTACATGGACTTGGTGTTGTAGTAGATGTGGATAGGGTACGTGTAGTGTTCTAGTCAAACACGTTGTATCCTAGGGCCTCCCATATAATGAGGAGGCACCACATGTTGTAACCATAATGACGACGACTAGATAGCAATTGGCACGCAGGGGGAGCCGGCGACTTGTGCCGGCACCTAGGGCGGCCGGTGTTGCGGTATCTTGGGGAGGAGCGCCCGTAGTCATGCCCCGCAGATGTAGGCGAGTTCGCCAAACTGCGTTACCAAACATCGTGCCTCGGTGTCGTCTTTGATCTTGCATGGCGTCATTATCGTAACAAGTGGTATCAGAGCCTGGTTGAGTCTATGCAGAAGATCATCTGGAGGTGCGAGGATCATGCTCGGCGGGCGCTTGGGAACGTCTGATAGGCGCAAGGTGGAGCATGGCGGCGATCGCGTATGCGGTCGGTGGAGTCGGACACTTCAGGCAGGAGGCCTGGACCGTCCGATGAGCTGCAATCGGTAGGGATTGGCTAGACGTGGCAATCAGACCGACATAGTGGCTGGGAAGACGTCGTGGAGGCGGCGCTTCGGCTCGCGATCAGATCGGCGACCAGACGTGGGGGACGACCGAATAGATCGGAGTGGGAGAGCATCGAGACGATGAGCTCGGTGATGTACAGGGGCGGCGTCGAGGCACTGCAGACGGGCTTGTGTCGGCGACGCAGGTGGCCAGGGTACAACACGGCTCGTGCACGGATGATGCGCGAGGTGGCGACTGCAGCGGCAGGGTCGGCGTCGGAAGTACGTACGGCAGGGCAGGCGGCAGATTGCTGGCGAGTATCAAGAAACGCAAGAGTTTTTCCGTCGGAATTATCGGCGAAATTTTTCGAGCCGAACGGAATCGAGAAGAGCAGGTGTTTGGTGGCGTACATCAGTAGATCTCCGTGTTTGTTTGCAACACGTCATAGGGAATCAGAGACAAATACGCATTGGTACGGGAGTCCAGGGGATTACCATACATGCATACAGATTAAAAAAAGGGAAAGTACCATGTGCGTGCAAGTTGGATTGATCCAGGGGATAGCCATAAATGCGTGAGCTGTTAAGATTTGAAAAGGTGACGTGTGTGCATGTCGTGTCCAATTTGGACTCGATCAGTTGGAGACTATGCAAAGACGTGACAGCATCAGACTCGGTTTCCTTGTCAGGCAAGGAAAAGAAAAGGGCCGGTGCCTAGTGTATTAAAAGGCGAGGCGACGGAGGCAAGGCAGCGCACAGAAAATCGATCTGCAAGTTCAGGAGAAGGTGGAGCTGTACCTACGTTACGATAAAGAAGTTCCACGGCTTCTGGAGGGCGGACAGTGCGGGCTGAGGTTTCTTGATAGACCGTGACAAATCTTTTCAGCGGAAACATCGGATAGTGATACGGCGGCAGTTCATCAAAGATGCGTTGACGATCAGGCAAGCCAAGACATCGGAGGTTGAGCAGAAGTTGTTCTTTACCAGTCAGCGGTCATGGCACCGACTAACAAGTTTGAAGTGCAAAAGTTCGAAGGGACTGGAAATTTCGCGCTATGGCAGACAAGGGTGAAGGATTTGTTGGCGCAACAGGGATGCTTGAAGGCGTTGCGGGATGTCAAGCCAGCTAAGATGGACAATGTTGACTGGGAGGAGTTGCAGATGCAAGCAGCCGGGATCATACGGTTGTGTCTTTCAGACCAGGTCATGTATCATGTGATGGATGAGAATGTGCCGAAGAAGATTTGGGAGAAGCTGGAGAGTCAGTTTATGTCCAACACTGCGACGACCAAGGTGTATTTGAAGCAAAAGTTATATAAGCTGTCAATGCAGGAGGGGTCGGATCTTGTGGAGCACATGAATGCCTTTAATCAGATTGTCACGGATCTAGCACGGCTAAGTGTGAAGGTTGACGATGAGGATAGGGCGATTCTTCTTCTTTGTTCGTTGCCACCGTCCTATGAGCATTTGATCATGACTTTGACGTACGGCAAGGAGACTGTCGAGCTTGAGGATATCACTGCGGCCTTATTATCCTATGATATGAGGAAGAAGAAGGTCACGGAGGAAGTCGCTCATGGCGTTGATTTGCTGGTCAAGGGTGAGCTAGGCGGGAAAGGATATGAGGCGGGTAAGAAAAAGAAGAAGGTGCAATGTTACAAGTGTAAGCAGTGGGGACATTATAAAAGGGACTGTCCAGTTCTCAATGGTGGGTCAGTGCTAACGTTGTAACTCATAGTGGTGACTTGGACGGCGACGTTCTCTTAGTTGCAGGTGGAGTCATGAAGGATGAGGTTACAGGAGTAGCAGCTGTGTTCCACGGAGGCGACGAGTTTGAGGAAGACTCGTCGGGTAGCGAACTATAAGCTACGAAGACGACAACCCAAGTCCGGAGTACATGAAGTTTTGACGCTTGGACAAAACTCAAGTGGTGGAGAATATTCGCCAAGGTGGAGTGTTGTTTTTGGTGTGTCGAATATTATGTACGAGTAGGGTTACATGGACTTGGTATTGTAGTAGATGTGGATAGGGTACGTGTAGTGTTCTAGTCAAACACGTTGTATCCTAGGGCCTCCCATATAATGAGGAGGCACCACATGTTGTAACCATAACGACGACGACTAGATAGCAATTGGCACGCAGGGGGAGCCGGCAACTTGTGCCGGCACCTAGGGCGGCCGGTGTTGCGGTATCTTGGGGAGGAGCGCCCGTAGTCATGCCCCGCAGATGTAGGCGAGTTCGCCGAACTGCGTTACCAAACATCGTGCCTCGGTGTCGTCTTTGATCTTGCATGGCGCCATTATCGTAACACTAGCTTCGTCATGCAGCTACGCGGTTAAGAAGGAGGACATGACTCATTTCAAAAAAAAAAGGAGGACATGCTTGTATATTTCGTGAATGCTTTTCTTTTACCAAAAATTATGACCGGAAATAGGTCAGAGAGCGGGCAAGGCTACTTTTCGCCCACGCGATCCGTCGCGGGATTTTTTGGACCGCTAAACGACAAGACGTGGGAGGAAGAAGACCTAACCGCCCTCGTTGACCCAACCATCTGCCCTTCCTTCTTTGAACCAAGGACTCCACCGGCCCGGCGTCGTCCTGGCTATTCCCTCTAAATCCACTCACACCGCTTTCTTTTTCGGCTCCGGACTGCAAGTCCGTTGCTCGCCGCCGTCTCACTCCATCCTCGCCGACGCCTCTCCACGCGTCGCTAGTATGGAGAGGTTGGGGGTTGGGATGAGGAAGCGAAAGGGGAGAAGAACGCGGCGCGATCGAGAACCACGCTCACTCGCGTAGAAAAACAATTTTGGTCGTGAGCGCAGGCACACCCATCTTCTTCCTTCTCTCGAAAAACAAACAATTAACTTCAAACGTATTCGTCATGCAGCTACGCGGTCAGAAGAGTAGACATGTTGACAGTTTTGCTCTTAAAATCTTGATTAGAACCGCGTAATTTAGTGTGTATTTGTGAACGCTTTACTTTTTTCCAAGTTATGTACGAACGTATACAGTCTAGAGCACAATCATTTTCCTCTCCTTCTTGAAAGCCAACAATTAACTAACGCTTTTAAGGTTTGTGAGGAATAAACATGATGCCGAGATCTAACAAAGAAGAAAATTGGGCGAGATTTTTGGACCCCCATTCCATTCAATTTAAAGTGGACACAAAAGCTAATTTCCGGGTACCGCTGTACCGACCAGCTAAATACGGGCGACGGCCTTAACCAACGAAGGTGGCAATTGGCATAACCGCATAAGTGCATCACAAGTAAAGTCCTAAATTATTAATCGTAGCCAATTGATTGTACGTCGCTCCCGCAAGGATGAGAACAATGGGGGTTGCTCTCGCTCCCCCTGTTGCAGCTCAACACTGCCCAAATTTCCTTGGAGTATGCTAATAACTCTAGATAACAACATTTAATCTTTTTCCATGTTTTTTTCCTCCACCCTCACCGTACACCTATTTTTCATGAGCATTCTCACATGCTACGACCTAATCCATTTTTCTTTTGTTCGGAACAAACAGTCTCGTGCTCCACCCAAAAAGCAGAAGGCAACAACAATGACAGCGACCAATCCGGCCATCTCACATCAGCAAGAAAGCAGCCCCCCCAAGCCCGTCCAAAACCTAAGCCCCTCACAAACAAAACTCCAAGAAAGTGAGAAAGTGATCAACGGATTAATCTCAGCCATCAGTCGAACTCTCTAACTAAAACCAAAAAGAAAAAACGCAAAGGTAAAGCACAGCCAGCCACGACGAAGCCTCACTCACTGCCTCACTGGTCAGTCTCACTGGCTGCAGCTGCAACAACTGCAAGCTCGCTCGCCCGGGCCATTACTCCCTCTCCACCTTCCCCGCTTCAATTCGCCACACTGCCCCAGTCCCCACTCACTCTCTCTCCACCCCCACTCTCCTTCCGCCATGGCCGCGTCCTCCTCCTCCGCCTAGCACGCGCGCAAGCGCCACCGCGATCCAGATCCCGCGCGCCTCGGGAACCCCGGCAATGGGGGGCTGCCACGCGAAGCCGCTCACCCACGAAGCCGACCACTCCCCGCCGCGCACCGCGCCGGCCACGCCACCGCCAGGCTCGTCCGCGCCCACCACTCCCGGCGCGAAGAAGCACTGGACCTCCTCGCCCTTCTTCCCCTTCTCCACCCCGAGCCCGAGCCCGGCGCACCACCTCTTCTCCTCCAGGAAGACGCCCTCCCGGTCCCCGGCCCTCGCGGGCTCCGAGCCCGCCACCCCGGCCAGGCGCCTCCTGCGGCTGCCCTTCCCGCCGCCGTCGCCCGCCAAGCACATCCGCCAGGCGCTCGCGCGGCGGCACGGCCCGTCGCGCCCCGCGATCCCCGAGGAGGGCGATGCGGAGGGCGGGAGGGGCCTCGACAAGGGGTTCGGCTTCAGCAGGGGCTTCGCCGCCAAGTACGACATGGGGGACGAGGTCGGCAGGGGGCACTTCGGGTACACCTGCGCCGCCAGGGTCAGGAAGGGGTCGCGCAAGGGCGAGCCCGTCGCCGTCAAGGTCATCCCCAAGGCCAAGGTGAGGATGACGATGATGATGTGCAGCTTTTAACTGCAACTGCTTGCGTTTGGATCCTTAATTTGTTTTGTGTGTGTGTTCTCCGTGCATTTTAAGGAATCCGGATATGCATGTGCATGCTGCGGAAATTTCGTCATAGGTGCTGTTAGATTTTTTGATGGTTGTTGGCTAGTAGTAATACGGTCTTCTCATGATAGATACGAGGATGCTGCTTCTCAACAAATTTTTTTTAACCATATAGATTTATGCTTTATGGATGTACTTAATGTTGTGCTGAATAGAGAAAGGTAAAGCGTGTCTTTCTGAAAGCAACCACCGACTAGTCTAATCTAATCTAAGTTATGGAGAATTGGATGCATATTGGTTGATTTCTTAAGAAAGGTGGCCCCGTTGTGTTGTCACCTACTTCTACAAGAGCTAAAGTGCTTTGTCATAGGCCAATGTTGTCACAACATGGATTCATGCACTAGCATGATATTGATCCACATTGTGCATTGCAACTTTAGTGCATGCATGTAAGAATAATATAGATTATTTGATTTTCTACGTCTAGCATTGTATGCATTCTAGGTAACATATAGGGTTATCTGCTGTTAAATACGACATTTGAATGATGAGATCTTAGTAAGTCCCGTCGATTCTTATGTATGGCATTTATATTTGATATTCGGTAACTACTTGGCCTATTGCTTTATTATGCTGTGCAATCTGATATAGTAGTTGCATACTTGCATTCACTCTTACTTGGGTTACCACATTTCAGTTCATTACTTTATACTATCAATATCGTCAGTTGTCATAACTGAGCATGAACTTAGTTCCTCGGTCCTCATGTGTACAAAGTTTTAATATCATCTGTGGTTGCTCTGATCTTTTGTCAGATGACAACATCCATTGCTATAGAGGATGTCCGGAGGGAGGTGAAAATTTTGAAGGCTTTGGCAGGACACAAGAACTTGGTCCAATTTTATGATGCATATGAGGACAGCGAAAATGTCTACATAGTGATGGAGTAAGCTTCCAGTACCTTCCTAGTGGATATGTGTTTTGCATTTAATTTCAAAAGCTATGAGGATGCTCCTTAATACATCAAGTTTCTTAGCCGTTAGCGTACTACACATACTACTGACTACGAATGTACAACACAGACTCATGGAAAAATAACGAGTTACAGTTTTACTAACTCGGCTTGAAGAGTGTTGACAGTTGTTTTGTCTTAAGATTTGAATCTATTTACTTATTATTGATGTGGAAAGAGTTACCATTACCTTGGGGGCTTTACAATGTCTTTAAATAGTATATTGCTTTTCATCCATTACTAGACAATTATTTGCCTTTTCATTTCTTGTGTTAATTCTTGTTCCAAGCGTTACACAAAGTTTTGGACCAAGGTGGTATCGGTAGTTTATATAATAGGGTAGCAGTTCAGTTATCACTTGATAATGCATGCTGAAATTGAACATACGTTAATGTCCTTTGGGCCGGCCGTACTGTTGTCAGTAACTTGCCATGCTTCTTGATACACTTTTATTTCACGCCCAAACTTGAACGCGAATATTTCACCAATAAAAGGGATTTTCGCAGATGGTCAAATCAAAAATACTTCATGACTACAATGTATTGAATGATATCCCTATTAGCATGGTTTTTGAGTCGCCGAGGCTGAGACTCGTGACTTACTGACTTGACTCGGTGACTTGCCCTGATTAGTCCCTCCGAGTCGCCAGGTGAACAATAGCCTTTTAAGTTTATATTGCACAGCAGCACCGTAACTATAGCAGGATATATTGTCCACTTAGAGTTAAAAAAAAGGCCATACCTGCCTGGCTAGGGGTTTTTGGGCCGAAGCCCATCCAAACTGGCCCATCAGAGTCTGCAGTTAGGGTTACAACTTACAACTTACGAACTCCTCTGCCCTCTCCCAGCCGCCACCACTCTCCCATCCAATCGTTCTTTCTCTCCCCGGACCTCTCTCCCTCCTCCAGCGCCGCCGCTCCTCTCTCCCTCTCCCAGCACCGCAGCTGCCGCTCCTCCCCTCCCGGCGTCACCTCCAGCGCTGCCTCGTCCCCACGCGCCGCAGCTCCTCCCTTCCCTGGCCCAGCAACCACTCCCAGCCTCCGCGAGGAGCGGCGGCGGCTCGGGCCTCTCCTCTGAGCTCTGCCCTTTCTCTCCCTTTCATCAAGTCGCTGAAATCCTGAGGCATCAAGTCGCTGTATAGTCGCAGGAAATCGCCGTCGAGCCAGTGACGTGGCGCGACTTGCTCCGTGAGTCAAGTCGCTGGTGCGACTCATCCACGCCAGAACGACTCGCTGTATAGTCGGCGACTATACAGCGACTATACAGCGACTCAAAAACCATGCCTATTAGATATCTGTTATTGCATCTATATTTACCTGTTATACCTTCTGCTGGGGTGAGCCGTGTACACTCTGTTCTGTATTTTAATTCCCATTCACTTCATGTTTAGTTTCTGTTTAAGCATTATTTAATAAGTAAAATCCTGCTGTTTAGGTTGTGTGAGGGAGGGGAGCTTCTGGACAGAATACTTTCTAGGTAACCTACAAGTAAACTTATATTATGTGAAGTTGTGAACATCATCATGGTTTACTTCGAATTATGATCTTTAATGCAAATTATGTTTTACATTCTCTTTAAGCAGAGGTGGGAAGTACTCTGAGGATGATGCAAAGGTTGTCCTAGTGCAAATATTAAATGTTGTTGCTTTTTGCCACATTCAAGGAGTGGTTCATAGGGATCTCAAACCAGAGGTGAAGTGCCTTTTTAGTTTCCAGCCTTCTCATAAGTTGTCATCATTACCATGTTTCAGATATTGTAAAGTGATACTTTTATAGTGCTGGTAAACTAGCCATGTCTTAAATGCATATGGCAATGATTAACTCTTTCTACTTAAATATATAATACATTCATGTATCTTGGGCATTACACTAATCCAATAGCCATATAATTTACTCATGACACTCCTTACAGTACATAGTCTATGTATTGTGTTTCCTTAAACTTCTCTTGTGAGTAATTACTAATTTTAACTATTTTCATACTTGACAGTGTAATGTCTTTTTTTTTCTTTTCAGAATTTTCTTTTTACTTCAAAGATGAGAACGCTCACTTAAGACTATTGACTTTGGCTTATCGATTTTGTAAAACCAGGTTAGTTTCATACTCATCAATCTGCATATTTGTTAATTTGTTGGTTTGTACTTCCAGTAGCAAAGATGGTACTGTCCAAAGGCATTTTTTCCAACAAGATGTTCCAATCCTTCATGCAGATGAGAGGCTAAATGATATTGTTGGAAGTGCTTACTATGTTGCTCCTGAGGTTTTGCATAGATGCTATAGCACAGAAGCTGATGTCTGGAGTATAGGTGTCATTGCATATATCCTCCTTTGTGGCAGCCGTCCATTTTGGGCTCGCACTGAATCTGGCATATTCCGTTCTGTTCTCAAAGCCGATCCCAGTTATAACGAGGCACCTTGGCCTGCTATGACCCCAGAAGCAATGGACTTTGTTAAGCGCTTGTTGTGCAAGGATCCACGTAGAAGGATGACTGCAGCTCAAGCTTTAGGTGAGTTTGAATCTGTCAGTATTGAATATTGATACAGCTGAACTTACATTTTCTGAGTACCCCTCATATTATGTTTTCAGGTCATCCATGGATCAGAAACTACAATGACATTAAGATGCCATTGGACGTACTTATATTCCGTCTTATCAAAGCTTATATTCGTTCATCATCCCTACGCAAAGCTGCTCTGAGGGTCTGAATTGATAAAACCTGTTCTGAATTTTCTCCTGTTGTTCCACATTTACATTGCTGCTGCCTCTTCAACTTTGGACTTGCTTTTATCAGACAGCAAATATTATTCTGAATGGTTTGAATGCAGCAAGCTAGTATTTCCATTAGTATCTCTTATAAATTCTTGATCAATATTGCTGCACATTGTGCAATTATAGAAATATTTTTTAGGGGCCTACCTTTGTACCTTTGATACGTTCCAAAACAAAATGCTTAGAAATCCTTGGTTTGCATAAATGATCTTATAAGCTCTATTGATTTGCATTCTGTCCTGTTTTAAATCACTTTATCCGAAATTCAATGTGGCCCATCTCAAGCTTTTTCTTTTGAGACCCGTGACTGATATCTTCTACTTTTATCTACATTCTGCAGCCATTGATTGATGATGTTTCATGATCCATTACAGGCTCTTTCGAAGACTTTGACAGTTGATGAGCTCTTTTATCTGAAAGGGCAGTTTTCGTTATTGGAACCTGACAGAAATGGATGCATCACTCTAGATAATATAAGAATGGTTGGTTCATCATTGAGCTCTCATATGCTCTCCAATTAATTTTTAAGCTACTCTGCTGACTTATGTTTGATCCGCATTAGGTCTTGACAAGAGAAGCCACTGAGGCGATGAAAGAAACACGAGTCCAGGAGATTCTTGTCTCGGTACATATGCTGTTGATCTTATGACAGAATTTGATTCAGCACACATTGTACTTACTGTATAACTCAACTGAATTATCTTTTCAGTTGAGCGCTCTTCAGTACAGAAGAATGGACTTCCATGAGTTCTGTGCAGCTGCATTAAGTGTTCACCAGCTTGAAGCATTAGATAGATGGGAGCAACACGCCAGATCTGCTTATGAACTTTTCGAGAAGGATGGCAACCGAGCTATTGTAATTGATGAATTGGCTTCGGTATGTGATACCTTCTATTCCATCATCATTTTCTAATCGATAAATTTCTGGAGTCTCTTATTTCGTATGTCACATGGTCTTTCAGGAGCTGGGTCTCAGCCCGTCCGTGCCGCTGCACGTCGTTCTGCAGGACTGGATCCGGCACACCGATGGGAAACTCAGCTTCCTCGGATTTGTCAAGTTGCTGCATGGCATGTCCAGCAGGTCCCTGTCAAAGATGAGATAACTGTTGATACTCTCTAACGACAGCAACAAATTTATGCTGCAGCTGCACCTGACGGCTTGGTTCACAGTTCACATACAACTTAGCATTTCTAAGGACCGTCCGTCTACTTTGGCCTGCATACCGAGGACGACACTGCCTGTGCTAGTACCCCCTGGTTTGTCACTAATTTGAGTATAGAGTTCCATTGCCGCCTGCCTACTGATCGTCTCCATCTTCAAAAATTATCGTCGTCGTCATTTAGTAGATTAGGAAAAGGAAAATCTCACCCATGTCTCTGCATTTGTGCAACATGTGATGCCTCTAACAGTCTTAGAATAGTCATGTTCCGTTGCTGTGGAAGCGTTGTAAAATGCCCTGGTTCTTGTAACCGCAGCGGAGTCGCCTGCGACATATATCACCCGCTGTCGTTGTCATCAGTCTGCCATTATATTGATTGAGTTGAATGAAGATGCTTGAATTTTGTGATGTGCATATGGTTCTTCTGTTTCAAGTTTCTTTATTTCTGCCTCTGCCTTGCCGGCTACTGAATGAAGGATGGCGTGATCTCTTTATTTAAAAATTGAAAATAATATTTACAAGTGCCAAAAATATCTGAAAAAATGTTATATGCAGCCAATGATGTATCCTACAAGTATGCACAATTACAATGCTAAAATATTTGAATCTATTAGGCTAAAGAAAAATGATAATAAATCTTATAAATTTTGTAGTTTTGAAATTTTAGTCCCATAACTTACACGCTTTGTACTTTTTAGTCCCACTTCTTGTAAATTGAACGCAGTTAGTACCACAACTTGTTCAGAGTGGACCTTTTAGTCCTGGCCGCTCAGATCACGACAGGTGGACGCCACGGTGGCAGTTAATTTTTGCAGAGAACCCCTCAAATTATCCAGCTTGATGGATACGTCCAGTGCTTATATAGACAGCAGAGGCGGCGGATTGGACTCTCGCTTAAGATGGTGCATGGCTGCGTGCTGATATTGTCACGATCAAGATGATTGTTTAGCGGAAGCAAGCAAGAAAAATCATGAGTGTGCTAAAACTAGTCTAGTCCAATGGATCGACGCCGTGACGCCGTGGCCAAGTTGCATCTCGCGTTCCTCGAGATCACGTACGATCGATCGACGCCGTGCGAGCGATCGGCAGATAGCGTAGCTGCGCACGTACGATCGATAGACGCCGTGCGAGCGATCTGGCAGCCTACACGATCGAAACCACCACGCGACGTCCTCCATTGAAGATCTTCGACTTGAGACCTCCACGACCGCACGTGGCCGACCTCGACAAATCGCGCGACAAAAACGAAATACGAGAGACTTATTCAACTTACTGTACGTCGGCGGATCCTCGTTGAACTCGTGGTATCTCATCTCCAACGCTGGCGGAAAAGGGCCGCCGTAACCGAGCACGCCGTCGCCGAGATTCTCTGCTTCGACAACCACCACATAAGGAAAGAACGGCCTAATTGCCTCTAAACGTGGATCGCAAACCTCGGGCCTGGGAGGACCATGTTGTAATTTGTGTAAAGCTTCAGCTGTTCTCTGCAAAAGTTAACTGCCACCGTGGCGTCCACGTGTCGTGATCTGAGCGGCCAGGACTAAAAAGTCCGCTTTAAACAAGTTGTGGTACTAACACTGTTCAATTTGCAAGATGTGGGACTAAAAAGTTTAAACTGTGCAAGATGTGGGACTAAAAGCGTTAAATCCTCTTTTGAAAGCATGCACCATTGATTATGGTCAGATCCATGTGTTTCATTTTTATGTAGCGTAGAACACAAAGTACTTCTAAGTGAGAGATGCATCATTGACTTCACCTAGAATTATTTTTCTAGATTTTTTCTAAAACTTGTGAATATAATTTTCAAAATTTAAAAAATACAACGAGTACTTGATTCAGGAGCCAGAAATTCCTACTCGGCAAATTTGCCCTTGTGCCAATTGCGTCTTGTCAGATATTCACTTCACGCCCAAGATGTTACCTGATTGACGTGGAACAAGTACCCAACGGTGGCTCGTTCGAAATTTGGGTTTTTCAAATCCCAAAGAGTCGGAAATGGGTGACCTGTCGTTGTTAGTGACGTTACCCGTGAAAGGCAGCAGACGTCACACCGCAATCTAAACCCGGCTTTCCATTTCCTCCGAGGCAAACTAGGAAGGGGGCAAGCTCCACTCGTCCTATTTCTGGAAATCTCCCCTCCTTCTACAGTGCACAGAGGCGACTCCAGAGGCGACTCGGGCTCTCCCGGCGGCCGCCGGCGTATCCGCGGGATTCCCCACCCTCCGCCGGCCGCTACGGCGGCGGGAGGATGGGGAATCCCCGGATCTGCGCTCCGGCGTGTAGATAGAGGGCTTTTGGGCGGCGCTGGCGTGGTGGGGTCACCGGCGTCGACCTTTTGGTGCTCTGCAGCTCCCCCGTTCCGGCGTCGTCTTCGACGGCGTTGCCGGGCTGCAGGTCAGTCATCTTTCTGTCGATGTTCTTCCTGGCGGAGGCGGCAGTTTGGTGACGGGTGTATAGAAGGCCGGAAGGGGGGCTTCAGGACGGCGGCTTCGTAGGTTCGTGGCAAGAAGGTGGAAGATCTGTGGCGTTGGTCCCAGATCCGGTGTAGTTTGAGCTCGGGGTGTGCCCCCGGCCGATGCTCGATCATCGTCTTCAGATCCAGCTCCTCAGAGTTGGTGGTTGATGCGGCTCATCAACGCCTCAGGGCTAGGGGTTCTGCTGCTCCAGTGGTGGTCGTTCTAGGCGGCTGGTCCCTTCGTCGCCTCCGGCGGTGGAGGGTTCATGCGTCTGACGATCTTGAGGTTGAAGATGGAGAGTGCAAGCTTCGTTGTCCTCTGTTTCCTCTCTTTGCGTGTAGTTGTTTGTGCTTTGTACTCTTTTCCGTATGAATACAAGTATGTACGTTATCAAAAAAAAAAATCGAAGGCGGCGGCGGGAGGCCATCGGAGGCGGGCAAGGGGCGCCGCGATGCCGGTAACAAGAGGGCGCGCCACGGCGGCGGCGGTGGTGTTGGAGGAGGAAGAGAGGGACGCGGCGATCGACATCTCCTCTGATTCCGATGCCGAATCGGCGGAGTCGTCGTCGTCGGAGGAGGAGGAGGAGGAGGAGGACGAGCCCAGCAGCGACGATGACTACATCGACATCAGCGACGGTGGCGAAAGCTACGTCGACATCAGCGACAGCGACGAGGACGAGGACGACGGTGAGGAAGGGGGCTGCGAGGGGGAAGCGGAGGCGGGCCAACCCTGCGCGGACCGGAGCGAGGCTGCCTGCACAAAAATCGCCGATCTCCTCCGCCGTAATCACCTCTATCCCTTTCCAGTTTCCATTACTCGTAGCTTGTGGAGAGTGTTATCTGTTTTTTGCATTTTAAAATGGGGCAA
The DNA here is from genome assembly GCA_947311845.1 of Poa pratensis. NCBI lineage: Eukaryota > Viridiplantae > Streptophyta > Magnoliopsida > Poales > Poaceae > Poa > Poa pratensis. The sequence continues at coordinate 61,105,141 of CAMZMU010000052.1, forward strand.
CACCTACAGATTAGAGAAATCTAGTGCAGCTGAATCAACCATCAAATCGTGAAACGCAATCTCCCCTGTGTATTGATATTGTCTACCGACTACCCTACATAGTGCTGCATGCTTGAACCCTGTTGCGAAGTAGTTCATTCGTAGTATGATTACATCCAGGGGTCTGAGCACCTGCTGGTTACTGAAACTGAATTGAGTCGCTGAACGTAGTCTCCATTTCTAGTGATATTGGATAGCACAGCCTCACAGGGAGGAAATAGGGTTCCCAGTCTATCTAGATATTTGTTTTGTGTGATGTATACACTGTTTCAAAATATATGCAGAATGGTTGTACAAATGGATAGAAGCAATTGGATGGAACTAGCTTCGATGTAAACCAGTTACTGAATGGAGCTGAATGCCGAACACACCTTCTGTCATTTTTAGCTGGTAGAAGTTAGGACAGTGCTACTCCTATATGATACTGCTAGATTTTGCTTTTGCTCAGTTTGTTTCCAGAGAAAAGGTGAATTTATTGTATGATGATCCTTATATTGATAATGCTATTTTCTACATAGCCTGATGAGAACATTTTTTCTATAGGAGGGAGAAATCTGGATAGGATTAAGTTGGTGGAGTGCAAAGCATATTTAAAGAAGAATGGTCTAAGCCAAGTCGGGGACATGACAACTTGCGTAGAAAGAATAATGCTACATTGGAGGTTAGTTATTGGATATTTCTAAGTCATGAATTATTCACTTGGTTATTAGGATTCAGCATGAACAGCTATTGCCTGAGATCACATTTATAAAAATATCATTTCCTGTACCATTGTTTATTTTATTTGTACCTTCATTCAGAAGCCCTTAGTCTTAATATATGGTGACGTGAAATTTCCTCAATAGGTTCAAAGAGGGGGATCCAGAGAAAATTTATCCTCGGTCATCATTTTGTATAAACTGCAAAGGTGACATCTCACTTGTCGCACAAGATTTCTTCTGTCTGCATAGATAATAATCAAGGGCAGTGACCATGGCCTCTCATTTTAGGTGATGTCTGTAGAGGAGATGCCGTCCTATTTAAACAAAAGGTTCAAGAGAAAAAGTAGGCATCTCATCATCTGTATTTCTTTAATCAGAGTATCAAGGCTCTCTTTGGAATGTTAATGGGACTATTCTTTGTTCACTATTGCAGTGGAAAAAGGCACTCAAAATGTATTGGGAAGCGAATAGTAGCTGGGAAAGTTATTAAGGAAAGTTATGGCAAAGAGAAGCAACAGCACACCTTTACTGTAAGGATTGAATCCATGATATTGTACCTCTCTTATATACTTTTTCTTATTGGCTTTGTGACTATGTTAGTTGTTCAATCCCATAGATTCAAGTATTCTGGAGCAAAGGAGTAGGCAAATTACCACCTTTGTATATGCTACTTGTAAAAGGGCGCAATCTATACAGAATGATGACTCTCCGTCAGGTAGGAACTGCACTTTACGGGAATTAGTTTAGGTTCGATGTTATCCTGCGAATGTGATCGATTGGGCATATTAAGTCTGTATTACTTACCTTTTAGGTATTGTATTCCTTGAATGTGATGGATTTCTGAATATCAACTATCAAGTTTATTTATGTTGCCTTGTTGGAATTGTATGAGATAGTTTCAGATAATATTATTTATCTACTCTGTTGTCCTGGAATGCATGAATTGTAACCGCAATATAGAAATGAAAAGCTGTAGTTTATTTTATACATGTAAATTCCAATGATGCCTGCACCATTCACAGAGGGCATGCTTATATCTTCATATATAGACCTTGGCACATGATGGCCTTGTATGATCTTCATATCAGAATTCTGTTTTTGTCAATCCAGCCTTGGCCGAATGAAGCTGATAGATCGAAGGCTCTAGAAGAAAAGCACAACAGGGGAGATGCTGCAAGACGTGTCCGTGCTTTGAATAGACCTAATTCTCGAGGACACGGTAATTTTTTTCATTATAATTCTTGCATGAATCTGCGTTGGGTAAATTTTCCTTGGTTTGCTTGTCGTTAAGAGAGAAGCTTTAGTTTCTCTATCAATCATTATCGTGTCAGCACATTTCCAGTTTTAATTCTGTGCTTGCAAAAAAATCTCTTCTAGAGTGAAGTGCATTTTCCCGTTTGAAATTTAAAGTTTGAACATAGTACATGTACTATATGTTAATGTGTTAAGTATATATCTCGTGTATAGCTGTTTAGGCAAGTCTGTTAGCATATCTCCTCAACCGATCATGTATAGCCAGGTTTGATAGTTGTAGATTGCATTCTTGCCGTGCAAGGCACCCTTGTATTTGTGCTATATAAGCAACGTGAGCTGATCGCCCATTGTGTGGCGTTTTCCCTCAAATCCTCTCGTTCTCATGGTATCAGAGCAAAACGATTAAAAACCCTAGCCCCCAACCTAGCTTCCGCCGCGCAGCCATCTGACCTAGCCCCGCGCCGCCATGTCGTCCGCGTCGCACACCTCTTCCTCCATGACGACGTCTGCTTCCCAGACCGCCCTCGTGCCGGCCGTGTCGTCGCCGGCCTCCCTCGCGGTCAACGTCGCCAGCGTGAAAACGCATGTTCCCGTCGTCCTCAACCTCAAGACCTCGAACTTCTCCAAGTGGCGCATGCTCATCAGCGTCCTCCTCGGCAAGTACGAGCTCACCGACCACGTCTCCGTCAACACCCCGCCCGCCGCCCGCACCGCCGAGTGGACTCTCCAGGACTTCGTCGTCCGCTCCTGGCTCTACGGCTCCATCAGCGAGGACATCCTCGACACCATCATGGCGGAGGAACAAACGGCGTTCAAGGCCTACACGCTCATCCGCAACCTCTTCCTCGACAACCAGATGACTCGCGCTGTCTACCTCGAGGCGGAGTTCCGTTCCATCGTCCAGGGCGACCTCACCATCACCGCCTACTGCCACCGCCTCAAGTCGCTCTCCGACACGCTGCGTGACGTCGGCCAGCCCGTGTCCGACCAAACGCTGGTTCTAACCTGCCTCCGCGGCCTCAACTCTCGCTTTGCCGATATTACGACTCTTGTCACCATGCAGGTCCCGTTCCCCAGCTTCCTGCAGACGCGCTCTCTCCTGCTCCTTCGCGAGACGCAGCTCGGCAGCACCGCTCCGTCGGCCTCCCAAGTCGCCCTCTACGGCAACTTCACCGGCTCCTCCGCCGGCGGCAACCAAGGCAACTCTGGGGTGGCGGCAGCGACCGCAACCCCGGAGGTGGCGGCGGCAACGGCCGTTGGAAGAAGCGCAACGGCGGCGGCAATGGCAACTGGAACGGCGGCGGCAACACGCCGTCCTCCCCTGGCCCGTGGACCTGCTTCAACCCTCACACGGGCCAGGTCCAGCAGATGCCGCCCACCTGGCGCCCACGTGGCCCGCCTCCTCCCACCGGCGCTCCTGGCATCCTGGCTCCCCACCCTGCCAGCCCGCCCCCGCAGCCGTCCTGGCGCCCGCAGACATGGGTGCCGCCGGGCCAGTAGGCCTACACCACGATGCTGGCCCTCTCCATGGCCAGGCGTTCGGCACCAACCCGCCGCCTCCCGCGACCCCGTACGGCGCCCCCGGCAGCAGCACCACCCCGGCATGGGTCTGCTCGGCCCTCATGTCGGCGTTGAACAACGCCGCTGGACAACCCTCGCAAGGCGGCGAATGGGTCACGGACTCCGGCGCCACCTCACACATGGTTTCCGACCCCGGTATACTCTCCTCTCCTTCCTCCGCCCCTCCATCCTCCCATGTCACCGTTGGCAACGGTGGTTCTCTCCCTATTTCTCACACCGGTCACACCTCTGTCTCCACACCGAACCACACTTTTTCTTTACCCAATGTCTTAGTTGTTCCCAACATTATCAAAAATCTTATTTCTACCCGCCAATTTACCGCTGATAACTCTTGTTCCGTCGAATTTGACCCTCTTGGTTTTTCTGTTAAGGATCTTCAAACCAGGTGCGTGATCGCTCGCTGCAGTAGCTCCGGCCCTCTCTACAAGTTAACCACCAGCCCAAGCTCGCCATCACCCTACGGCCTCCTTGCGTCCACCGACTCCACCGAGCTATGGCACCGCCGCTTAAGACACCCAGGACGTGACACTATGTCACATTTATCTAGACAATCCTACATCGTTATGTCATGCTTGTCAAATTGGCAAGCACGTTCGTTTACCGTTCTCTCGATCAAAACTGTTAGTGTGATTCCCTTTCAATTAATACATTGCGATCTATGGACTTCTCCGATCTTGAGTAATTCTTGCCTAAAATATTATCTTGTTGTCGTAGATGACTACTCTCATTTTATGTGGACTTTTCCTTTACGCCATAAGTCTGACACAGCCGATGTTCTCATCAACTTTGTTGCCTACGCTCGCACCCAGTTTAACCTACCCGTAGTCGCCATCCAAACCGGCAACGGCACCGAGTTCGCCAACTCCACCTTGGTCGAATTCCTCACCCGCCACGGCATCCACCTTCGCATGTCCTGTCCCTACACCTCACCACAAAATGGCAAGGCCGAGCGTGCCCTCCGTACTCTTAACGACATCACTCGCACCCTCCTATTCCAAGCGCATATGCCTTCATCCTACTGGGTCGAGGCCCTCGCAGCCGCCACATACCTTCTCAATCGTCGCCCGTGTCAACCTCTAGGGTTTTCCATTCCATACCAACTCCTATACCGGCAGCCCCCTCCTACTCCGACCTCCGTGTTTTTGGCTGCCTATGCTACCCTAACCAATCCGCGACAACCCCACACAAACTCGCCCCTCGCTCTAGCGCTTGCGTCTTTTTAGGCTACCCCTCTTCGCACCGCGGCTATCGCTGCCTGGACCTGGCCACTCGTCGTGTTCTAACCTCTCGCCAATTTCCGTTCTCCAAAACGACACCCGCCCCGTCTGCTGACTCCCTCAATTTTCTGCTTGATTTTCTTAGCCAGCAGCACACCATGCCCGTCTCCGCACCGGCCCAACCAGCCCAGCCCAACATGCATGTCTCGACCCCAGCGCCCTCCCCTCCCAACTCGCCAGCGCCCTCCCCTCCCAACTCGCCGTGCTCTCCTCTTGCCAGCTCCCCCGTGCCTCCGAGCCCGTCGCCTCCACCACCACTACCCCCTCCGTCGCCGCCTCGGCATGCTCGCACGGCTTCATCCGTTCCCACCCACACCATGGCCACACGGGCCAAGCACGGGATATCTAAACCTATCGATCGCCTCAACCTTTCCGCCATCCACTCCTCCATCTCTCCAGTTCCTAAAACATACCGGGGTGCTCTTCAGGATACCAATTGGCGTGCCGCCATGACCGATGAGTATGATGCTCTAATGCATAACCACACATGGACACTTGTTCCTCGTCCTGTTGGTGCTAATATTGTTTCAGGAAAGTGGATCTTCAAGCATAAATTTGGCTCGAATGGTGGCCTCTCACGGTACAAAGCGCGATGGATCGTGCGCGGCTTCTCTCAGCAGCACGGTGTGGACTTTGACGAGACCTTCAGCCCCGTCGTCAAGCCCGCAACCATTCGCGTCGTCCTCGGCACCGCCACCTCTCGCGCTTGGCCGATTCATCAACTGGACGTCAAGAACGCCTTTCTCCATGGCAATCTCGATGAGGAGGTGTACTGCGAGCAACCTCCCGCTTCACCGACTTGGCGTGCCCCCAACATGTTTGCCGCCTCCACAAGTCGCTGTACGGCCTCAAGCAGGCTCCGCGAGCGTGGTACAAACGCTTCGCCCACTACACTCATCGTCTCGGCTTCGTCGCGTCTCAGTCCGACGTGTCCCTCTTCGTGCTTCGTCATGGAGATGACCTCGCCTACCTCCTGTTATACGTCGACGACATCATCCTCACTGCCTCGACGCCTCGCCTACTTTAGCACATCACAGAGCTTCTTCACCGCGAGTTCGCCATGACCGACCTCGGGAATCTGTCATATTTTCTCGGGGTTTCCGTCACTCGCTCCAAGTCCGGGATGCTCCTCTCGCAGCGGCAATATGCCGTTGATCTTCTCGAGCGCGCAGGCATGCTGGAGTGCAACCCGTGCCCCACGCCGATCGACACAAGGTGCAAGCTCTCCGCCGATGAAGGTCCACTCGTCTCCGATCTTTCGGAATACCGGAGTTTTGCTGGTGCCCTCCAGTACCTCACGCTGACACGGCCCGATATCGCCCATGCCATTCAGCAGGTGTGCTTGTACATGCACGCGCCACGGAGCCCCATCTCAACTTGGTGAAGCGGATACTTCGGTACATCAAAGGCACCGTCGACCTTGGTCTTCGTCTACATGCCACCGCTTCTTCCTCGCTCACGGCCTACTCCGATGCGGATTGGGCAGGATGCCCGGACACACGGCGCTCTACATCCGGGTATTGCGTCTACCTTGGCGACAATCTTGTGTCGTGGTCCTCCAAGCGACAGGCCACTGTTTCCCGCTCCAGTGCTGAAGCGGACTACCGCGCGGTTGCTCACGCCGTCGCCGAGTGTTGCTGGATACGACAGCTTCTTCAGGACCTACATCATCCCCTCCAGGCTGCGACAGTTGTTTTTTGTGACAATATCAGTGCTGTTTACATGGCGTCGAACCCGGTGCAACATCGTCGCACCAAGCACATCGAGATCGACATCCACTTCGTGCGAGAAAAGGTGTCTCTCGGGCAGATACGGGTTCTTCACGTACCATCGTCTCAACAGTTCGCCGACATCATGACGAAGGGCCTGCCCTCTCAGCTCTTCCTGGATTTTCGGTACAGTTTATGCGTTCGCTCTCCCGACGCACAAACTGCGGGGGGATGTTAGAGTATATATCTCGTGTATAGCTGTTTAGGCAAGTCTGTTAGCATATCTCCTCAACCGATCATGTATAGCCAGGTTTGGTAGTTGTAGATTGCATCCTTGCCGTGCAAGGCACCCTTGTATTTGTGCTATATAAGCAACGTGAGCTGATCGCCCATTGTGTGGCGTTTTCCCTCAAATCCTCTCGTTCTCATAATGAGCATTTTTGTAAAGATTTGGTGACTGTAAACACTAAGGTCCTAATCAATTGGCATTTGGTTATTTAGAATTCTATTGCAGAGCCAGCTATTGCTCAGACAAATCAATTAATTTTCTACCTGAAACAGCATACCACGAGATGAGTAGTGTATTCAAATTTCAAGCTGTCTGTACTCTCGACAACTTTTTGCTTTGATAAGCTATTGAGTGAATCTGCGTCTCTCCAGAATGTTCTTATCAGTTTGGAAGTCCATTCTTTCCAAGGTCTGTCTGTTTTACCAGAGGCCTTGCTAATTTTGTCCCTCTTCCAATTGTGTTTATCATTCTGGCAGTTCTCAATGGCAAGAAATTGATGGAAGAAGGAAAACATATGTCTCAACCTGGGGGCCCTGATGGTGGATCCAGGAGAACTAAAGGCAAGAAACGCATTCTGCCATCCTCCAATTCTGATCTTCCCACCAAAAAATCTCGAAAAAAAGAGCACCGAGTTTCTTCTGCGGCAGTGTCCAATGGTCTGAATAGCACGAAAGTTAGGGTCAGTAAAAGAAAAGCTGATTGTAAGCAAAAGAACACTGTTGGTAGCAACCATGCTCAATTTGAAGGAAGGAGCGTAAGTTCAGCTTCTTATTCACAGACACATCACGGAAATTCAGTTGGAATAAATCAGCCTTTATCTGAGAGGCCCCAACGGCCACCTCCATTACGTGAAGTTGGTAATGCCTGTCAACCATGTATGGACGGCAGGTCAATAGCATGCCCAAACCCTACAATTGCTTTCGGATATCCATATGCAGCACTGCCTGGCTGGTGTGTACCTCTACCCAGTCAACCTGGCATGGTATTTCCACCATTCAGCATGTGGCAAACTATATACCGCCCTCATCCACAAGGAGCAAATGTGATGCCGTAACAGAGATATTCTGGTGGTAGTAATTGGTTTCCTCGATAGGAATAGTGGTTTGTCGGAGGCCAGTTGCATTGTTAAATACTCCCTCCCTCCCATAATATAATATGTTGTAGGGATTTGTGGGTTGCAATATTTATATATTTATTACATGTCTGAAAATAACAGGTAATGATTGATGTGGAATTGTACCTGATGTAACCATGTACCACATCCTCGTGGACTGCCCCTTCATCCGCCAGGTTTGGTATGCGATGCTCGCCTGGTTTCGTGCCACCTGCCAGCCCCCACTACAAGGCATCACGCGGCCGGTAGGTGCTGCACAGAATGACTCTGGTGGAGGTGCCATGTCATGCATTGCTGCTGGATCGAAGGTGGTGTTACATTGAGATGTCTCCGTCTTCTGTTATCTCCTCCATCGGTATCCGGCTAGCGAGGTAGTCGTTAGCCGGATAAGTGATGATGGTAGAGCCAGCTTCACAGATGAGTATGCACACTCGGGTGAAAACACAAGATCTCTGACCAGTCATTGTCGATGCGCTCCTTTGTTGCTTGCCTTGTTGAAGGCGGTAGCTCGAAATTTGGTTGTGGTGATGAAATTACTGAGATGACATATGGTTGGATTTGTCATTATCGGTGCCAATACGATGATTCCTTTTTGAAGGGTAAGCCTAAAGTTGTGTATTTTCTATTTGTTAATATTTTCTATCATAGCAGTGTCAAGTGGCTGTCTGGTAGAGTATTTGTCACGAGTTCTTTTCCATGTTAATTCGGCTTTTAGATGTTGAATGATGAATTATATATGGCAGTGTGAATAAAATCTACCTTCATTTCTAAAACAAAAATAGTGTGTATCTTTTATGTCTATCCATTTATGGAACCATTGATATCATTCCGCGTGGTACAGATAACAGTCAGCTAGCAGCTGATACGAATATCTATGCTAAATCTCGTCCCTTTAATGTTTTTGATTAGTGCTTTCCCCTTTTGCCTATTATTCTTTTCACCACATATATTTTGGTCATTATACGATTTCAATATTTATTGCCTTACGAAATGCGCGTTGGTTAAAAAAATCCCCAGCTGTTGTGTGAAGGGGAAGAAGATAGATATTGTGAGGACCAACCTTCTTGCGGCAACCATGAGAAATAATCTAAGATTGATCTGGTGAAGCAAGATTTGAAGAACCATACCTAGACAGACTTAATCTTCCGAAGCCACCATTTGACGTCGGGAAGGATATCTCGTCGTTGAACGAAGCGTGGGAGATCACTTATTGCAAACGATACCATATCCATTAACAAAGAAGATGACGACCAAAACCAAGCTCTAACATTAAGGACCTTCGTATAGCGCCGTGCGCAGGTCCGAGGTCCCCACCCCTCCTAGTGCCAGAACGGCAACTAGAGGAGGCGAGGACCCGTCGAATTTTTGCCGGCGGCGACGATGAAACTGCAGATGGCACAGGCGGCGACGGCTAGGGTTGAAACCCTAGGCCGCCGCCACGATCGCCCCATAATCACCTCACTCTCCCTTCCTTCATATGTACCGGTTTGCTACCCCCTTGCAGGCCGTGGAAGCTTGCGCACTATCATTCTTTGACTCAAAGGGAAGAAGAAAGTTAGTAATGCCGCCGGCCTATGGAGCCAACCGCATAGATGCATCCGTCCATCCTTTAGTGAATCTCGGTGTTCAGTCAAAACTCAGAAACACTGCATATATGGCGACATTGACGATGACCTTGTCATGGTGTTGCTTACTTCTGCAGGTCGTTTTTGAAGCCGAGATGGTACTGGCCGCGGTTCTAGATGCTGTGGCACAACACGATCCGAAAGACATTAATGGAATGGAATGGAACCATTCCATTCCACTGTCACGGAACCGTTCCATCCCTGTGTTCAGTTTAGACAAAAGATTGTCACGGAACCATTTCATCCATGTGTTCGGTTTTGGAATGGGATGAGAATGGAATGGAATGGAGTGAGAATGGAATTATTCTAAACTCGATTAATTATTTCCTAAACTAGATTAATTATAGCTAAATTTAATTAATTATTTCTAATCTTGATTAAGTATTGCTAATCTTGACTAATTATAATTAATCTTGATTAATTATTGCTAAACTTGATTAATTATAGCTAAACTTGATTAAATTAGAGGTAGACACTGCGACGTTCCACCTCGTCCGGCCGAATCGGCCGGACGGGTTTGTTCCGTTCCTCGCTCCAACCGAACGCAAGAATGGGTTCTGGGAATAAAACGGTTTCATTCCAGTCCATCCCAAAACCGAACAAACCCTAAGATGACAATAGAGGTATACACGTCTCCATCTTCATTTTTGAGTAACCCACTAACCCTTATCTGTGTGTTCCCTTCTCACCTGCCGTCTTTCGTGTCTAAGGGGCATGTGCGCAGAGCAAAAACGGTGAAATAATTGACAGTGTTGACATCTACAAGCAACCAAGCCTGAATAATCCCTGGCTGAAGGACTACAAAGACCAGGTTAATTATCCTCAAACTGAAAATAAGCCTACCGAATTTTCTTCATATTTGTACCAAACTATGGTCTACCTTTGTTCTTCGTATCCAATTATGCAAACACATTATTTGCATAACTTTAAAAAACTGAACTGAGAGTGGCAATGACTTATTTATGAACCTATGTACGGATGGATCTGAAACTGAACGCGCTTGTTTGTGCGTGTGTGTGCAGATAATGAGAGAGATAGGCAGAGCCGTAGCTGAGCAAGGAGCAGATCGAGGTATAAGAGCATCTTCAACGGACGCCCAAATTGGCCCGCGCGCGCCAAATAACCGTTTTTCCCCGCGCGCGGGGCCAAATCGGCCGCTCTAGCAGGCGCGGGAAAAAAAGGCGCGCTGGAAAAAGCGAAGCGCGCGGGCCAAAGCGGCAGTTTCGGCACTATATACATCGCCCCGCGTCCAGCGCGCGCTCCACCACGCGTAGCGCAACCGCTTCCCCTCCCTCCCGCCAATGCTAGGATTCCAGCCACCGCCGTCGTGCAACCGCTTCCCCTCCCACGATACCGCCGCGCCGCCGCTCCCAAACCGGCTACCGCGACGTCCGCCGCCGCCCCAACGGGACGTTCACGGCGGAGATCCGCTCCGCCGACTCGCACGTCCCGCTCGGGACCTTCCAGTCCGCCTACGCGGCCGCCCGCGCGTACGACGCGGCGGCGTGGCGGCTCGGCCGCACGCCGCGCACAATGAACTTCCAGGACTGCCGCAACGCTCAGGAGGCGGCAAACCTGGCGCCTGCGCCGACCATTGTCACCGCCGAGGACCGCCGCGCACTCCCCCTTCGCGCGACGCTGGATCTCGTCGAAGAGCGCGACAGACTCACCGTGCAGGCGTGGTATCGGGCGCACCCGGATGAGATGCATGACGAGCTCGAGCTCTGGAACACCAGGGCGGCGGAGCAGGCGGAGCGGCGGGCCGAGCTCCATGACGACCGGCAGGAGAGGCGCGCGAAAAAGACGCTGGCGGAGGAGGAACTGGCGCGCGGCCGCGCTTGGTGGCCCGTCGGCCACGAGATGTGGGTGGCGCTTCAGGACGAAGTCTCCGACACGATGAACTCCGACTCGGATTTCTCCTTCGACTCCGAGTGGGACTTCTAGATCGCCGATGCTTTCCGCGGGCGCGTAGTGTGTTCGTGCGCGCCTATATGCGCGTAGTGTATCCGGTGTGCGTTTGTAGCGCGTGTGCGCGTAGGTGTGTTCGTCGAACCTAATATATTTCTATTTTCATGTCTTTTTTCGATCCAACTTCAGCGCGCTCTCGTTGTGGATAAGGTTTCTGGCGCTCTATTTTAGCGCGCCTGCTAAAGCGGCAAGTTTTGGCGCGACGTTTTGGCGCGTCTGCTAAAGCGAAACAGACGCGCGGCGCGCCAAAACGCCTTTTTGGCGCTGCAAACTTTTTATACCACGCCGGCGCGTTGGGCGCCTGTTGGAGATGCTCTGAAGGCGGCAACGGTGGAGCATGAATGGCACAATAGCGGAAGGCGATGCCCTACAGGGAGCATCCCCATTATGAGAGCATCTCTAGCAGAACCCTTAAAACGCGAAACCTCAAAACAGGCTTACGGTTCGCGAAAAACGTGTTTTGAGGGCTGAAAACCACCCGGACATAACAGGGACGGTAAACACAAACCGTAAAAGGATTAATAACGTACACCCAGACAATCCTATAGACATGAACCAGACAAACTGCTTCCTAAAAGGATTAATAACATACACCCAAAATTAATTAAAATGATGTGAAGGAACCGTGGACAAAAGGTGCTTGTCATTATCTCAAATAATGGATCTGTATCATGGACCTATAGTGCTTGCTAAGCTACAACCGAGCTTGTTCGTACATCATAGACTACTGAACTTCCAAAGAAGTGTTACAGTAAGTAAACTAATTGAGCATATTGATAAATTTTAACTATTTAAGTTGTTTCAACATCATGAGGTGACAATTTACCCATAATAATTTAGTAATCATAATTTATTCTTACACCCAATTATAATATCTAAGAGGGGATGACACACAATACAAACACGAAACACACACTATTCAAAATGGAAGTCGAAATGCTAAGATCAAGTTTCCCAAGTAAACCACGGTGGGAATGCAAAAAAGATAAAAGCATAACCGTGAGACATGGCAATGCAGACGCCGCTCCGTCGAGTGCATCAGGCAGAGGGTGCTGAGCCGCAACTGTCTCCTCGGGAAGGTGGGGGTGGATGTCGATGTGCTATTGTTGTTGGCGAACAATAGGTGGAAATAAATGAGTAATGTAAGATAACACTAAAAGTGTTGGTGGCGGAGTTAACAATAAGCCATGTATCATTTGTGAGACCAGATATATCAGACTAAAATAATCAAATAAACAATTCAATCATGTTAAATTTTGGCTCAATAGAAGCAGGAATGAGCTAGACTGAGGGGAGAAGGATCACCCTAGATTATCACATATATATGGGTTAGAGACTTGTAGAAATTTACTGAATACATGATCAAGCTCTTAAAAACATACCTCTACAGTTCCAGATTCCTCACACTCAAAAAAAAATCTCATTATCTTCTGCACCGACGCTCATGTCCTGTTTCACGCCAAGTTCTAAGTCGCGCTCCATAGGTGAGCTCCTAGATGGAAAATCATAATTGAATCAATCAACAGTTCGAATAGAGAATAATGAATAAACGACTTTCCAACAAATCTTGCTTGCTATACTAATGCGTTGAACTCATTTGCAATCATGTATGATCCATATGGGGGCCATATCCCCCCCCCCCCCCCCCCCCACCCCCCCCAATCCATAAAATAGATAACCTCAAAACGCATACTGATGTTGTCGCACATGGTTTTCCCATAGGCGATCTCCTATATGAAAATTAGTAATTGAATCGACCAACCTTTTTCAATAGAGAATAATCAATGTACGTCTGTCCAGCAAATGTTGCATGCCATATTCATGTGAGTATGCGACGAACTCTTTGGCAATCATGTGTGGTGCATTATTTAGTTTTCTATTTGTAATAATCTGTTAGAGCATTTTTTTTAAAGCTATCCACGTTTGCTTAACCTTCACAAAACTGGGTGAAACAAAAGTATCACTTATGGTATAGAACCTTCCTAGCGTTACAAATTAATTAATCAACGAAAAATGTTCTGCACATAAATAATGTTTAGAAATTCACCTTGAAAATATGAAGTTGGTATATCGTGGAAGTCTAGTTGGAATATTGAAAGGAAAATACAACCACCTCCAATGCGTGCAGTTGGTAAGGCCCAACAACCTAAGACAGATCAACATCATGCCCAAACCCCGCAGTTGATTTCGAACTTCCAAATGGAGCACTTGCTCGCTGTCGTGCTCCTTAATATTGTACTGTAGGGAACATCAACCCAATCAACCTAACTAGCATGGTATTTCTACAAATCAACATGTGGCAAATTGTGTTACAGCCCCATCGAGAAAGAGCATATGTGATGTCACGGTATGGATATTCTGGTCGGAGTACTGGTTTCCTGATATTGCGATTTAGTAGATGTCATTGTTGCACTATAGTTCAAGTGTTCAATGACGACAAATTCAGATCTAGCCTCTAGGGCGTGCGCACGAAAACTTTTCGGATGTCATCAACAAATAATTGGGCCGGCCGGCTCCGGTATTCGGTAGCTCGCTCTCGCGGTGATTGTGGTCGATCATTAGGTGCTCGAGGCATCTTGAGGTACTGTAGTTTTTTTGGGTGAACTTTTCAGCAGATCCTTCACGAAGAAAAATGTAAATAAGAACGCTTGAGAAACAATTCCATTTGTCCCGCAGGTAGCCAGTACAGGCTCTGACGCCCTTCCCTTATCCCTTCCCTCTACTGTTCGGGAGAGGCGACCAAGTTCCCAGTTTTCGCCGGCGGATCCGCCGCTCTCCTTCGCCTCCGGTCGCCGTTCTGGCGCCGTGAGGTGGAGGGGAGCTCCGGGATCTCGTCCTGCGTGTAGATAGGTAGGGGTAGGTCTCGTTTTCTTTCTCCAGGCGATGCTGTCGAAGACGGCGGCGGCAGCTTCATCGTGTTGGAGTCTGTCCTCCCCCTCCTTTCCCGTTCCGGCCGTGGTGCCGGGGAGGCAGTGGAGGTTCGTCGGGCGTTGATCTGCGCCTCTGCTTCTCCGGCCGGCCTCGGTGGCGAGGGGAGGAGCGGGTGGAGGTCGGCGGCCCTTTTTGTTTGCAGGTGGTTATGCTGGGCTTCTTCGTCGACGCTTCTGCTCCGGCCGGCCGTGGTGGCGAGGGGAGCTGCGTCCGGAGGTGGTGAGGGGTTCGGGGTGGTGGGGCTAGGCGGCGCGTCGCCGACGGGAAGAAGGGTGGTTGCGGGGAGTGACTGTTGCGGTCGTGCTCGTTCAGCGACGCTCGGATCTGTCCTCCTGAGGCGGACAGCTCTTGCGGCCTTCTACTTGGTGGGGCGGCGACTTCTTCCCGGCGGCGAGTGGTACGGCGGCGGCGCCGTCGCCTTGTTTCTTGGGGCAAGTTGAGGATCTGGTTGTGATCTCCTCAGGCAGCTCGGGGTGCTCCGTGTAATTTTCTGGGTTCTTGTATGTTTCTTTGTTTCTGTTGGACCTAGCTGTAAATTGTACTGAGTTTCCTGTTTTTAAATCAGATCCTTCCTCAAAAAAAAAATTCCATTTGTCCCGCAAGATTATTTCTGAAACATCCAGATGACGATGAGAATAAACTTTAAATATGATGTCAAATTGTCTAGCTTCAGTCTTCGGGCCAAAATGGCCATCAGCCTAATCTAAATCTTATAGCACCGAGCTTGCATTGCAGCCGGTAACTCGTAAACATCCGGTGTTAAGTGAGGCACACGCGTAGCTGCAAGTGGAGTAAATGACATCGGCGGTCACAGAATTTGTGTGGTACGTGCACTTAAGTCACACTACTTGCAAAACAGACAAATTGGTCACAAAAGTTGTTGTGTATCCCGTTGCTCAACGGCGAGGCACTCGACTAGGATGAATACACGCATGCCTTCCACTGGCCCCTGCCTCCGCGAGGACCGCCGAGCCACATGCGGCACCCGCAAGTCCGCCCCCCAGGCTTCTACGGCTCCATGCTCTGGATGCACGCCCGCCGTCAGCTCGCGCCACCTCACCGAGTTCGGCTACCTCAAGGACCTCTCCTAGCTGGCTAGCTCGTCCAGAGCATCATCCAATCCACTGAGACGTCTCCACCGAAACTCCTCCGTTTTTATTTAGTTCGTGTTCCGGGTTTTTTCAAAGTCAAACTTTTCAAAGTTTGACCAATTATATACAAAAGAATATCATCATCTATAATATTTAATATATATATGTATAATGAAAGTATATCTTATGAAGATTTTGAATATGTTAAAACTTTGTTGTAAGTATGTATAATTTTGCCGATATATTTTGTCAAACTTTAAAATGTTTGACTTTTACTAAAACCAGAACACGAACTAAATAAAAACGGAGGGAGTAATACAGTACTAAATTGCTTTCCTGGTAATAGCAGCTCTACGAATCAACGAATCGCTGGAGTACACGCACGCTCGGGAAGCTGAGCAACTGCAGTGCATCGCCGTGTGAGACGCGTTGGGCAGCATGGTCGGCCTCCCCATGGAGGTCTGCGTCGCGCTGTGCCCTGGTGGTCGACCCCTCCGGCCTCCGGTCCGTCTCGCATTCCCGGCGGACCTGTGCCCGACGGTGGGTTGCAAGCTAGCACCATCGATCAAGTGCTGCATCGATCGGGTGCACACTGCCTAGTAATCAGCTCGTACGGCAGGAGTAATCAGCTCGCTCTACGTACGCACTAAGGCACTAGTACGTGATTTTGATTTGATTTGCAGCAATTCACGTCCCGTTCGTTCCAACCCAAAAATGGAGACGGTGGAGAATATGTGAATGGGTATACAAACCACAGCTGGATAAAACCTGGCCCACCAGTGGCAAAGCTAGCAGGCCTAAAGGGCAGAAGCACAAGGTGAAGCCCAATATCGGCTTAGTGAAGCCCAAGACGAAGGCAGACAAGACGCTCGCCTGGTTCCAGCAGTGTTAGTTTAGGACTTGTGATCTAAGTGGGTTGAGACTTTCCTTGTAGGGAAGGCACGACGCCTTTATAAGACTGCCTTTAAGGAGTTTTAAGGCTACGCTTTACAACCTTATTGTATCATGTACAAATATTCAGCTTAGTGAATTATAGCAGCATGTAGGATCTCGCAGCGTGAGATCGAATCTGGGTAATCCCTTGTGTGTAATCTCGTCAGCGGAACCCTCCATGTCCTTCCCCACAATCTATATGGTACACATGGCTACCTACTACGGATCCGAGTTACCAATATCTCGACAAAGACTCACTGAGAGTACGTACTACAATAAGACTGACTCAGCTACTACACCAAAGTAAATTAAGCTAGTAAAAGAAATATCGTAGGAGAGAGCTCCTCGGAACCTAGCCGCCGCCACCACCTCCTCCTCTAGCGTAGATCGGTTCCCCTCCTTCGGCCGGCCTTGCCGACGTTGAGAGGGGTAGGGAACTGATCTATGAGTGGAGTTTTTGAATAATAGTAGTGTTTCAATATATTTTTCTTGAAATTGCACGATTGCACGATTCTTGAAATGCAACAACCACGTCGAATATATGTACATTTTCTTTTTCTTATCTAATTATTTATAGGTTAAACTTTGCACTCTTATAGAAATGTGCAACCACCGAGTCCTAGATCTATATGCATTTTTTCATTTCATTGTCTGGTTATTTTTATAGATTGCACTTTTCGCGATGAGAATCAATCCCACAAACCTTGTAACTGCGATGTAGGGTCTCACGGTTACCATCTCATACAGTCGTGCAACAGTGTGGGTGCTGACGCCACAACTTGAATTAAAACCATGTAGAGTTCAATGTCAACCCCAAGAAGGCAATCGGCAACCCAAAGCCTGCCACTGGGCAACAATGTTAAAAATCTTGCTAGTGGTATGTTTGCATACAAAACATTAGATAAAGTGGTAGTAAATAGCAATATCTCTTACATTCTTTTACATATATAATTTGACACAACTTTTTTAGTGGTATACAATTATAAGAACCATAAACATGCTTCCAAATAATGATTAAGTACAACATGAGAAAATTAGAAGGACTTGAAGGAACAAAGGATAAGAGATTATTTACATTATCTCAACGGAATTGATCCTTATCCTTTACCTATAGTGCTCGCTAACCTAGAACTATAAACGGTCGAAATAAGTATTAAGGTAGTAAACTAATTCAGCATATTCTTTTATGTTCAGTACTGAACTTATTTCAACAACACCCATAGACAATTCACCAATAATAATTTAGTAAATAAACATTACTCTAAATTCTCAATATAATACTCTCTATGTTCCTTATTATAAGATGTATAGTTTTTCTAAAACGTCAAACTTAAATATCTTCAACCAAAGTTTTAGAAATCATTATAAGCAATTAAAATATCTAATCAGTACCATTAGATTTATCATGACATATAATTTCATATTTATTTTATTTATATTTTAAAATTGATATTTTTTTCTAAAATCCTGTTCTCATGGTATAGGGACTAAGGTAATGAAAACTTCATATAATCATTTTACTAACTTTATCAACAACGATTCATGTCTCTTAGCAAGATCATATCCGAACTATATACACTTATAGTTGTTCGACTTACACAAAATTGATCAAGAAGATCATCACACAACATATAAACTAATCTTAGAGACTAGATTAGAAACGATTATTTATTCATATTTCTACACGTGCATGTGGGTTTTCTTTCGAATACTCATTATTCAAATACCATATCAGTTATATGATGACGTGAAACACATGTTCGTTGGGAGACCCCAAGAGTAAGGTATGATGTAGTGCAGCAGCAAATCTTTCCTTAGTACAAAACAAGGTTACAATCCAGGAGGAGTTAGGAGCACTTCAGAAGGTTGTCAGTAGCGCCGTTTCTCTATCACCGACGTGGAATCTGTACACAACACAATCAAACTACTTTCCCCCCAACAAATTAGGAAGGTTGTCAATCTCACCGGCTTGCTGAAAACAAAACATTAAATGTATAGTGTAGAAAACAGTATTAATTGCAGAAAGTAACAGAGAACAGATGATTGCATTTGGTGGTTTTATCAGTGTAAAAGAATGGACCGAGGTCCACAGTTCACTAGTGGTGTCTATCCATAAAGATAACTAACATGTGGGTAAACAAGTTACAGCTGGGCAATTGACAAAATAGTGAGCGCATGACAATGCATATATATGACAAGATAATTACTATGAGATTTAATTGGGCATTACGACAAGATACATAGACCGTTATCCAACTGCATCTATGACTAATAATCCACCGCCAGGTTAACATCCGTGTCCCCCGTTGGTAATAAGTTGCAAACAACAGATTATCGCATTAAGTAAAGTGCATAATGTAAACATCACAAATGACCGTATACATAGTATTGTTGTGTTATCCTAGTGGCAACAACACATCCACAACCTTAGACGTTGTTGTCACTCGTCCAGATCACTGGAGGCATGAACCCACTATCTAGCATGAATACTCCCTCTTGGAGTTATAATCATCTACTTGGCCAAATCATCTACTAGTAACGGGGAGCGTGCAAGATCATAAATAACATATAAAGATAGATTGATAATCAACTTGATCATAGTATTAATATTCATCGGATCCCAGCAAACACAACACATAGCATGACAATAAGATGATCTTGATCATGATAGGAAGCTCATAAGATCTAAACATGATAGCATAAAGTGGAGAGACAACAATCTAGCTCCTACTATGAACCTGTAGCCATTGATATAATATCAACATAGAACATCAAAAAAAATTATAGATAAGTTTGAGACGTATCATTATATCATAAAATACAAATCTTAATAATAAACTTAGAGGTAAATAACAACTTAATATTATTACCTCTATGTTATACCTCCAACTCCTGTAAGGATTGTGCCTTACACATCGGTATCATCTGACACCGGTGATTACACTGTGCCCATGCTCCTCGTCCACCTCTTCAGGGCGATTTCTTTGGTGGTACCGAGAAAGGCGGAGAATCATCTGATAGCCCCTCCTTGGATGGTGGATCTCATTTTGTGTACGTGTGTTATAGGTTTGGTGTCCGAAGGTTTCGATCGATTCAAGTGTGAAAGTGCTTGGTTGCCCCCATGTGTGGTTTTGGTAATTAATGACAATCCTTATGGACTAATGTTTACATTGAGATATTCTTATAGATCATGTCCATGGGAAAAGATAGGAGTTCATGTGTTGGACTCTTGAAGATGACATGATGACCAATGCTCTATTCAAGGGTTTATATGATGAATGGTCATGTGTAGAGTTGAGATTTTTGCAAGTGTGGCTTGGAAAAGAAGATTGAGTGAACAATCGTGTTTACCTCCAAGACATCATACATATCAAGAGAAGAAGTTGAAGTGCAAGTTCAATATGATGCATCTCGGAAGATATCATTTGATTGAAACTTGCAAAGGAGACATGAAGACGGAGCTTAGCGAGGCCCTCCCATAATAGAGTATGGGGGAACATTTGGAGAAGTCTTCATCAAGCATGTGCTAGCAAGCATAATCAAGAAAGGTGTTCCAACTTGAGAGTGTCAAGATCGTCATCGTCGAGCTCAAGTGGATGCGCAAGGCAAAGGTATGATCTTGATAGGTTTTCTATTTTACCGGTCTCATGATGTTAGTGGGAGACCGGGGTATAGGATAGACGGCGTACTATCAAGAGGGGATCTCAAGTGAGTAACTTGATCGCATCTTTGTGGAGAGCTCAAACCTTTGCATTCTTCGCATTCCATCTTTCTTGTTTCTTATATGGCTTTTCTCCTTGTTGGGTTTTGGTGCTTGTCGTGATCTTCATGACAAGCCCAAGTTCTTCAAAAACGGATTTCTTTTGGAAACTTGTTGTGTTTTTGTGTTGGAAATATTATTGCTTTATCCTTGAGTAAAGTTCCACACCTTATAATGTGTGCCAACTTAACTCTATTTATGGTTCTTAATATTTCCAACAAAGTTGGTTTCATCTCATTTGGAGTTTTCTCGCAAAAGTTGTTGGGTTTGCAGTTTTGCTGGTTTTCCAGGCCAGAGTATCCGGTGTATCCAACCGGAGTATCCGGTCCTAGGGTTCCCTGTCGATGGTGCTCCAGTGGTTCAGCCACGGGTCTAGGCCGGAGTCTCCGGCCCTTGGGCCGGAGTATCCACCTCTAGCCCGCAGTTTCCGCCCCTGAGACCGGAGTGTCTGCCCTGAGCTGCACCGTGTCTGAACTTGTTCAGCCTCGGGTGTAGGCCGGAATATCTGGTCCTTGGTCCGGATTATACGGTGTGGGCCGGAGTCTCCGGTCACTTAGGCCGGAGTCTCCGGTGCGAGTTTTTCTGCAACGGCTCTTTTTCTGGGAGACCTTTAAAAGGCCCCTTCTTCCCCAAAGAGCCTAAGTTTCCAGCACCACGTTTTTCTCTCTCTTTCCCACCATTGTTGACCTTGGAAAGCTTGCCCCTCTCCCAATTCCTCCCATGATTCTTTCATATCTTTGAGGGATTTGAGAGAGCAGATCTAGATCTACATTTCCACCAATCAATCTCTCCTCTAAGTGAGGAGAACCTAGTGGATATAGATCTTGGAGTTCTTGTGTGGTTCTCCTCTTTGTTCTTCCTATCTTATTCCCCATAAGCATTTGTTGCTTTGTTGGAATTTGAGAGTGAAGGATTTGAGCACTTGTGCTCTTGCCTTTTGCATTTGGTGCATCGGTGTGCTCTCCACGAGGATTCGTGGAAGTTGAAAGCTTGTGAACTTGTTACTCTTGGGTTTTTGGACCCTAGACGTCCGTGTGCTGGTTGAGACCTTTGTAGTCACTTGTAAAACTGTTCGGGAGCCCCCAATCCCGTTGTGGGTTGTGCCCCGGATTGTTGTTGAAAGGCTCCGGATTCCACCTCGAAGGATTCCGATAGTGGAAGGTGAACCAAGCCTTTGTGGTGCGGTTCATCGGAGAATAGGGTGAGCCTTTGTGGAGTTGAGATCGACCTTTGTGGTGCCTCACACCTCTCCAACGAGACGTACTCCCTTAACAAGGAGGAACTCGGGAATACATCCTCGTCTCCACGTGACTCGGTTATTTCTATACCCAAGCTATTTACTTATGCACATTACTTTGTGATAGCCTTCGTGCTTGAAGTATTCCTTGCTATCACCTTGTTGTTTGTCTTGCTTAGCGTAAGTTGTTGGTGCACTGATACCCGTAGAACTGATAGCCTTCAGTAGCTACCTGCAATGAAAAGTATACGGGGTTAGGTTGAGCCTCCAAGTGCAGAGTATGTAGTGAAAGATTTATCTTCCTATCCTTCTTTTGGTTACCTACAAAACAAAGTTAAATGTTTTGGTCCTCAACCTCACCTGTGGTTGTCAAGCACAAGGTGTAAGAATGATATCAAGATTGTTAAGCAATGCAAACAAGAAATAAATATGCAATGGTGGTGAATAAATGTGCAAGGATGATGATACAATGATAAATGATATTTTAGGGTTTTTTATGATGAATGCAAGATGTAAAAGTGTTTTTGTATTTTCGGATTTAATAATGGCAAAAATGGAAAAGTGGTAAAAGTTGTTGGAAAGGTGTTTCTTATGATTAAAAATGGACCGGGGTTCATGGTTTCACAAATGCACTCTCTCTTTAATAAAGTGGTAGACAATGGAACATAGAGTTGACATATGAGATTGCAACACAAAGTTTAATGACAAGTTACTAATTATATGGGCATCACGTCCTAACATAGAGATCTTTTGGTTATTAATCTCACTTATACTCCACCAAGATGCGAACTAAATCATAACACCTTAGTAATTAAGATAACTCAGAGTATAGCTTTAAGTATCATGACATGAAGTTAAAATAAGAACATGCTAGATCTAGTCACGGAGAAGTGGCAAATCACCCACAACCCTTGTAGCATGGTATTTTTGTTTATCCCTAGTGAGGCAACAAAGTAAGGTAAACACCCAAGTGGATCGCGATATTACAGTTCTCAACTTACCGCACTCACCACCCCCCGTTACTCCAACTAATGCACACATCACCCCACACACGCTCTCATAAACATGCTTGATCATAACAAGTGAATAAGAACGGGTACATAATATGCATCTATATTCATAACTGAAACAAACATTGCAATCTCAAACATATATTAACTCATAAAAAGATCCACCACATAGGTATTACAACGATGACCGTAATCATGTTCAGCAGCTCATACGGTACTAATTAGTGAAGCTCAAAGAGAGGAGAGATACATAAGTTACTTCCACAAACCCATAGTCCAGAGGTGGACTACTCCCTCTTCATCATGGAGACGGTGGAGATGTCGATGGAGAAGATGGAGACCACGCCGGCAGCGCCCCGCCGGAGTTTTCCCCCTCCAATCTGCAGCTCCAGATCTCTCTTTCGGTGTTTCTGTTTTTGCGGCGCTTTTCCAGAGAACGTCGGGGGCTATTTTTATAGGCGGTTTTTAGGTCAAGACGATGTCGGTGGAGAAAAGATCGACGACAACGGAGTCGAGGCCAATTTGGGGCCCCACGCGGCCAGGTACAGAGGCCGCGTGGGCCCCCCTCTTTTGGGCCTCGGGCTCCGCTTGTTCGCTTCCTTCGCCCCAAGTTTTGTTCCTTCCAAAAAATGATGCCCGTAAATTTGCAGGTGATTTGGACGTTTGGGTCCCTGAAACTTAAAAGGAAAAAATAGGGTTTTCTGCCTGCGCAGGGTTAATTCCATAAAAATAGGAAATAAATATAATATTCCCAAAAATCATTATATAACAGTGATATAACCCTTATATGATGCAAATATGATTGGAATATAAGTAATATAGTGCAAAGTTCATGTATGCATTTTACATGCATCAACATCCCCAAGCTTAACCAATACTCGTCCTCGAGTATGAAGGTGATAAAACTAACATGGACTTTGCAATTTAATACTAACAATGGATATCAAAGATGATTACTACTGCTACATAGAGTCAAATGATTCATTCTTCAAAGGAGTAGCAATATGCAAATAGTTTATGAAGTGATATCAAGTATTCAAG
Source organism: Poa pratensis (assembly GCA_947311845.1). Taxonomy (NCBI): domain Eukaryota; kingdom Viridiplantae; phylum Streptophyta; class Magnoliopsida; order Poales; family Poaceae; genus Poa; species Poa pratensis. Next base: position 61,128,701 of record CAMZMU010000052.1, read on the forward strand.
CAAGGATGTTCAATGATAGTTCACAAAGTGTAACATAGAAGAAGTAATATGGACACATGTATGCATAATGATAAGTAAGAACATCCTACATTGGTCATAGAGTGTAGATGAAAATCTGAATATAAAAGGTGGACACTTTGGAAAGATATATATGTGAGTAGAGGTAAAGCATGCATAAGTTTCATCTAACTTCCAAACTCTTCTACTTAAGTTAATGATTGCAATGTGGAATCCTTGGTGTCAAGCTCTCATTACCCCTATCATAGCATCTTGAATGATTAAGTTTAAAGTGAAAGCAAATATGAGTAGTGTGCTTGACAAAGTAAAGGTTGGTGTCTCATGCCCCTTGAATACAAGTACCTACACCATGAGTTACTCAACTTGGAAACAAAGCAAGTTCAAGTTAATATCATTGTAAGTAATAATAGTATCATCAAGAGCGTCAACTGGGGTACCTCTTGTCCCAGGATATGGAACAAGCCCATATCAAAATGACAAGACAAACAAACAAATGAACAACCTCAACACCCTTTTTATTTACCATTGGAATAGCTTTTTATTATAAGGTGTATCACAGAAGGTTCACCATAGCATGTAAGTAAATTTCCACCATGAATGATGCATGGCTTAGATTAGCGGCCCAGGCGTCTCTCTAACCATTTATACAAACTCATTTAAACTACTTATTTCCACCTCATTTCACCATGATAGGCATCCATAACAAAAGTACATGATATCAACTAAATGAGATGAAGAGCATGTTGAAAGCTTGCATGTGACAGCACATATGGGCTAACTCCAACCTCGAATTTATCAAGCCACAAACATAATCTTAATCACAATGGGTCATGTTTTATTTATGCAATAAAAGTAAAGTGTGCATCAAGTTCGTGAGAGCTATATAACCAACTTTTCCATAACAATCAATAACATAAACATTTTCATTCAGAGGTATAGATAACACAAATAACATGATAAACATACTCGGAATAGCATAAAGCCAATAGGTAGATATGGTGGACTCACTGGAATAACTTTGGTTGAAGGTGTTGGAAACAAGTTTTTACTTGTTGGAATTTTTGGGCTAGCAAAGGGAGAAAGTTGACCATCTAATGCATGCATGAGTGTCCATAGAACTAACTAATCCATGTTAAACAAAGTAAAATAACATTCAGCATCAAAACATGAATAAGTGATAGCTCTGATAAAATTTGCAAATTATTACTCATAAACAAGCTCATGAATCATGCAACTATATGTATCATTAAAAATCAACTCAAACATCCCTTTTCCCAATATAAAAGCATCCAACATATTTCAACCCATATTTCCAGTAGCTCTCTCAATATAAATGATAGTGTGGTGGTCTCACAAAATAAAATCAAACAAAACAAACAAAAAGACGCTCCAAGTTTATGCGATAAAGTGTTTCGATCGAAAAACAGAAGTTAGACGTGTGCAAACCGAGAGTGTGTAGGTCCAGTGGGGTTGTCTTCACATCCCCAAGCTTATGGTCTTCACCATCCTTGGATAGCTCTTGGTGCATCTCCTCCAATCCCTGTGAAAAAACTTCAAAACACCGTTTCTCCCATTCTTTTCTGTGGGGTGCATTAGTAGTGATAAACAAATAGGTTTCTTGCTGCATATAATCCTTAAAAAAAATCATATGAATGTCCAGAAAGTATATAATGTTGTATGCCTACTCATAAACTCAATTGGATCAAAAAGATTCAACTTAAAAGCTCAAAGCATGCATCAAACAAAATGGGACAGAATCTGTCCAGAAAAACAGCAGCAGCAAAACGTATTTTTCTACCCTACCAAACTTTGCGAAAAATTCCGAAAAATTCATGCATACAGAGGATGAAAAGTTGCAACTACAGTTCAAATATGAGCTCATTCGGAGTTACAGAATAAGAATTAAAAATCATACCGTGCACATTCGTGCAGGAATAAAATCTCCGAACGCTATAAGCAACTTTTCAAACCAAAAAGGGTAAAACTTGGCACTTTATTAAAAATTCCAGAAACTAAACTAAAAAAATCTCTTGTTACAGCAAGAGGACACAAAGAAAATCACACATAAAAATAACCGGGTTGCCTCCCGCAAAGCGCTTTCTTTATAGCCATATAGCTAGGCTTCTTACTTGTTGTTTATTGAAGATGAAGCTCATGAGGGAGCTTGAACTTTGATGTTCCCTCTTCCTTGGAAGTGTTCCATGCACTTCTTGTGTGGAAACTGAAACTTCATTCCCTTCTTTGAATCAATGATAGCACCTGTAGTACGAAGAAAAGGTCTTCCAAGAATAATAGGACTAGAGGTTTTATTCCCCATGTCCATGATTAGAAAATCCACAGGCACAAAAGTCATATGTAACTCTACCATAACATCACTTACTTTTCCCAAAGCATGTTTAATGGAATCATCAGCAAGTGCAAGTTCAATAGAGCATTTTTCAAGATTTTTCAATTCAAGCTTCATATAGTTCTTTAGATAAAACAGAGACACTAGATCCTAGATCAAGTATGGCATGGTGTGTCTCTTTTCCAATAGTTACTAGTACCTTGGGAATCCATATCCCCAAGCTTAGGTGGTATCATAGCCTCTTGGTTGTACCTAGCAATCTTTTCTTTCAAGACATGATTAGCAATATAAGAACCAAAACCAGCTTGGTTAGTGTTGATGGAAGGATCACTTGCAAATTTTTGTAAGATAGATATTAATTCATGCAAGCTACAATTTTCTAAGTCAAGCAAAGGATCCTTGACTTCACTAAGCATTTTAACTTCCTCAACTTCTCTCTCTTTCATTACCCCAATAGATTCTTTAGCAACTCTCTCTTGCTCATGAATGTGTTCCCAAGACTTATTGATAACCTCTTGGCAATATTTAATTGTTTCCTCATGTTTTTGGGCTGTAATGATGCTCTTTAATGATGAGACTTCCTTAGTAAGCTGATCTACCCTTTCAAACAAAGCATCTTGTTTTTCAAACTTAGAGATAAATTCCTTATTAAGCTCTTTTTGGGTAGATATAAAAGATCTAATGGTGTTTTCCAAGTCACTAGAAACATTACCACTAGAAGCATATTTATTTGGCACATATGGGGGTTTATTATAAGAGTTATAATTGTTGTTACCATACCCATTATTACCATAGTTCCTAATGAAGTTGACATCAATATTTTCAGAATTGTTACCAACTAGTTCTTGCAAAGGAACATTTTCAACACTAGGTTTATTAAGCAAAGCAAGAATAGTATCCATTTTAGATGACAAATCATTAGTTTCTTCAATAGAGTTCACTTTCTTAGAAGGATTAGGTGCCCTATCAGTATGCCATTGACTATAGTTTTGCAAAATGCTTTCCAATATATTTTTAGCTTCTACTATAGTCTTACTCATAAAAGCACCTCCAGCAGCAGAATCAAGTATGTTTCTAGACATGTAGTTTAAACCATTGTAGAAAGAGTGTAATATGGTCCATTCATTAACCCATGTGATGGACAAGTTCTAAGCATAAGTTTTATCCTATCCCAAGCCATAGCAACATGTTCATTTTCATTTTGCCTAAAAGAAAGGATGTTGTTTCTATTTTGCAAAATTTTAACAGGGGATAATATTTCTTAATGAAAGCTTCTTTTAGATCATCCCAAGAATTAATACTACCGATGGCAATGAATGCAACCACTCTTTAGCTTTTCCTCTAAGTGAAAAAGGAAATAACTTCAGTTTTAGGATATCACTTTCAACATTTTTAAACTTTTGCATGTCACATATTTCAACAAAATCATGAAGATGCATAGAGGCATCCTCCATAGCACTACCACCAAATTGTTCCCTAGTTATCAAGTTCAACAAACTAGGACTTACTTCATAACTATCAGCTTTAATCTCAGGTGTGGCAATAGCTCTTGTGATAAATTGATCATTAGGAGTGTTTGTGTAGTCACACAATTTAGTTCTTTCTCCCATTTTAGCAAGTTTTTATTTTTTTTTTTTTTTTTATGCAAAACTGAAAATAAAATGATCTCACAAATGCAAACCGAATTACAAATGCAAGACAATGACAAAACAAATAATTTGCTTTGAAGGTAAAGATGGATAAGATGATGCTCACGTAGGTGCAACCTCCCCAAGCTTAGGTGTTAGCACAAGTTGGTGATGTTGACTTTGTTGTGATCTCCTTGGATAAACCTTCGCAGCTATGATTCCCTGGCAACGGCGCCAGAAAACAGTCTTGATACCCGTAGAAGTGATAGCCTTCAGTAGCTACCTGCAATGAAAAGTATACGGGTTAGGTTGAGCCTCCAAGTGCAGAGTATGTAGTAAGTGGAAGACGTGTTTTCCCCACGAGGGTGACTCGAGGGTTTAATATCGAACTCTCGGGAATCAGTAGTGAAAGATTTATCTTCCTATCCTTCTTTTGGTTACCTACAAAACAAAGTTAAATGTTTTGGTCCTCAACCTCACCTGTGGTTGTCAAGCACAAGGTGTAAGAATGATATCAAGATAGTTATGCAATGCAAACAAGAAATAAATATGCAATGGTGGAATAAATGTGCAAGGATGATGATAACAATGATAAATGGTATTTTAGGGTTTTTTATGATGAATGCAAGATGTAAAAGTCTTTTGTATTTTCGGATTTAATAATGGCAGAAAATGGAAAAGTGGTAAAAGTTGTTGGAAAGGTGTTTCTTATGATTAAAAATGGACCGGGGTTCATGGTTTCACAAATGCACTCTCTTTTAATAAAGTGGTAGACAATGGAGCATAGAGTTGACATATGAGATTGCAACACAAAGTTTAATGACAAGTTACTAATTATATGGGCATCACGTTCTAACATAGAGATCTTTTTGGTTATTAATCCCACTTATACTCCACCAAGATGCGAACTAAATCATAACACCTTAATAATTAAGATAACTCAGAGTATAGCTTTAAGTATCATGACATGAAGTTAAAATAAGAACATGCTAGATCTAGTCACAGAGAAGTGGCAAATCACCCACAACCCTTGTAGCATGGTATTTTGTTTATCCCTAGTGAGGCAACAAAGTAAGGTAAACACCCAAGTGGATCGCGATATTACAGTTGTCAACTTACCGCACTCACCACCCCCCGTTACTCCAACTAATGCACACATCACCCCACACACGCTCTCATAAACATGCTTGATCATAACAAGTGAATAAGAACGGGGTACATAATATGCATCTATATTCATAACTGAAACAAACATTGCAATCTCAAACATATATTAACTCATAAAAAGATACACCACATAGGTATTATAACGATGACCGTAATCATATTCAATAGCTCATACGGTACTAATTAGTGAAGCTCAAAGAGAGGAGAGATACATAAGTTACTTCCACTAACCCATAGTCCCCCCCAAGTTTTGTTCCTTCCAAAAAATGATGCCCGTAAATTTGCAGGTGATTTGGATGACGTTTGGGTTCCAGAGGTGGACTACTCCCTCTTCATCATGGAGACGGTGGAGATGTCGATGGAGAAGATGGAGACCACGCCGGCAACGCCCCGCCGGAGTTTTCCCCCTCCAATCTGCAGCTCCAGATCTCTCTTTCGGTGTTTCTGTGTTTCGGCGGCGCTTGTTCCAGAGAACGTCGGGGGGCTATTTTTATAGTCGGTTTTAGGTCAAGACGATGTCGGTGGAGAAAAGATCGACGACAACGGAGCGTCGATGGCCAATTTGGTGGGCTCCACGCGGCCAGGTACAGAGGCCGCGTGGGCCCCCTCTTTTGGGACTCGGGCTCCGCTTGTTCGCTTCCTTCGCCCCCAAGTTTTGTTCCTTCCAAAAATTGATGCCCGTAAATTTGCAGGTGATTTGGACGACGTTTGGGTCCCTGAAACTTAAAAGGAGAAAATAGGGTTTTCTGACTGCGCAGGGTTAATTCCATAAAAATAGGAAATAAATATAATATTCCCAAAAATCATTATATAACAGTGATATAACCCTTATATGATGCAAATATGATTGGAATACAAGTAATATAGTGCAAAGTTCATGTATGCATTTTACATGCATCATGCACATAGGCGAGTCTAGTTTATTTAGGTTGTCGGCTTGTTAATTTAAACACCTAGTTTTATTCCGCAATTATCAAGCCTAAACCGGAAAAGTTTTAAACCGCCTATTCACCCCCCCTCTAGGCGACATCATTGTTCTTTCAAAGTGTTCAATACGACGAATTCGGCTAAGGGCACACACAAGAAAACATTCCGGATGTCATTCAGCAAAATCAAGCCGGCTCCGGTATTAGAGCAGCAACATCGGCAGGTCGGTGGCTCAGTGTGGCGGTGATAGTGGTCGCTAGGTTCTCCGTGGACCTCGAGGTAATTTTTCATGTTTGTGTACTTTGTACCTCCGGTGAATTTTTTTTATATATCCAGGTCCTCCTCGAAGAAGAAAAATAACTGTAAACTAGAACGCTTGAGAAATACTTCCATTTGTACTATTAGATTTTTTCTGAAACATCAAATGACAATCAGAATAAAATTTAAAGGATGCCAAATTGTTCAGGTTCATTCTTTGGGCCAAAATGGCCGTCAGCCTAATCAAACATTACATATTTACATTTCCGTAGTTAATTGTATAGTCTGAAACTCTGAACTGTTCCATGTGCACATGCCGGAGCACACAACAAGGACTTTTTTTTTTGAACTGGAAAAACAAATCCATTAAGGCCTAACTGAGTCGTTGGCCACCAAAGTCATTACATCAGGAGGAAGATCCTGTAGCCAGAAACCATAACTACCAGGATTCCATACACCACCCAACGCAGCCAGCTTATGCGCTAGACTATTACAAGCCCTCGGGCTGTACTCAACTCTGTAATCAGAAAAAGCCAAGCCCAGACGAGATTTTGCATGCACAATAAGAGGACCCAACCTGGCTAGGTCATAGCAGTTCGAATCAATCGCCCGTTTAAGCTCGATGCAGTCCGTCGAAAAGATCACCCGTCCAATCCTTAGCTGCTCTGCAACAGGAACTGCATGTATGAGAGCCATCAGTTCAGTTTGTAGGGCCTCGGCTGCAGCAGAAATACGACCACACGCAGCAAACACAAGTTCTCCCGTATGATCACGACCAATAGCTCCCCATCCACCCGTCTTAGATTCTTCAAAAAAAGATCCATCAATATTTATCTTGACCACATTAGAAGGCGGGGAAGCCAGTGTTGCACCTGACTAGGCATCAGCTTTGGATTCTTTTTCAGAAAAGTTTTCCATTCCTCTGTATGGCGCAGGATCAAAAACTGAAGCACATCTATAGTGAAATGTCTTTCCTGATGGTTAATTTTGTTCCTCTCCGTCCACCAACACCAAAGCAGGGCAATGCTTTTCATCTTAGCATCATCAAGGAGTGCAAAAACCATTTCCAGCAATTCCAAAGGAGAAGTACAGGAGCAGAGTTTAGATCTGACCTCCTCAAGCTGCAGTGCCCGCCAACACGCTTTGACATTTTTGCATCGGAGAAAGAGATGTCCCCCGTCTTCAAAGAGGCGGTTGCACACCACACACCTAGAGTCCAGATCAATGCCCCTTCTCGCAATATTCATACGGAGTGGATGGCTGTTATGACCAAACCTCCAGAGAAAATGTTGTACTTTTGGAGGGCAATGAAGTTTCCAGATTTGTTTCCAAACTTTCTGTCTCCACTCCCTACAATTATTCGAGGAACACTCGCCACTTGACTCCTCCTTGCTCAGTAGATTGACGTGCAACTTGTACGCTGTTTTAACCGAAAACAACCCTCGGTTGTCAGGATGCCAGGCCAAAAAATCCTCAGAACCGACCACAATAGGAATGGCCAAAATAGCTGTAACTTTAGACTCACTGAAAATTTGTTTAACTAGATGCACATCCCAACTGTCTGTAATTGGATCAAGCAGATCCGAGACTTTGGTGACAACATTATTCCCCTGTTTAGTCGTTGGTGTACGCATATTGCTCCTCGGCAGCCATGGGTCGCTCCATATATTAATGTTAGTCCCATCACCGACCCTCCATATCAGCCCCTCCTTAAGCAGTTGCAACCCCTTGAGAATGCTGCGCCAGACATAACTCATTCCCGGTATAGCCTCGGCAGCCAGGATATTACCATCACAGTAGTATTTTGCACTAAGCACACGTGAGCATAATGAGTCAGGAGCCTGAAGAAGGCGCCAGCCTTGTCTCGCTAACATCGCCATATTGAAAGAATAAAGATCTCGAAAGCCAAGGCCACCTTCAGCCTTTGATAGCTTCATTTTCTCCCATCCCACCCAGTGCATCCTGCTTTCGTTATCTTGTTGAGACCACCAGTAGTGACACACCATTTGGCTGATGCTATCACACAAGCTCTTCGTCAAGTCAAAGCAAGCCATCGCATAGGTGGGTATAGCTTGTGCCACGGCCTTAATAAGGATTTCTTTACCCGCAGCCGACAAAAACCTCTCTTTCCACCCCTGGATTCTCCTCCAGATCTTCTCTTTTAGATATTCAAAGCACTTTGTCTTTGACCTGCCAACATAAAGAGGAAGGCCCAAATATTTTCCACCCCGGGCCTCAAGGCTGAGTCCCAGAATCTGCATTATCCTCTCTTTGGCCTGTCTAGGAGTGTTACTGCTGAACATAACTGAAGATTTTTCACGATTTATAGCTTGGCCTGAGCACTCCTCATAAATCTGCAAGATATCTTTAACCGCCACTGCACTAGCATCAGTAGCTTCCAACAAAAGCAGTGAATCATCCGCAAAGAGGAGGTGATTCACAATCGGCGCCGTAGGTGCAATCTTGATTCCTCTTATATTTCCCACTGATTCTGCATGGTGCAGTAGCCCCGAAAAGCCCTCAGCACACAGAAGAAAGAGATAAGGGGATATGGGATCCCCTTGTCGCAACCCTCTCCCCGGAACTACAGTTTCAGTGAGCTGGCCATTTACTCTGAATCTGTATGAAACCGTGCATACACACTTCATTATAAGATCAATAAACTCCTCGCAAAAGCCAAGCTGTAGCATCACCCCTTTGAGAAAGGGCCACTCCACGCGATCGTACGCCTTACTTATGTCAAGTTTAACAGCCATAAAGTGCTTCCTTCCTGACCTTCTCCTCTTCATAAAATGCGCCATTTCATAGGCCAAGATAGTATTATCCGATATCAGTCTGCCTGGGACAAAGGCACCTTGGTTCGGTGATATAATATCTCCCAAAATAAGTTTTAGCCTGTTAGCGAGGACCTTCGAGATGAGTTTGTACACAACATTGCAGAGGCTGATCGGGCGAAGATCTTTAAGTCTTTCTGGCTTCTGAACCTTCGGGATGAGGACAACAATAGTATCATTCCACCCCTCCGGTATACTGCCGCCTTGCAACACTTGTAGCACTTCACTCACCACCTGGTCACCAACCAAAGCCCAAAACTTATTATAGAAGATTGCAGGCATCCCATCCGCTCCCGGCGCCTTAAGGTCGCCCATACTATCCAATGCTTTCTTAATCTCTTCTCTTGTGAAATCAGCTCGCAGCATCTCATTCATTCGTGGGGAGACTCGTGGCGGGATATGGCTCAAAGCGTGTCGAATATCAATACCTGCCATGGGGGTAAACAAGGAAGAAAAGTAGTTAGTAATGAGATTCTTCAAACCCTCCTCCCCTTCCACCACTACACCATCGTCCCCTTTGAGCTTATAGATTGTATTTTTCTTTTTCCTTGCCGAAGCACAAGAGTGGAAATACGTAGTGTTCCGGTCTCCCTTCTCAAGCCATTACACATGTGCCCTCTGTTTCCAGTACATGTCCCATTGCTCCTCCAACCGGTCTAATTTAAACCGAGCTACCTACTCCTTCCGGATGACCTGTTCTGTAAGGTCACTCTTCCTATATTCCTCCAACTCATCTTTTAGCTTGTTGATTCTTTTCTGTAAGTCACCCAAAACATCTTTACTCCAGGTATGAAGTTCCTTTGACACAGATGTTAACAGATCTTTGACTTGAGTGTGCCCCCTTTGCTTGGCAAGATTCCACGCATTAGTCACAATGGATTCACAATCTTCCTCCATGAGCCATCTCGCCTCAAAACATTTATTAACCTCAACATTTCCACGCCATCTGAGAGTCGCAATTTCTCCCATCACAACCACAATCGGTCGGTGATCGGAATGTTCAGGATTACCATTCACCACTTTATAACATGGGAAACGAGCACACCAACTCGGGCTTGCCACGGCCCTATCAAGCCTTTCACGAATATAGCCATCAACACGAAAATGATTATTACGCCAAGTAAAGATATCTCCCTCAAAGCCGAGGTCGTTAAGGTTACAAAAGTTTAGAGCATCTCGAAAGCGCTCCATACAGATCTGGGGCCTAGGCAGGCCACCTTGCTTTTCAAAACTAAACATGATTTCGTTGAAATCTCCAACACACAGCCAAGGAAGGTCTGATTGGTGGTGAAGCGTGCGCAGCAGCCTCCACGTATCTTCTCGCTTATCCTGCCTTGGTTCTCCATAAACTCCAGTAAGTCGCCACTTGAAGCCATCCTTCTCGGTGATATTGACATCAATGTGCATTCTCCCCTTCCATCTCAGCTCCACATCAACCTCTCTCTTCCACAACATCGCTAGGCCACCACTTCGACCCTCACATTTTTGCACTATCATATGCGGCATACCCAACATCCACCTAAACTTTTCCATCCTCCTCTCATCAAGTTTAGTTTCTGATAAGAAAAGGATATCGGGGTCCTCCCGCTTCTGGAGCGCCAGAAGCCCACGAACTGCCGGGCCATTCCCCAAACCCCGGCAGTTCCAACCTCCAACCCTCATTGGGACGCGCAAGGCTGACCCTGCAGCCCCGCGATCATATTGGTTGTTGTGTTGTCGGACTCCTCCATCACCACGTCTCTCTTCAGTTTCTTCAGATTTGCCTCACCCTCCTCTTCATTTAGATCCAAGCTTCTCTTCTTTTCTGTCACAACACCCTCCATTGCAACTGAAAGCACCTGCTGGCCCCGATTGTTGTTGATTGTGCCGCCCTTCCGACGCTTTAGCTTAGCTCCTGTTTCTTTTTTCCCAGCACTAGCAAGTTGAGATTTCACACACTGCGCCTCCATTGCTTTGTTCGGTCCTTCCTGAACAACAAGAGGCACTTGGGGCAGTACAAACTTGGTCAGCTGTACAGCCTCAGTCCCGGACTTCACATGGTCACCGTCATGTTGTGCATCAACTCCCAAGGCACCCGAGATGTTTTCAACGGGGGCCGTCTCCACATCCAATAACAGCAACTGTTTTTTTCCATTCCCTGTCTCGGCCTCTGAAATTTCGCCTTTTGCTGGAATGGTGACCTCCCGTTCTTCCCCGATTTACGCTCCTGCTCTCCGGGGTTGCCAGCATTCTTACGCCAGGATAGACTATCGCTACCAGAGCGACTACCACCACTGCCAAAACCAAAAGAGTGTCGACCACCACTCCTGCGCTGAAAGCCGGCATGTCTGGCCTCTTCCTCTACAGACTTTTCCTTGACGGTTTGTATTTAAGCCAGTTACCGTACTGTTGTTCTTCACCTTTCTTTAGGATGATGGCACAAGATTTTTCAATATGGCCAATGAGCCCACAGGTCCAACAGAAAGCTGGAAGAAACTCATACTCCAGGGACACCAACATTCCTTTTCATCCTCGCCAACCTGTATCAACACTCCTCGCATCAGTGGCTGCTTAATATTCAGCCTGATCTTCACACGCAACACCCTTCCTTTGGCCATACCATCTTCCCCTAATTCAACGTCCACAAATTTGCCAACCTTGTTGCCAACCAGAACTCCAGTGTCCTTGTCCAGATTTCCCAAAGGCAGATTCCCAACGCGAATCCAGATAGGGATCTGGCTAAAATCATATTCATCCAAAGTTTTAGAAGCAACAAAATCCTCCATAATTAGCGCCTCTCCATCAAACATCCATGGCCCTTCTTCTAACGCTTTCCTCTTCCCTGACGCCTGATGAAAGGTGAAGATGAAAACATTCTCACGCAAATCTCTGCACACGACTCCCTTCAGAGGACACCAAATTTTCCCCACTGTGTTTTCGAGTGCATCCGCCAACGCCGGCTTCTCTGACAACAATTTCCCCAAAGCATGGGGCTCCACGGCTCCTCCTCTGCCATTATCCTTCCCTCCAATCTTGATACCTTGACGTTCCGCCTCCGACAAATTCAATTTCTTCAGCAACCCTTCTACCTTCTCCATCGCGAGCTGCGCCCAAGGAATTCCTTCAGCTAGGTGGGTGTATTACGATCACGAACCCTAGCAAATCCGTGAAAGGCTTAACTGGTGGGTGGGATTGGGTGGGATGGACGGGATTTGTACAGCGGGATGTGGATTTGAAAGACGAAAAGAACAAAGCTCCCGCCGCCGAGCTTCCAGGGGAATCGGCACAGCCACAGGAGAGCGGACGGAGTGGGGTGGGGGGGGGGGGGGGGTGGACGGCGGAGAGCTGGACACGGACGGCGGCGACAGGGCACGCCGGAGAGCTAGACGCGGACGGCGGCGACACGGCCGAAAACTCTAGAACGCCCCACAGTCGCCCAGACTGAGGACACACACCGTCACTTACGGGACGGACTCTCGCACTCCCCGGTGTATTGTATACTATTCTTACACAACAAGGACTTGGTCATGGTCGACATTTCTCTTGGCAATATACCTGCATATATATGTAACTGCATCAGGCCTTCTCTCAGTTTTCCATTTGAGCTTTTATTAATTCGAGGCTGTGCGGTGCTGCATTCCTTGCTTCAGTCGTCGATGGTCGACCGGCCCGTAGACCGCTGACCAGACCAAAATCTTCTTGGTAAATCCTTTGAAGAATAGCACCGAGTTTGCAGACAGTAGCTCGTACACATCAGGTTAGAGCAAGTGTGAAGTCTGAAATTTCTGGCAATTGCAGCAGTGTAGGATAAGCACCGTCCATCAAGTGCTGCAGCGGGTGCACACTGAGCTTCTGCACTTCGTGATGCCAAAAAAAAAAGATATAAAAATCTAGCTAAGCAGTGTAGAATGAACACGTGCACTAAGTGTTGTGACTTGTGAGAGATAGAATTCCTGAGTCATCGCCATTATTATGTGAAGCAGGAAGCTTGCTGCAGGTGGGGGTTGCCCTTGTTCGCCTTGGTCGTCCAGTCGCCGGGGTATGTAGATGAAGACGAGTCGCCGGTGTAGTGTGCGTGCTTGCTTTACTAACGCTCCACATTCGTCGTTGTCGAATCCACAACATGTTCTCCTCTTCTCGCCGGCCGCACTAGGATAAAACAGGGGTCAATGTTTTCGATTCTGAACAAACCTCTGCACTTCCCCGGTTGGTTTCGCATGGTTGGTCGAGTCAAAGAGTATCTTATCGGATATTTTTCATAATCATATACCGCCCATTAACAAACTGTCATGTTTTATCACAGATCAAGAGTTCCAGCCTGATCGAATAAACTGCAATGCTAGCTTTTATTCTGAACATTTTAAACCAAACAAATTCACAAGATGATGAGCTCACTCTAGCTTTGTCTCTACGCTTTCTTTTCCCTGTCCTGTTCTACATCCCGAGGGTACAGTAACAGTGACATGTTCATGCGTGCGAAGCCAATGGCTTGTGTGTCGATGCGGCAGTAAAAGGTCGGCGGCAGGCAGCAAATCATGTCAAACTGTCCAAAGCAAACCCTGGCCTATATTTTTAGCTGTTTTGCTTGTGCGCCCGACCGGACTGGACCCGACCACAGTCCTCTCTATTACCTACACATGCATGTAGGTGCACTTCCCAACCCCATTTGATGATGACGGTGATGGGTGTTCTGGAGGATTTGATTCTGTGGTATTTGCCTTTTTAGGTCTCTCCTATAGGTTGCCAAAAGCTCGTTTCAAATAGCAACTGTAAAAGGTGCCTGTACTTTCTGCCCTTCCATGGTTCAAAGTTCAAACCATTAGCAGCCTCTTTGGATATAGTTGGAATAGAATGTCTCCTCTATAAGGGCATCTTCAGCCGTTCGGCCCCCCAGGCCGAAAAACGGCGCCTTTTTGGACGGCCTGGGGGACGCCGGCGCAATTCGGGCTCCTGGGTTCGGCGTTTTCCCAGCCGTCCCCAAACCCAGACTTGGGCCGATAAATTCAAAAAAAAAACCAATTGGGCGAAATTCATCGAACACGTTAAACTTAGGCGAAATTCATACTATATAGGCGAATTCCGCATTGTTCATTACATAATACAAACATAAAACTTAAATTTAAACTAAAACACGGCGATCTACATGCCCAGCTGGCTGTAGAACGCCGTGTAGTCGCCGCCGTCGTCGTCGCCGCTCGGCGCGCCGCCGCCGAAGGTGCTCGGCCCCGCCTCGTCGTTGTTGGCGCCGGCGCCGAACCACCCTCCGTCGTCGTCGCTGTCGTCGAGGACAATCACCTCGCCGCTCGCCTGACGAGGTGGAGTAGGAGGCCGGCGTGTGGCGGCCTGGCGACGGCAGTTGGCCGCTGCCTCGTCGAGGAGGCGCTGCTGGCGCGCAATCTCCTCCTGGGCATGTTGGCTGCGTGACCAGGCGAAGATGAACTCGTCCGGCAGCTCCTCAGCGGCGACGGGCGGCGCGGCGTCCTGCAGGGAGGCGGTGACGGCGTTCTGCTCGCCGGGGAACTCCTCGTCGTCGTCCGGCGCCTCCGCCTTGATGGCCGCCCGGACGTACTCCGGCGGCGCCGCCCAATCCACCGACGCCTTCTTCTTCTTGGAGGTGGCGCCGCCCGTGCCAGGCTCCTGCTTGGGCCTGACGAGGCGAAGGTGGCCTCAGGGAGGCGACGGCGCGCGGTGCTCGCTGATGCGAATGCCGCCGCTGGGCCTTCTTGGCGGCGAACGGGCACGGCGCCCGGAGTTGAGGACGACGCCGCGCGGCGTGTCCTCCGGCTCGGGCTTGACCCGAGCGAACGCCGGCGTCTGCGGGGACCCGCAGGAGGGTGGGCCAGAGGAAGACGACGAAGACGCCGTCCCCATCCTCCTGGGTAGCTAGGAGGTGAAGCGGCGTCGAGGCGTCGGCACCTGGCGCGGCGGCATGGTGAGCCGGGGCTGGTTCCCGGCGTGGATGTGCTCGAGAACGTACGCGAGGGTACGTCCTCGAGCGCTCCACCACTGCTTCTGCCCGCCGGCGTTCTTCCGGCCGGAGACAGGGCCGTTGTTGTTGGTGTCCTCCAGCTCGCGGCGGTGGCGCTCGACGAAGTACGCCGTCCAGAAGGGGGCGTTCGCCGGATCCCAGCGCGGGTCTGCCGCCTGCTCTTCGGAGAGGTCGGCGAGGACCTCCTGGATCACGTAGACGCGATCCGCTCCTTCTGGCGGCGGCGGAACGGGGACGCCGCCGGCGCTCAGGCGCCATTCGCCGGGCACCCGCATGTCCGACGGCGTAGGGTACCCCGCTTCGTACAGCATGCGGGCCTCCTCTGGGTGCAGGAAACGCCGGCCAAAGCCGTTCGCCGCAGCTTCGTCTCCGGGGTATCGCTCGGCCATTGCTGTCGCTCGGGGAGGAAGAGAAACAGAGAAATAGGGGAATGGCGTGCCTTTGCCACGGCGAGATGGGGGGATAAATAGCGCTGGCCGTGTCGCAGGGGGAGGCGATACGGTGGCGTGTCATTACTCCGGCGCGTGGCAGCCGATTGGACGCGTCGGCCGCCGCTGAACGGCGCATCAGTCGGAGGCCATTACTCCGGCAGGCTTTTGACCAGCGCGGGAGCCGAGGAGATGACGACGAAGCGTTTTTCCGCCCGTGATTCCGCGCCATTTCGCCTATCTCGCTGACAGCGCTGGCCCACATTCTGTTTCGCGCCATTTCGGCCCCCCAGGCCGAACCCGGTGGGCTGGGTTTGGCCTGGGAGCGCCGGCGCTATTTGGGCTCCTGGGGGGGCCGACTGGGTGAAAAACGGCGATCCCATGCCAAAACGGCGCTAAAATCGGCCCTGGGGGGCCGGCTGGAGATGCCCTAACACCGTTCGTCTTTTGGCTTTTGGGGTGAGAAGTATGGAGAAATGAAAGAAAGTTTGATCTTACCTTTAAAGAAAAACATAGCATTTTAGAAGGTTAATTGTCAAAGTGAGAAGGTAGTACCATATCTACTGGATGGTGGCCTATCTATACTTGCTGATAACATAATTTTATTATAAATCTTGGTCTAGAAAAGTTAAAAGTCTAGTGTTCGAGCAGCCATCGGTTACTAAAATAATAATTTTCTTAAAAGGTGGATTGTTTTGTCTCATGGAATCTCAAAGAGAGGCCCCTCAATATGTCGAACTTCTTGGTTGTGATCAGGCCATTTCCCATTAGATATTTTGGATTTTGATTCATTAGCGGAGACTAACAAATGCCGAATGAAAATAGTGGAGGAGCGTGCACCTTGAAAAAAGACTAATTAGATGGAAATGAATGTTGTCATATGTCGGTTGAACATTCATCCTCATTAATTCTATACTATGTACTATGGAACATCATATGATATCTTTTTGCGAAAACAGTACAACGCAGACGCTCACATCTACGTGCACACATTCATCCCTATGAATGCACGCACACCCTACCCCTATGAGCACCTCCGAAAAGAGCCGGTGGTCGGGTCTTGAGATTGATGAAGTCACCACAAGCGCATCGCTGAACGTTGCATCCCACTGAAGAATATTCCGCCTAAATGAGAAACACCAATGTCAAATCTAAGATTTGAACTCTGTTGGGCTGGGGGTACAACACCCTCCTAACCATCTTACCACATGCAAGTTCCGAACATCATATGATATAATTCTTCAAGTTACCTGTCGTGGGGTAGATAACACGGCAGATGCTACTTTGGGGTAGCTTGAGTTGATGGGCAAGGCGACACTGGCGTCTGGGAGATTGTTTAACACTGCAGGGACAAAGGATTTACCCAGGTTCGGCCTCTCCATTGGAGATAAAGACCTACTTCCTGCTATCTTATTATTGATCTCGATCTCGATAACCCGGCTACGACAACAGAGCCGGATCTCGATCTAGGTTACAAGGTTGAGGTGTTTCTCTCGATGGTTCTCTCGCCTAAACTTGTATCGCAAAGGTCCTCTCGCCTAAGCTTGGATCGTAAAGGTTCTCCCTCAACTAGGGCTCAGGGACCGGTTTATATAGACGACCGGGTCTCCTGGCACTTTACAATACGAACCCGGGCTCTACCCAGACTCGGAGTCCTAATCTAGCTCTTCTAGCCTTCGTGTCCTCCAAGTCCCGAACCGTCTCTGGTCTTCTAGAAACTTCCCTTCCTGAACCGGGTTACCGCCAAAGCCTCTGGCCCAGCAACATAACCCGGCCCATGCTGATGGTTAGCTGGCCTGGCCGGGCCTCCTGCCTGGCGGGTCACGCTTCCCTCTTCATGGGCCTACCGGGTTATTATCCCCCCATCTGTAGCCCCCAGATTAACCTGGTTGCCAGGTTGGCATGCTCTGCTTCTATTTTTGAATATTGCTTCTTTGAGCAGAACTGGTATCCTGGCCAGCCGGGTTAATCACCTGAAACATAAAATAACATATAACAGATTAAATATCAGAACACGTCTCTTTCCTCTTTTGCTTGGCCAGTCTTTTTTGGTTGCTCATGCCGTAACCCGGCTGCCTTTTACCGGGTTCGCTTTCCCCCGGGTTTCATACTCAACACTTGGTGAAAATTATCGCCCAACTATAAATCCATCCTCATCCATCTTAATCGCGATCTTATCAATTAATACCCCGTGATTATCTCAGTCTGTTTGTCGTTGACTTTTGGTCAAAGATCCTTATCTCTTCACTTTTTACCGCAACACCCCTAGGGTTTTCACCACGGTTATAAATAGAAGACCAGGGGTTCACCGCGGTCACTTTCCCCATTTCCTCGTGTTCATCTCCTTCCTCGCGCCCGCACTGTAGCAGCAGCAGATTCAATCTCCAATCGAACCTCCAAATCTCCGCAAGAAGATCCACAGGTACGATCCTCCTGCACATCCGTGCTCCGCACTCGATTCCAGTTTGAATCTCGTCCAGATTTACTTTGCATTTCCCTCTCCACGCATCTACATCTAGAGCTAGGGTTTCTCATCACCATTGTTGCGCCCAGGGAACCTCGAAGCTCCACAGCCATGGTAAAGGACAAAGCGAAGGCTGGAGGTCCCCGTGCGGCGAAGAAGCTCGCGAAGAAACCTCACAGCACCCAAGCTGGTGCATCTGGCACTACCGCCCCCACTGCTACTCAGGTCAACTGGACCAAATCCACCGTGACGAACTTAATGCTGCAAGAATACGTGAACTGCGGCGAGCTTCCTCTCAAGGACGAGATTAGCTGGCGTGCTGCTGGAGAAGAAATTCGCCCCAGCCCCAAAGAAGGTGAAGTGGTAGTTTTCCTCGACCATGTTCAGCGCGGCCTTCGCCCCCCGGGCTCTTTGTTTTTTCGCCGGGTCTTGAAGTACTACGGCCTTAGGCCATAAGACATCGCGCCCAACTTTATGTTGAACATCAGCAACTTTTTTGTGTTCTGTGAGGATTATCTTCAAATGGCTCCAAGCCTCGAGCTGTTCCTTGAATTCTTCTACTGCAACCCATCTCGGAAGGACCAAGTACTCCCATATGGTGGGGTCGCGATCCAGCGCCGAAGGGAATGCAATTTCCCGGCTCTTCTTCTAGCCAGCCATCCCAAGGGGTGGCAAAACACATATTTTTACTGCAGACACCTCACCAGAATCTGACGACGCCCGTTACCCGGCTTTCCGGAACTCGGGCTTAACATATGAAGCCAAAATGAACAGCTATGCTGATGACGCCGAGCGGGTCAAGCTCGAGCCCACCCTTCGCCGGGCCAGAGCTTTACTCGCCCACGGCCTCAAGGGCACAGATCTGGTTAAGTGCTGGATTGGTTGGTTCATCCAGCCACTCAGCATCAGGACCCGGCTAATTTGCCAATACACTGGTGAAACCACAAACAACATGCGTTACTCTGAGATGACGCTTACTGATGATCAGCTCGTGAAGAACGCCAAGAGACTGCTTGGCGAAAAGAAAGATGCCATTGCACTGAACAGGCTCGCCCCCTTTAGTGTCAAGAACAAACCCTCCATGGTAAAACCAATACTTGATCATTTTTGCTTACTTAACCCGGTAATTTCATCCATAAACTGTTACTTACTGTAACTGCTTTTTCCCAGGACTCCAAGTGGTGGAGCGTGGATTTTACCCCTACATCCTCTCCTGACGGGGAGGACACAGAAAGTGAAGACGACGAAGAAGAAGAAGGTGAGCTAGACTCTGTAGGCCGGCTCTTCCTCCAATTGATTAACAACGAAGTCCCTAACAAGGACACTTCTACTGATAACCCGGCAAATCTTATTCCAGGAACCACTGACCCGGCTTCTGACGTAGCGCCGGGTCCCCAAACTGCTGCACCTCCTACTCAGAAGAGGATCCGGGCCACCATTGCCAAGGTACCACATTCTCTTTTCTCAATTTTCATGATGAACTCATCTCAAACTTAAGCACAAACATAGGAAAAGGAGGCTGAGAAGGAGGCTGAGGCGAACAAGAGACGCCGAACCCGGTCTTCTACAAGCCATGCTTCCCTGAGCCCAGGTATCGCTCAACGCTCTTTATCAAGCTGGGCCAAATCCATCCAGAAGACGCCCAGCAAATAGTACCCTTTAGCTGGCAAGATCCGGGTTGCTAAACAATCTCGTTTGTCAGATTCCTCCTCGGATGGTGTTAGCACACCCGAGGATTTTCAAATCAATGCCGGGTTAGAAATACTTCACACACCTTTTCCATACCTCTATACTTTACGGTCCCTTTTTTGTTTAACTAAATCCCTGTCTTGTTCCAGGGCCAGAGCTTTTATGGATGAAGACCCGGAGTCTCGTCCCACGGCGTCTCCTCCTCCAGTAACAATAGAGCCTTCTCCTATGGAGGAAGAACCGGAGGACAAAGACGAACCAACGGAACAAGCAACCCCCGTGGCTTCTCCAAAAAACATTGCTGATCCTGTGCCAGAATCCTCCCCAGCTGCTCGTTCGCCCGGGTTAAGCTCTGGAACCAAAGAAGACGAAGTACAAGTTACTTGAACCCGGCACGTTCCAGTACAAGATGCTCCTGAAACTCTTGCCAAGGTGCCATCTCCAGATGCTAACCTGGCATCCCCGGCTAAGGGAAAGAACCCGGCTTCCTCATCAAATTTGCCGGCTTTGAGCACTATGTCTGTTCTAGCACTTTGCGATGAATATTTTTCTCGCCTTGCTCAACACAAGACCCTGGAGACAGAACTGGTCGCCCTAATTCAAAAACGATATCAGGTACCCATTTTTACTTCTTGCCTGTATATTTTCTTGCATAACTATACCCTGAGTTGCCCCCAAGCTCTAAGTTCATCACTTGTTGATGAGCTTGTGCTTATAACACGAATTTCTCTAGTTAAAAACTTCAAACCTGTAGCCCCCAAGTGCCGGGTTGTCTGTTTACAACAACCTGGGACTAAAAAACTTCCACCATTTAAAACTTGCCAATTTTCACATCAGAACTTTGAACACTGTAGCCCCCAAGTGCCGGGTTGTGTGCTTGTAGCAACCTGGGACTTCTTTATTACATTGAACATTTGAACTTCAAACTGAGTAGCCCCCAAGTGCCGGGTTAGCTGTCCTCAGCTACCTGGGACTAACAGTTAGAAATTTTTCAGACTTTCTGCGCATGTAGCCCCCAAGTTTCAGGTTAACTTGCCTGTAGTAACCTGGGACTAACATAACTTCTTGCATCTTAACAGGAAGACCATGCCAAGGCCCAGGCTGAAATCAACCGGCTCAAGGACACTGCCAAAACTGAATCTGAGACCCGGGCTGATCACGCAGCTCAACTCCAAGCCTTAGAAGAAAAATTACTGCTCTGACGCAAGAAAACTCTGATCTGAAGAAAGATATGCAGGAGAACGAGGAGAACTTCCAGGAGCAACAGGAGACACTGCATAAGCAGCTGGATGACACCAATAGTGAGCTGACCCGGCTAAAGAGAATGATCACCTCTATGGTTGAATCTTTAGTGGGTAAGCACTACTCTGAACTCGAACTGAACTGAACCAGCAAAACCCGGTTTTAAAATCTCACTGGTATGCTTTTCCTTACGCAGGTCCTCGCGATGGGCACCTCCGCAAAACTGCTGCAGATAAAATCAAGTGCATGTTCACGCTTACTCGCCAGCTGTACTTTGGCAGCTGCGAGGTCATTAAAGCCGCAAGGCTCTGGGATAACCCGCCAAGCAAGTACACTGAAGTCCTTGGGCATCTATCAACAATGCCACAATGGATACATCTGCTTAAGAGATCTGCATGCAGGGCCGGGGTGATGCGAGGTCTTGCCCTGGCAAAGGCCTACCATCCCCAGCTAAACCGGCTCCCCTGAAAAAGGGCTTCCCCAATTTGACATTGACGGCAAGGAATTCGATAAGAAGTGCTACGCCCGGGTTGTGAAGCAAACCCGGCACATTGCCACTGTGATTGCCAGCAAGATGAAGCTCACCACTTTAAAGCTTGGTTACACAGAAAACGATGAAGAGATCATGGATGACGAGCCACAGCGCATCGATCTCCTGCAAAGCTATAAGGATTCCATTGACCCGACAAAAACTGCTCCTGGTACCTCCACTGCACCCAGCTCTTCCACGCCAGTTGTTCCTCCTCCATCGCGGGCGATAGTTGAGGAAGATGATGAAAACTTCTTCCAGCCACTTCGACAAGTCACCCGGCGCAAGACCAAGGCCAAGGAGAGCGAAGAGACCAAGGAGACAGAAGCTAACCCGGCGGCCGCCGAGGAAGATGACCCGGCAAAGACCACCGAGGAACAACCATCTAGCTCTCCCCCCATGACCCGGCTCCTGAAGCCGAGGCTTGAAAACTTATGCAGATGTGTTCATCTCTGCACAAAAACAATTTCGTTCGGCCCTTGGGGCAAGTTATTGTAATAACTTTAGCACTGTTTACGCCATGCCTGATGAAACTTTTATGCTACTCTCAAACTTTTGCTTTGAACTATGCCTCTTCTGTGGTTTCGATGACCCTTTTGATTTCTTTAACTGTGAGCCGGCTTTCGCATGGATACCCTGTCGCAACTTCTCTGAGAAAAACAGGGTCGAACCAAGTCCCAATGGGCTTCATGGTTGATTGAATTTCCAGGTGAGCAATCAGGCCATAAAATTGCGAGTCACATCAGCTCAACAGCAAGATAACCAAGAATGAACTAGTGGCATAAAGCCGGGTCTTGGGATTGCAGCTACAAACTATTGAAGTAAGAGCCCCCAAGACCTGGATCAATGTTTATAAAGTAATGGCTTAACTATGTAACATTACCCCCATTGATCCACATACTGGTGGGACACGCTCTCTGGGCGTCCTCAAAGATAACTATAACACTTGCTCTATGATAGAAAACATAAACAACTAATACTTAAACTAGACATGCATAGTTCTGAATTCAAAAAAATACTAAGACTAAAACTGCTCTTACCGAGTCTTGGGGAGAAATTTTGCCACCTCAATGGCCAGCCCCCAAGACCAAGCTGAAGAAGAAACTACTACATTATGCATATAAACAAAGAAAATAACCAACTTGCCAAGATAAACTGAAACTGAAACTGAAACAAGACAAATTTCTGTTCAACCTTCACTTTATTGATAGAAAAGGTTAGGTCAGCAAGCCGCCTCATTAAAAACCTTCCAGCCCCCTTAGGTACCCTGG
Organism: Poa pratensis; assembly: GCA_947311845.1. Classification (NCBI taxonomy): domain Eukaryota; kingdom Viridiplantae; phylum Streptophyta; class Magnoliopsida; order Poales; family Poaceae; genus Poa; species Poa pratensis. The sequence continues at coordinate 61,151,471 of CAMZMU010000052.1, forward strand.
TAAGGAAAAGAGCGCGTCTGAAACCTGCTGCCTGTTACATCGTGTATTACATCTCATATCTCTTTCTCATGCTAAGTATATATGGGCGCAGCTGGGCAATGTTCCATGGCCTCTCACGCTCTTCCAATGAAAAGGTAGAGTGCGATGTGTCATTTACAGACTCGGACTTTTCTCTTGCATCCACCAAATAATATGAACCATTGTTCAATTTCTTGCTTATGATGAAGGGCCCTTCCCAAGGAGGAGATAACTTGTGCATCCCTTCCTTGGATTGCGTCCATCGCAGCACTAAATCTCCCTCCTGGAAAGTGCGAGTTTTAACCCGGCGACTATGATACCGCCTCAAATCTTGCTGATACACTGCTGATCTCTAGCTTGTTCTCTGTTCTCCTCAAGCAGGTCCACAGAATCCTGCCGGGTCTGCTCATTTTCTGTTTCAACGTAAGCCGCCACGCGAGGCGAGTCATGAATTATATCACTTGGCAAAACTGCCTCTGCCCCATACACCATAAAGAAAGGGGTCATCTTGGTGGATCTGTTTGGTGTTGTGTTGATTCCCCAAACTACTGATGGCAACTCCTCAACCCACGCTCCAGCGGCTCTGAGACACGGGACCCGGAGACGTGGTTTCAAACCTCGAAGCAACTCCTGATTTGCTCGTTCTACTTGTCCATTGGCCTGTGGATGAGCAACTGAAGCAACATCTAAACGTATACCCTGGTTTCCACAAAACTTTGCCATCTCACCAAGGGACATGTTAGTGCCATTGTCTGTGATGATACTATGAGGATACCCAAACCTGTGTATGATCTGCTTCAAAAACTTGACTGCTGTAGCTGCTTCACAATTAGTAACAGGCATCACCTCAACCCACTTTGTAAACTTATCAATGGCAACCAAGAGGTGGGTTTTCTTGCAAGGAGACATGCTAAAAGGACCCACCATATCAAGCCCCCAAACTGCAAAGGGCCAAGTCAAGGTATTGTTCGCAACTCCTGAGCCGGCACATGAATTTGCCTTGCATATCTCTGGCAACCATCACATCTACTCACCAGCGCTCTGCATCTGCCTGGCTGTGAGCCAGAAAAACCGTGTCTGAAAGCTTTTGCTACTAAAGACCTTGTTGAAGCATGATGACCACAATCTCCCTCATGAATCTCTTTCAAAATTTGCCGGCCTTCCTTTCCAGACACACATCTCTGAAATACTCCAGAAACACTTCTCTTATATAACTCGCCATCAATAACCACGTAAGCCTTAGCCCGGCGCACAATTTGCCGGGATATAACTTCCTGCTCTGGCAGCTCTCCACGCAAAAGATACGCCAATAAGGTTCTGTCCACTCTGGAATTTCATGAGTTGCTGCTACTAATTGCGAATCCGGGTCTTCCTGACCCGCCAGTTCCTCTACGCCCTGAGGCTTGACTGATGGAGTCCATAGCTCGTCCAAGAAAACATTAGGTGGAACCGGCTCTCTGCGTGAGCCGAGTCTTGACAAAGCATCTGCAGCATCATTTTTCCTGCGATCAATATGATCCACCTGATAGCCTGAGAAAAACCCGGCTACCCTGTCCACCTCTCTTCTGTAAGCCGCCATTGTCGCATCTTTTCTATCCCATGTTCCTGAAACTTGCTGTGCCACAAGATCTGAATCCCCATAACAATTGATATGCTTGATGCTCATCTCCTTTGCCATACGCAAACCATGTAACAAGGCCTCATATTCTGCCACATTGTTAGAACAATCAAAGTGAATCTGCAAAACATAGCTCAGCTTATCACCCTTGGGAGAAGTTAACACAACTCCAGCTCCTGAACCTTGTGCTTGCTTAGACCCGTCAAAGTGCATGACCCAAGGCTTGAGACCCGGCGCAAGGGTGGTGCACTCAACTGTGTCCAATCATTAAGAAAATCAGCCAATGCTGAGATTTGATAGCTGTCGAGGCACATAGTCAATGTGGTAAGGCCCCATCTCTATTGCCCACTTGGCAATTCTTCCTGTAGCTTCTGAATTCCTGATAATATCTGCTAAGGGTATTGAACTCACCACTGTGATTGGATGCTCCTGAAAATATGGTTTCAACTTTCTACTTGCCATGAAAACACCAAACACTAGCTTCTGCCAATGCGGATAGCGCTGCTTTGCTTCTGATAACACCTCACTAACATAATAGACCGGCCTCTGAACCGGGTTTTCCTTGCCTTCCTCCTTACGCTCGACCACCACCACAGCACTCACAGCCTGAGGCCCGGCAGCGACGTATAACAGCATGGGTTCCTTGGGACCCGGGGCCGCCAGAACTGGCGCTTTGATAATTGTTTCTTCAGAGCTTCAAATGCCTCATCTGCTTCCTGATTCCACACAAAATTGTCTGTTTTCTTCAGTAACTTGTACAAAGGATTGCTTTTTCTCCGAGCCGGGATATAAACCGGCTTAGCGCAGCCACACATCCTGTCAACTTCTGAACATCTGCCAATTCCTCTGGTTTTTTCAAACTTTGGATGGCTCTGATTTTTTCCGGGTTTGCCTCAATTCCACGCTCTGACACAATGAAACCGAGCAATTTTCCCGCTGGAACTCCAAACACGCACTTTGTAGGATTGAGCTTCATCTTGTACTTCCTCAAATTTTTGAATGTTTCTGTAAGGTCACTAATAAATGACCCGGCTTTTTCTGACTTGATCACCACATCATCCACATAAGCATGCACATTGCGTCCAATCTGATCATGAAAACATTTTGAATACACCTCTGATAAGTTGCCCTGCGTTCTTCAACCCAAAAGTCATGGTCTTGTAACAAAAAGCACCAAAGGGGGTGATGAACGATGTCTTTTCCCAATCCTGCCTGTTAAGCTTGATCTGATGATAACCTGAATATGCGTCCAGAAAACACAAGAGCTCGCTGCCTGCAACTGCGTCAACAATTTGATCGATGCGCGGCAGTGCAAACGGGTCCTTTGGACAATGCTTGTTGAGACTTGTAAAATCAATACACATCCTCCACTCATTATTTTTCTTCAGAACCAAAACCGGGTTAGCCAACCACTCTGGGTGGAAAACCTCCATGATAAAGCCGGCTTCCAATAACCGGGCTATCTCCTCTCCTATAGCTTTTCTTCTCTCTGCGTTCATTTTTCTCAAACCTTGTTTTACCGGCCTTGCCTTTGGATCAACATGTAAACGGTGCTCAGCGAGTTCAGTCGGAATGCCTGGCATGTCACTAGGTGTCCACGCAAAAACATCCCGATTCTCACGGATGAACTCGATGAGCGCGCTTTCCTATTTATCAGTTAGGCTGGTCCCTATGGCGAACTGCTTGGAGGAATCCCCAGGCACAAAATCCACCATCTTAGTATCCTTTGCTGCTTTAAACTTTGCCCTGTCATCTTCTGTTGTTGGTTTTTTGAGTGCCTTGTTGTCCTGCGGGTCAAGATTAGACCTGTAAGCTTTCAACTCCTCTCTAGCACAAGTTCGCTCTGCCAGGGCTGCATCTCCCTCGTCACATTCTGCTGCAATTTCTCTGTTACCATGAATAGTGATGATCCCCTTGGGACCCGGTATCTTCAACTGCAAGTACACATAACACGGCCTTGCCATGAACTTGGCAAAGCCGGCCTTCCAAACAACGCATGATAAGGACTTGGAAATTTCACCACCTCAAAAGTGAGCCACTCTGACCTAAAGTTATGGATAGACTCGCCAAAAGCAACCTCTAATGAAATTTTTCCCTCTGGTGTAGCTGACTTCCCAGGAACTATACCATGAAATATTGTTGACGTTTTCTGCAACTGTGACTCCTTCAGACCCATACGCATAAATGTTTCCCATACAAGATATTAATGCTACTGCCACCGTCCATCAAAACCTTCTTTAACTCAAAGCCATGAACTTGAGGAGCCACAACTAACGCAAGCAGACCCGGGTGTTCCACCACATCCGGGTGATCTGCTCTGCTCCAAGTAATAGTATGCTCTGACCATCTTAAATACCTTGGTACCCCTACAGCCACTGAATTAACTGCCCTTTTGACTATCTTTCTCTCTCTCTTGGTCGTGCCACTGGTATATATATGATATTGGCCAAGTTGCCTTGGCTGGTTCGAGAATCCACCCTGATTACCTGTATTTTGGCCGGGTCCTGTATTTCCAGTTGGTACCGCGTTTGCTCCAGTTAGAGGCCCCGCAGCCGGGTTAGCACTCGGGCCGGGTCCTCCACTCTGTTTGCTCCTTGCAAAGCTCTCTGAATTCATTGTTTTTCCACCTGTTCAAATCTACACACTGGGCCAATGAATGATTGGCGGGTCTGCCGTTCTTGCTATGACGAGGACACGGCATCCTGAAGGCCTCTTCAGTGCTCATTGGCGTGTTCCTTGATAACTATTTCCACCACTGTAATTCCCATTGTTTCCTGATAACCTCTGTTTTCCTGATAATTCCCATCCATCCTTTGCCTCTGAAACCCGGCATTTGCATTTGCACTAGCTCTGAGTTTCCTTCCTGATGCCCACGCTTGTGCTGATTCTGATTGTTGTTGTTATTGTTTCCCGGGCCATTGTTGTTCTTTCCTCCATTATTCGCAGCACCTTTCCCTTTTTCTTCCTCACTATCATCCTGGGTTTTGTCCGTGGCTGCGTGTCTGTTGCACGCATCCATCAACTCTGCCATAGTAACGGGCTTAACCCGGTGTCCTCTTCATGCGACCCAGCTTCTGGACCAAGGGAGCGTACTTGCAAGTTTTCTCCATCGATGAAATTGCATCCTTGGGCTCGATACCGATGAAGAGTGCAGGATCTCCGTGACCCGGCCCATCCAGTGACGAGCTGACTCGCCCTTCCTCTGTACGCAACGATCAAGATCTTCAATGGAAAATAACGCTTGCACGTGCCCTGAAAGTGCTTGATGAAAATTGTTTTCAACTCATCCCAAGAATTGATAGATTTCTCTGGCAGATTCTTGAACCACAACTTTGCTGCACCATCACTCATCATCAAATACATATACTTTGCACAAACGTTCTCTGTGGCATTGCGTATACACATCGCCATCTCATAGCTGCTCAACCAACTCGCCGGGTCTGTGCTCGGCTCATAATTGGCAATCTTGCTTGGCTCCTTGAACTTCTCAGGGAAAGGCTCTGCTCTAATGGCATCTGAAAGACACTTGGGCCCGCCAAAGTGGAAGAACTTGCTAAAAGATTATTGTTACCCGGCGAGCTTGCAGATGCTGCTGGCACGGGACCCGGTCCTCCTTGTGGTACTCCAGCGGCAGGTACTGCCGGGTTTGCATTAGCTGCACTTCTTCCCGCTCGCGATCTATTGACTATCTGCTGAGCCACAGAAATTGCAGGGGCGGGTTGATACTGCTGATTATTCTGGTTCTGGTTCTGCTGGGGCGGGTTTTGCTGCTGTGCCGCGGCAAACCCGGCCAATGGCGGGTTCCCCCGTGGCGACTCTTACTACGATATGTTGTGGAATGAAGCGCGCTTTTCCTTTGAATACTGAACTTGCTGACAACCGCAGTGCGTAACATGTCAATGGCACGCCGAGCTTCAATCTCTGCTGGCGAGTCTCCTAATGGAATACGATCAAGTGCTAAAGTTGCGGCATACACGTTATCTGCTGGATTGGAAAGTGACCCGCCGGCGTGTGAAACCTTGGTGTCCTGGGCGGCAGACCCGGATTTCCCCTGGCTCCCCCAGCGAGAAGACCCGGCACCGCTGCAGCTGCAACTCCAGCTTCCTGTTCTCTTCTGGTTCTGCTCTTCTAACAACTGGAGCCACCTGACAAACTGGTTGATCTTCTGGGGTCCTAAACAATACTGCGGGATTTATGGCGTTTTCTCCTGGAGCCAGCCGGCTCTGGTGCCTCCTCCGGTGTGCCCTGGTCATCTCATTGAGACGATTTTCCTCATCCTCTAATTGCTTTCGCCTAACCTCCATATCTTGCTTTCTGCCATTGTGTCTCTGCGCACCTGCTCCAAGGCCCGGCGTGCTGTATCCAATTCTATAGCTCTGGCTGCCGCGTTTTCTGGAGTAATAATCCTCGTGAGTGCTGTTGGATCTAGGACCAGGCCATTGTTAAACATGGCCTGGGCCCCAGTTGTGTTGTTTCTTTCCTCACCCTGAGCTCGGTTATTGAGAAAACCGAAGCTGTTCCTGTAACGCGCCGTGTTTTCACTTTCCTCTGATACCGAAGCCGGGTCTCCATCAACCCTTTGACCCGCCATTCCAATACTGGTGGCAATTGTTGCTGCTGTTGACCCGGAGTAAAAGCTGGTGGCACACCGTTGATGGTGATGCCCGCGTTGATCGAAGGAGCGGTGTAAACCGCCACCCTCCTAACCGGGCTTGGGGACTCTTGCTCCTCTTCATCCTCTTCTTCTGCTCCATATCCGAACCGGCCTTCGAACAGGGCAAGATCGATTCTGAATCTGCATAGTCCACCACATCACCCGGGATTGGAGCCGGGTTTCCCGATCTTTCCTCGTGCACGTCCAGGGCAGCTCATCTTCAGCCGTACCAACTGATTCTTCTCCATCAGATTGAACAATTGTGGCAGCTCCTGACACAGATTCATAGTCTCCATCACTAGCAGATCTAGTTGCAATCATACCAACAAAAACGTTAAACTTGCCAATTGGAATAACATCACCTGATTCAAGTAGATCTGATTCCGGCCCCAGCCAGAATCATCAACGATGGGCTCTCCTTGCGAGTTGAGGGTGATCTCGCCGAAAACATAGTTCTCTACTCCTTGCCTTGCTTCTCCCATGATGGTGACACCTTTGGACGTTTCCCACAGACGGCGCCAACTGTCGTGGGGTAGATAACACGGCAGATGCTACTTTGGGGTAGCTTGAGTTGATGGGCAAGGCGACACTGGCGTCTGGGAGATTGTTTAGCACTGCAGGGACAAAGGTTTACCCAGGTTCGGCCTCTCCATTGGAGATAAAGACCTACTTCCTGCTATCTTATTATTGATCTCGATCTCGATAACCCGGCTACGACAACAGAGCCGGATCTCGATCTAGGTTACAAGGTTGAGGTGTTTCTCTCGATGGTTCTCTCGCCTAAACTTGTATCGTTCTCTCGCCTAAGCTTGGATCGTAAAGGTTCTCCTCAACTAGGGCTCAGGGACCGGTTTATATAGACGACCGGGTCTCCTGGCACTTTACAATATGAACCCGGGCTCTACCCAGACTCGGAGTCCTATCTAGCTCTTCTAGCCTTCGTGTCCTCCAAGTCCCGAACCGCCTCTGGTCTTCTAGAAACTTCCCTTCCTGAACCGGGTTACCGCCAAAGCCTCTGGCCCAGCAACATAACCCGGCCCATGCTGATGGTTAGCTGGCCTGGCCGGGCCTCCTGCCTAGCGGGTCACGCTTCCCTCTTCATGGGCCTACCGGGTTATTATCCCCCATCATTACCAAAAAAGTTCTTTGATTTGATTACTTCAGATCGAGATTGTTTTGGGAAAGCGATAGTGAGGAAGAAATATCGACTAGCTCGTTCAATCATAGTCTGTCGCTCAAAGGATCCTTGGGGGGGGGGGGGGGGGGGGGAGCTCATATTGACGATCTGCACATGAAAAATTCGGCCTTTCTTGGTAAATGACTTTTCATACTTGTTGCCAAGGACGGGAAGAAAGTATTTAGACTCAAAGGTGATGTCACAAGTTTATTAGAAACAAACTTACTCTTTTGGGCTAATCTAATCGTGACGAAAGAAACATTTCTTCCGTTTAGATTATTCACTATGAAGGACGACTCCAAATTAGGTTTTGTCAGGACAAGTGAACTGAAAATTCCACTCTCTAGAAGCAATATCCGACTCTTTACAATATTTTCTAACAAGAGCGACACAAATCGCTACGCTTTTGGAGACATAGGCTTCACCAGATGTGATGTCTAGACATGATTTTGTTGGACCTGACTTGCGGCATGGAACACTCTTCTTGGGCGGTTGCCTATGCTTCAATTTTCGCAAGGGACTGAAAAACTCCGCTGAAATCTACATGGGAATGGTAATTTTCTCGACTAATTCTGTGTACAAAGCACACGTTCATTCAAACGTGTCCGTCAAGAGTACCAAAAGGCTGAATAATGAAGGTACCATTAAGAATTAACATTTTCGGTACCTTCATAAAGCTATGCAGAACGATCCTCATGCCCAGACTACGGAAATTGCAACAAATAGTTCCTTGAGGTCTGTTTCAAACCTAGCTCCTCCACCAAATTATCCTCTTGTATAGTTTCGCCAAAAGATGTCATGTTTGGAAAAGACTTCCGACTTAACAACGCTAAACTATGATAGGCACATGACCCACTTAAGTTGAGAAGAGGAGCGACAAGAAAAAAATAACATGAGAGATGTGTATCCTTAGACCTCATATAACATAATGAAGTAAGCCATCGCAAGATAATTGCTCGTAGGTTCGTGCGAAGGAAGGGGACACTCCTCCCATAACTCTTCATTCATTTTTAACCTAAAAAAAAAAACTCTTCATTCGGGGAGTTCCTTGGAGTCCCTTTCCTATTCGCCGTTGCATGCCTCGACGCCACGCTAAGAAACAAGACCGACATGAGGCACTGTGAAAATGATTCTACTCTACAATGTCATCGAAATAGACTCATGCTTTGGAAAGACTTTTGATTTAGAATAAACATGTTTCCATTTAATTTAAGAGATGAAGTAAATAGTGACAAAGGGAGAAATGGTTAGCCGGTTACACTTTGGAGGGTCATACTATTGGAAATTTGGAATGTCATATGGTTGGTGGGTCCCATTTGTTCCTTACCACAAGTAGTCAATTAAATCACTCGCAGAAACATTGCGTCAAAAGTTGGGACATGAGCTGCTGGGAGGTGTTGACTTGGGATCACACTCTGGAGCCTGAACTGTAGGATATCTACACTCCAATTTTTTAAGTAGTTCTGAACTTCTACTTTTTTTAAGTGACACTATTACCCTGCAGTTGCTCGTTTTCTTTTCCTCCTTTGCCTTTCTTTGTTGACTTAACATGGGAGGATGTTGAGAAATTGATGGCGCGTATGCGCCTCACCAACGTGGAGGCTAAGGCGGTGGTGATCGATGATACTATTGATCTGAATCTGGTGGATCCGGATAGGGCGTTTGTGGGCAAGGTCATGGCGCCGAACAAGCTGCATATCCAGACCATCACGTCGGTCATGAGGCCGGCATGGGGCAATCCGAAAGGGCTTGTCATCAATCCAGCAGGAGATAATATGTTTATTGTAGAATTTAGCACAAAGGCTGATCGAGATAGGGTGATGGATGGATCGCCTTGGACAGTAGGGAGACATGCTGTCCTTATGAAGAAATATGATGCTGATGTTCAGCACAGCTGGTTGTGTTTGATCGTTTTGCCATCTGGGCCAGAATCCTTGCACTTCCGAATAGGTTGATGAACTCACAGCGAGGTATCGATATTGCCAGTCCAATTGGCTTGGTGAAAAGAATTGAATCTGATGCCCTTGGGCGTTGTTGGGGTGGTTATATGAGACTGCGGGTTGAAGTTAAAGTCTCGGAACCCTTACTGCGATGTGTTACTGTGTTCTCTAGCAAGCTGCAATCTACGGAGAGCTATGTGGTTCAGTATGAACGCCTCCCCATCTACTGTCATTCATGTGGGCTGCTTGGACACTCCGCCCTGGTCTGTGATACACCTGCAGAACGGGATGAAAATGATGAGCTCCCATACTCGTCGAAGAAGCTGTCTGTTCCAGAAGAAAAGAAATCTGGTGGTACACGTTCGGGGAACAATGCTTCGTCTACCGGTGGTGATTTCTCTGCTCCGGGTTCAAAGGGTTCTACGGCAGGCTCGTCTGCGGGCGGGTCGAGGCCGAGGCCGGGGAGCTAAGGTTGGCAAGGCTGCTGCTGATGATCACGATGTGTCATCTCCTTGATGGGAGGGCGTGGTGGTGGCAGAGGCCGTGGCCGTACTGGACGTGGTCGTGGGAGAACCTCAGCAGTGGGGGAGCTCTTTCCCGCCATGGAAACTGACAAGCTTGCGTCTGGACAGAAGCGCAAGGCTACAAAGGCCCAAGCTGCTAATGTACTAGCTATTGAGCAGAACCAGCAGGTGGACGATCGGGCTTTGGTTATCGTGAACAAGCATAATGTTCATGAGGAGAGTGTCGAGGATGATCAGAGTTCAGACTCGAACAAGAAGATGAGAACTACCCCCACAAGATCGGCGGATCCGGCGGCGACTGCAGAGCAGTCCCGCCAGACGCAATGAGTATCTTCGCGTGGAACTGTCGCGGGTTGGGGTCTGACGCGACAGTCGGAGAACTTCGCTACTTGGTGAAGAAATTCAGACCAGCCATCCTCTTCTTGTCCGAGACTAAGATGTGGGATAACAAGGTAAAGAACTTTATGTGGTCTCTTGGCTATTCAGGGTCCTTTGCCGTCAGTTGCGTAGGTCGCAGTGGAGGCCTTGCGCTTTTTTGGAAGCAGCCCTATGTTGTTTCGCTTAAAGGATTCAACTCACATTGCATTGATGTGATGATGAAGTCGGAAGATTCAGCGGAGTGGCGTGCTACCTTTGTGTATGGTGAGCCGAGGCGTGAGCTCAGGCACATCTTTTGGGACTTGTTACACCGCCTTAACCGAGAGTGGAAGGGTCCTTGGCTATGCTGCGGAGATTTCAATGAAGTCCTATGTCATGATGAGCATTATGGTGTGCGAGACAGATCTGATGCCCAGATTGAATTATTCAGAAACTGTTTGGAAGAATGCAGTTTAGTGGACTTGGGTTTTTCGGGTCCGAAGTTCACATGGAGTAACCGGCAGGACGCCCAGAGCAACGTCCGTGTCAGGTTAGATCGAGCTGTAGCCAACCATGCTTTTGCGAATCGGTTTGATGGAAGCCATGTCGAAAATATAATTACGACAACATCAGATCATTACGCCATTTTGCTGAAATTCGATGCGGTGGACAGTGGTCTGCCCAGGGCACCGGTCCAACAGGCCTTTCGTTATGAGGCCATGTGGAAAAGGGCCGGTGATTACACCGCTACAGTCGAAGAGATCTGGAAAAACAAAGTTGCTGGGCCGAATCCTCTTCAGTCTACTTGGGCCTCGTTAATTCAAACGGCGGGTTCCCTCCAAAAGTGGAGCAAGGCGACTTTTGGTTCTGTTCGTCGTAAGATCCAAGGGACTGAACGCATGCTGAAGGTTTTGCGTGAGTCTCCTTTGTGTGCGAAGGTCTAGCTCAGGAGAGGGAGCTGGAACAAGAGCTTTGTGAGTTGTTTGAGCATGAGGAAATCATGGCTAGACAACGCTCACGAGTGGAATGGCTCCGTGAGGGCGATCGGAACACGGCGTTCTTCCATTCTCGGGCCTCGGCGCGAAGGAAGACGAACCGTATTGATGTGCTGGTGCGAGATGATGGCTCTAAATGTGACGAGCAGGAGGGCATTAAATCCATGGTTCACAATTTCTATGAAACTTTGTTTTCCTCGGAGCCTTCTCTGTCCATGGATGCTGTCTTAGAAGCAGTCCCAACCAAGGTTGATGGTCGTATGAATGATGACCTCTGTGCTCCCTACTCAAATGATGAGATTAGGGTAGCTCTGTTTCAGATGGAACCTACCAAGGCTCCCGGCCCGGACGGTTTCCCTGCGTTATTCTATCAAACGCATTGGGACTTAATTCAGAAGGAGATATGCGACGCTGTCCGTGGCTTTTTGTCGGGTGCTGCTATCCCGGAAGGTTTTTGCGACTCAGTGATCGTGTTGATTCCTAAGGTATCAAGGGCTAAACATTTGTCAAAGTTTAGACCTATCAGTCTATGCAATGTACTCCACAAGCTGGCCTCCAAGGTACTCGCTAATAGACTGAAAGTGTTACTCCCCAACATCATCTCGGAGTATCAGAGTGCTTTTGTTCCAGGCCGGCTAATCACGGACAGTGCGTTCATTGCTTATGAGTGCCTGCACACAGTCCGTAAGCAGAGGAACAAGAAACCTTTCTTTGCCTTGAAGATTGATATGATGAAGGCCTACGATCGGATTGAATGGGCTTATCTCCATGGATGTCTTAGCAAGCTGGGTTTTGCTTCTAGCTGGATAATGTCAGTCATGCGGTGTGTGACAACAGCTAGGTATGCAGTGAAGGTGAATGGGGAATTGACATCCCCGGTGGTGCCCTCTCGAGGTATTCGGCAGGAGGACCCAATTAGTCCCTATCTATTCCTATTGTGTACAGAAGGGCTGTCTAGTTTACTGCAAAAAAGGGAGGATCTTGGTGAGCTACAAGGTTTACGTAATGGAAAGCAAGGCCCCCCTATATCCCACTTACTGTTTGCAGACGACATCATCTTCTTTGCGAGGAGCGATGATAGGAGTGTGAGCACTCTAAAGGCGGCTCTAGACTTGTACTGTGAAGCTTCAGGACAGAGGATTAATCTCCAAAAATCATCTGTCTTCTTTGGTAATCAGTGCCCTGTTTCGGTCAAGCAGAGGGTTAAGGATCTACTGCAAGTTGAGAATGAAATTCTCCAGGATTCATACCTGGGTATGCCTACTGAAATTGCACGAGCAATCTCTTCCTCGTTCAAGTTTCTCTCGGACAGTGTGTGGAGAAGTGTGATTGTTTTGAATGACAAACCTATGTCCAGAGCAGGCAAGGAGACAATGCTTAAATCAGTCACACAGTCTATTCCGAATTATGTCATGAGTTGCTTCCAAGTTGATGTTGGAACATGCAACAAGATGAAATCTAGTGTGGCCAATCACTGGTGGGGCTTCGAGGATGGTAAACGCAAAATGCATTGGAGATCATGGGACTGGCTATCTACCCCTAAATCCTTAGGTGGCATGGGCTTCAAAGATTTTATGTTATTCAACCAAGCAATGTTAGGGAAACAGTGCTGGCGCCTCCTCACCGAGCCTAACTCCCTATGCGCTCGGGTGGTGAAGGGCCGCTACTTCCCAGACTCGGACTTCCTGACAGCTGTCAAACCACGTTCATCTTCCTTCACTTGGCGATCGATCTTGTTCGGCAGAGAACTCCTAATGAAGGGGCTGCAATGGGGAGTTGGCAATGGTGAGCGGATTGATATCCTACAGGACAACTGGATCCCGGGTTTTAGACCAGGTACTTTCAGTCTCTGCACTGCTATACCGGACAATGCCACTGTCAGTTTTCTTTTAAATGACAGAGCAGATGGTTGGAACATGAATAAGGTACAGCATTTCTTTCCGGCGAATATGACGGAGGTTATACAGCGCATACCAGTCAGCCGTCATGGCGGTGAGGACTTCGCCTCATGGCCGCATGCCAAGTTTGGCGTGTACACTGTCAGATCAGCTTATAATCTTGCTCGCACTGCTAAGTTCTTCAGCAAACGGGCGGCTAAAGGGCAAGGTGAGAGCTCTGACTTGGGTGTCCAGGAGAAATCTTGGAAATCTTTGTGGGCGATTAATGCTCCAAACAAGATGAAGGTTGTGCTCTGGCGCATGGCCCACGACTGTCTACCGACCGGTGCCCAGCTAAAGCATCGTCAGATACCGGCGGATGACAGGTGCATCTTCTGTGGCAGAACGGAGACGGTGGATCACACCTTTCTTTTCTGCCCATTCACCAATTCAGTTTGGGACGCAGTGAAGGAATCCTTCCCTGTCAAGCTTGGCAAGCGGTCCTTCTCTGATATGCGACAGTGGCTCTTTGAGTTTCTGAAGCACGCTTCACAAGTCCAGATGACTACCCTTGCGGTTACCTGCTGGCATCTGTGGGAAGCCCGTAATGATGCTCGGAATGGACAGGACACCATCCATCCGGCGCGCGTGGCCTGCAAAATCAAAGCCTATGTTGACAACATCATCCAATATTGTTTCCCGCCTCCGAAGGCTACCAGGTGTGCATCCTCCCGTTCTCCAGTTTGGACGCCACCACCGGCCGGGCAGATTTGTGTTCATGTTGATGCTGCTGTCTTCCATGCCGAAAACCGCATGGGTTGGCGTGCGGTGATGCGTGATCATGCTGGTTCCTTCAAGATGGCATGCAACGAAGGAATAGCAGGAATTGTGGCTCCGGAACTAGCTGAAGCTATGGCTGTTCGTCGAGCTCTGGAGGTCTCAAAAGACAATGGCTTCAGGTGCATCTCTATGGCATCCGATTGCCTGTCGCTGATTCAGAGGATTCGATCTCGCTCTTTGGATCGATCCATGGTTGGCTCTGTGGTGGGTGACATTAGACGCCTCGCTTCCGAGTTCGACACCTGTTCGTTCAAGCATGTTGGACGAGTTTCAAATGTTGCGGCGCATGTTTTAGCTCGTAGTAGTTTGCTTTCCTCCTATAATTTTTACTTTGATGTTGCCCCAGTTTGCATAAGGGCTGAACTCTGTACTGATGTTATTTCTATACTACTATTAAAAGAGAAAACTTGTCTTGTTGGGACACTTTAAATCTGAGCCGTTCAATATCCGATCAAACGGATCAGATCGTCCCAATGTTTGACAACTCAACATTGTCCGTTTTGGACCGTTTTACCCTCCCACCAAATCACATAATACTACTAAATTGCCACCGTACCCCTTCGTTCTTTTATTTCTGCTCTATATATCGTACGATGGCACGAAGCGTTTTTTCTCTTTCTTTTGTCCAGATCCATCTTTTCCCTTCGTCTCTCCCCGGCGCCGTCCAACTCCTCGGCGCCGTCCAAGCATGGGCGCCGCCGGCCAGCTAATTTGCTGCTGAAACGGCCTCCCTAGGGAGTAGGGACCCCTAGCATTCTGCACATGGCCGGGAAAGATCCATTTGCTCTCGACCTCCTCCACGCGGTCGGAGCCACCCGCTTCTCTACTTTCCTCGACGGCTGCTGCCAGTCGTCCAAGCTCCGGCGTAGGGCGTCGCTGCCGCTGGTCCGTTGTCCCCCTACGGTTCCCGCATCCGCCTCACACTCCAGAACGGCCGCTCGCTGTCCCATCCACCCTGACCCCGAGCACCTCCATGGCTCCCTGCCCAGGCGACCCACCCCACAAATCCCAAACCCACGCCTGCCTTCCCGCCCCTAATCATGGCCAAAATCGCCGTCAATCGACGCCTTTGCTACTTTGCCCCATCTGTCTTTTTGCGGAGCTCGATTTCCGGGCGATGGCGCTGTCCCACGCCGCTGGCGAGCGGGGAACTACAAATGTGCGGCGGCAGCGCCGGCGCCCATGTTGTTGCCGCGTGCCTCTGCGGGCGGTGGCGCACACGCGGACCCAGACTCGCGAGGTTCCTGCTCGTCGACACCAGAGACGGTCAGCCAATTGGCAGGTGGCATCAGCAGCGGGCGGAAACTGCGCAGGAAACCGAATTTCCCGACCAATTTGTGGGCGGTGGCTGATGGTTGCGGGCTCGCTCAGCAAGCGTCGGCACGCGGTGTGGTGAACTAGCTGCAGTTGAGCAGTCTCGATCTATCTCAAAGTCTCCTCAAAGACGCAGGCACGCTGCACGCGAGCGGTGAGCAGCAGCTGGCTAGCAGTATGCAACATCTGCAACATTGTCCTCCTTAAATTGTTTCAAACTTCGTATTCTCAATTGGTGTCAACCGTTATACTTGGAAGTTACAAACAATGAAATACGGTTTTTCAGCAAGGTGTACAATATAGTTTCAGAACTCACCTGCCAATCGTACCTTCATTTTTCTTTTAGAAATATATATTATTTAAATCAAAAATTAAATTTGATGTTTATTTTGGTGACATTTGGATGAGATATTGATATAATTCGAAAAGATTAAAAAATATTTGCATTTTTGAATACGTGCGTTGCACGTGCAACATTACTAGTAATCAATAAAGCGCTATGGTTATCAAAAAAAAAAAAATCCCGTTCATGATCTGTCTAACGTTAAGATCTACACGCACCTGCTTAAGCTTTATGTAGATTCATGATGTCTCGCGTCTTACTGAGGGTTACACAACTTTCTGGAAACACGGGGGGTTATCACCATTCATGGAGTCTCTTTTAATAGCTGTAGATTCCAGGCTGGCATGCAGTGCATCTTCTTCCTCCCAACGAGTGGTCTGATCCGACAATCCCACCATTAAAAACCATGAATGGAAGAGAAAAGTTAACAACCTGAGAAGAGGATCTTTGCCAAGAAGAGTTCAGATGAGAATCTTTGGGGAGGCAAATGGTTGTGATGCCGTTCGCTTGCATCATGCATGCCATGTTTACTAAAACCCCATCCGCTCTAATCATGCCAAGTTACTACGACCCAATCCTATGAATTTTAAACTCTGGGAATGTCAGATCGGCCAGCTTACCTTAAGCCTGAATTATTCGGCGGTAACCTAACGAAGACAGTTGTGACAGTTCGCAGTGTACCTGAAAACATTATACTAGCCCCCCGAACAGCTCAGGGCGTCAGCAATTTGCCGCGCAACCGCATCGGCCGATCGATCGAGCTGAGCATCGAGTGGAGACACCAAAACGGAATCTCACAACAGTATGCCCATGTTGCCCAGCTGCGTCACCGACGATTTAATTAATAGTATACGTCAAATGGATGCAGGATTTGGTTGCCTAATCGCTCCTGACACGTGCCACGACCTCGAGCATCAAATTGAAATGTCAACAGTGAATTCCTGCTGAACTCTGAATGAAACTTCAGAAAATTCAGACCCAATTTAGATTTAGCAAAATCGTATACTAAGTAATTCCCAGAATCTTTGCGAATCCCATGTACATAGGTACACATATCTACACTAGTATGAAAACCTTGTGGTAATTCACACAGGAAACGAAAGAATACATTGGATCGGAGCAAATTCAGCAGAAACAAACGAATAAACTGTCCTCTTTTCAAGGCAGCCTCGATCATGCATGCGTGTATCCCGAAGCAGTGGCAGCAGAAGCATTCCTGGCGCGGTTGGACGACGAGTAGCTGCTGAGCTTCCTGCTGATGGTGTGGATGGCCGGGTTGGACCGGAGGTAGCCGAAGAGGCTGTTCCGGTGGAACGGCAGCGGCGTCGTCGTCCGCCGCCGCATCTCCTCCGCGGCCGCCCTTCTCACCGTGTACGGCGCCATGTCGCTGGCCGACGCCGCCGAGCCCCTCCCTTTGATGCGCATGGACGCGTTGCCGTCGCCGCCGCCGGTCTTGAGCATGCTGTACTTCAGGAGAGGGTCCTTGCCGCCGGTGGCGCGGCCCTCCGACGCGCTCCGGAACAGGAAGAGGTCCTTGAGCCGCCACTTCCGGCTGCCGCTGCCGCAGCCGCGCATCAGTGAGGCAGCTCCACGAGGAGATGGAGGCGATGAGGGGAACTCGTCGTCGATGGCCGAGTTTCCCCTGTACGGGGAGAGGGACCGCGTGGCTCGCCTGCTCCGAGACGAGACGCTCGAGGAGGAGGAGGTAATCGCCGACCTGCCGGACCTGCCCCTCGTCTGATCAGCAGCCGGTTCCGACTCACATGCACCGCCACGCACAGGGATCATCGTTCTTGCTCTTCGCGGAGACCGGGGGGAGAAGGATACGGAGGCGTAGTCGCCACCGTCGACGTACTCTCGCGGGTTAACGCTCGGGCGCGAGCCGTTGAGCGGCCGGATCCTGCCGCCCTCGAAGAGCTCGTCGGCGGCGACGAGGATCGGCCTGGACTCCTGCAGCTGCCCGCTGAACCCGAACGCGAAGTCGAACGTGGTGGCGTCGGCGCTGCCGTGGTCGCCCAGGGTGTAGCTGCTCGCCCTGGACGGGCTGGTCGGGGCGCTGGAGAAGAAGTAGTGAAAGCCGCCCGGGAGGAGGTCGCCGCCGCTCATGGCCGCCGCCGTTCTTGGGCTGCACGGCGCGCTTGGCGCCATGACAGGCACCACCACCTCCATTTCTTTAGTGCTTTCGATCTCTTCTCACTCTCTGCCTCTGCCCTTCTCTTCTGCTACTACTTCTTTAAAGTGCCTCGCGATTTTGTTTATGTAGCTAGTGATGAGGAGGTTCAGGCTTGGGAGTTGAGATGGAGATTGGAGAGAGAAAGAGATGGTGGAGGAAGGTAGGAGGAAGCTCGATGGATTGTTGAGACATCGACCATGTGGTCTTATACCCAACTTGCTTAATTGTTTCATTTTGATTGACATTAACAGTTCGTTAGGGAATTATAGCTCTGGCGTTTGAAATATCAAGCTCTTTTTGTTATCTTGCATGCATTCGCTATCAGGGGAAAAAGACCGTAGGAGATGGTTGGCGAATGCCTATGTACCAAGAGGAATGATATTTTGGTCATGACACAAGAAGGTAAAAAGGTAAAAACTGGAGGCATTACCTGGATGATGTGTTACTACCTAACTTCTATAAAAGTAACATGTGTCACGGAAAATAGTTTCTAAACTACGAAACGAAGGCAAAATTTTTGCCATTTATATTGGTATAGAAGAAACAAACACAGCACGGCCGAGGCCAAACAGTAAAAACGGTTACAAGAGAGACAAGATCACCCTATCCCATCCATCATCTCAGAAAGGAAGATTGTCATTCCTTCAAGGGTCGATCAACTCCGCGAGTTTCTTAGCGCCGGCGAGGATCCAGTTCATGCCTTCGTCGTTGAGAGTGATTGCCGTCTTGAGACCTTTTCGAGAGACCGAATATGTCTCGGAGATGGCCTCTCAGTAGTCGAGAACCGTTGCCCTAGTCATCCCCAAGTCATCCAAAAGGGTCAGACAGTGTAGCCAGTTTGCAGCGCCGCACCATATCCGCTTGGAGTACCGGCACTCGAACAAGAGGTGTATGGTGGTCTCAGGTTGGCAACTGCAGAGCTGACAAGTGGGCTGATGAGGCCACCCCCTAATCGCCGGTCGGTCCGATGTCCGTAGTCTATTCTGGACAGCCAACCAGGCGAAGAAGGTGCATTTGGGTGGAGCCCAAGTACTATGTTACCTGGATGGTTGGAGTACAAGTTGGATGTTGAACATCATGCCCATCTGGCCATATATAAAGTGCATAGATTGTGGGACGAGCATGTCACTTTTAATATCTCTATTTCCTCGGCATATGATATTTGTCACATGATATTTTGGTGTTAATTCGTAAATGCAAATTGGTATCATAGTCAAGAAGCCCCGAGCTCAAAATTACTGACACGGTGTCACTAAAGGTATATGTGTCGATGATGCTCTCATTCCTATAACCGCGTTATATTGCCCTAATTCTCTAGACGACAGTGGAGCCAACAGGTTATCTATGATGACCTGTTTTTTCCCTAGATCTATTGGCGCCCAATCTTATGCCTAGCCGTGATATAGAGCCACCGGGTTAATACACAATGGTATTGGGTCTCGATGGCCAGCGAAATCAAGGGTAAACCAAGCCATGGGTAAGGCTGACAGATGTTGTCTTCAATTTCTAAAGAAGGGGGGTCCTCAAATGCAGTAGTGAAAAATGAGGATGACTCTATAAGGAGAGGGTTATCATACCGACCACCAAATTCTAGAAGAAGGAGCATTTTCATGAGCTGAAACAATGAATTAAGGAGTCCATTCGTCATTCCCCTTATCAGTGATTTTCATTTCGATAGCGATGCGTGTGCTTCGTTTTTCAACTTGGTCATTAACATTGATATATATTGCTAATATTTCCATAGCTACTTCGAGTTTTGAGATAAATGGTTGGTGTATAAGAGCATCTCCACCGGGGGCCTCTAAAGGACCCCCAAAGGCCCTTTGGGGGGCCGAACACCAAAAACGCCCACTAGCGGCACTCCCCAAAGCCTCGCCCCGAGCGATTTTGTGTCCGGCACCCCGATAGGGCCTCCAAACTTAGAGGCCCTCCTGGGGTGCGAACATTGACCATACATGGCCTCAGACAGGTGCGCCCCACCCGTCATAGACATAGGCGGCGAGGGGGTGTTGTAAATTGCGCCGTGCAGGAGGCTGTTCCGCCTGCGTTAATGGCGACGCGTTTCTGCAGGCGACGGAGCGACGGGACGGCGAGGCGTCTTTGGCACGCCTCGCAATTACGCCGGCGCCCAGGCTTTCCCGGCTTCTCAAGCGTTGGCGTGGCCGAATCGCGTCGCCGCCACATAACGCCGACGCGACGCGTGCTCACCCACCCGCTGCTTCCCGCCCAGCGCCACCGCTTCCCGCCCCTCCGTTTCCCGCCCCTCCCCGCCTATATAACACTCCTCCGCCGTACAGCCTCGGCACACACTCCTCCGCCGTGCAGCCTCACCACACCAACACTCGCCGTATTGTCGCCCCCAACCAAGCACCATGCCTAGCCGCCTCCAAACCACCTGGTCCACCCTCACCCAGGCAGCACGCCGCGCTCACCCGCTGGGGCAGGAGCAGGCGCTCCAGCCGGTCGTCGACGAGGAGCCCTTCGATTGGGCGAATGTCGACGACATCGACGTGGAGGAGCAGCTGGAGCAGGAGCCGGCCCAGGATCCTTACCCTGGGCAGGAGCTGCCTCCGGAGGAGGAGCCGGCGCAGGAGCAGGAGCCGGTGCAGGAGCAGGAGCTGCTGCCGCCGCTGTGGCCCGACCAGGTGGTCGCCGTGAACTCCTTCGACACCTGGCGCGCCGAGCAGGCGGCCAACCAGCTCAGGCTCGGCTACGAGGCGGTTGGCAACGCCGTCGAGGCCGCCGTCCTAAAGGCCTCCCTCGAGACCGCGGAGCGAGACGTTCGCTGCCGCGCCTTCATGGCCGCCGAGCGCGCGGCGTACGCGGACCTCAACGCCGTGGCCGCGGAGCGGGAGAATTCGGCCTCGATGGAGGCCGCCCAGCAGGCGTTTTACGAGGAGCTAAACCGGGCGCGCGAGGCCAGGCAGGCAACAGCAGCTGCGAGGGATGCCGCGCGCGAGGCGAGGCAGGCAGCAGCAGCGGAGAGCGATGCCGCAGCTGCAAGGGCTGCCAGGGATGACATGCGCCGGGCGGCGAGCACGCTCCGGCAGGAGAGGCGTGTCCGCTCGCGCCTAGCCCAGGAGAGTCAGAAGGCCTCCCTGGCAGGACAGGCGCCCCGCTACGACGACGAGGCAGGCCAGGGCGGCGGAGGTTAGATTAGGGTTTAGCTTAGGGCTTAGGATTTAGATTAGGGTTTAAATTTCAATCGTTTAGTTTAAATTTGAATCGTTTAACTTCGAATCGATTAAATTTCATATCGCTCGCAATGTTTTTAAAATGCTCCCGAGATGTTCGACAATTTGCGCGCGTTTGGGGGTGGGCCTTTGAGGAGTACCACTGTAGGCGGCCTCTAAATGTTGTCCGGACACATGTCCGGCACCCCCAAAGGAGGCCCAATTGGGGGGTGCCGGACACACATTTGGAGGCCCTCGGTGGAGATGGTCTAAAATCTAGTATGGTAGTAGTACCTCTAGAAACTAGAGGAGCCAACATATGAAGAGAAAAAATGAGATATAATTTCAACCTAATGTCTTCGTCCCCTATGAATTTTTCTTTAAAAAAAACATGAATCTTCATTAAAAATTAAGCTACATAACCCCAGAGAAAAAAATTACAGCCAAACACTTCAGGAGTTCTCCGTCTTCTTCCTTCAACACGAGTCGATGGTGCGTTTCATTTCCTCTGTGAATATATAAAGTATAGAGTCAATTCTAGTTTTACCCCCTTAGTAACGCACACTTGTGATTGTATTACCCCATCATGTGGAAATTCTACTGAAGTACCCCATCTAGGAAATTTGAACATGGTTTTACCCCCATTTTAGCATTTTGCATATTATTAACCGGTAGGTCAGGTCGATATCGTGCTACAAAAAATGTAAAAAGAGCCTAGAGCTTAGTCGAGGATCATGTATGGTCTTCTCTTCACCTTCTTTTCCCTTCCTTGTTGTGTTCTAAATATTCATGTCTTAATCACCACCTCACATTTTGACCGATAGACATGCATCACAAAATGAGGATCCAAAGTAAGATGGGGGTAATTTACACAAATTTATAGTGTAATGCATTTAAAAGTATTACTGTAATGGAGTGCGCTCGCAAAATACAAAACTGCAATTGAGTGGATAAAGCGCCTTTTAATGCAGAGAGGATGGGGGTTAAACCTCCATTTCGAAGAAGAAGAAAACGTTTATGTTACGAGCAAGACTACCGCACCATATTCGTCTGATCATCAATCAGGGATTAATTAACGACGGCGAACTAACTAGTGACGGCCGAGTTAGTCAGTGAGCGAGATCGAACCAATATCACGTGGAAGATTGATTCCCAAGGAAAGGCCGGAAAGTAAGTCAATTTGCCGCCATTTGGTGGACATTTCTTTTGACGTCGAGAGGTGATGGGGATTTGGATTGGGTGGATTTAATGCCGACGGCGACCGGCCGGAGGCTGCTCTTGTCACGGCAGATCGAAAAGCCTTGATGTTCTAGAATCCGTTGCTGAGTTTGCCTTTTCGCCACGCCAGTACGCCACACGATTGGTTTTAGAGCTACATGTCGATGGATAGCCGTTTTGTGAGAAGATAATTCACAGCTGTTCTCTGAAAGCGGCGGCAGGGGTATCATACGTGGGCTGGGCGGGCACACCTGGAGCAGTCGTACCAACTAGCCATCGCGTAGACTGGATCAGTTCTTCCTAGTAAGTTGAGAACTCAGGACAACCGTATCGCGTGTCAATTTAGCAATTTTCGTGTCAGCGAACAGAGTTGCGTTTCGAGCAGGTAAACCCAACATCCACTTGCAGGATCTGCTAAACCGTACCACGGAGGTACGTAGTTAATGAGGGGCTGTACATTTACCTATTTGCAAAGCAACCAAGAAGACTCTGAAGGCAGTAGGTTCACCGTCACCGAGCGATCTGGACGGCTAGCTAGGTCAGCTGCAACATCCGGCAAGCGGCCGTCCACCTACCCAGCAACAACAATCAATCCCAACCAAACCATGCACGGCAAGGACGGACATATGGCACGAAAACGAGACAAAACGACGTGACTCGGCGAGCCATGCCTCGTCTTTCTCGGAGCTCCATTCCACGCTCCGTGCGCCACATTCACCTGTCTGGACGCGACACATGCCGTCATGCCGTAGGAGATGTTTTGATTCTGTGCACGTTTTCCGTGAAGAGACTTTGGGAGGATACGGTGTACCTAGCCCCGTAACGAGATGCTTGTCTAGTCGTCTACAGGCTGTTTTGACACTGCCGGCTTCACTAATTTTTTTAGAGTTATAAAGGGGTCGCTCCCCCGGTTCCATTATATATATATATAACGAAACCATCGGCGTCTGCTACATCGAAATTTAAAGGAGTATTTTTTGCGAAAGCGGTAAAACTAGATTGTCTATTACAAGCCACGAAGGCTGATCAGAGAACTCAGCCTGGGCATCGCCCCAGCGCTGTCGAAAGCGCTCAAAAGCACCTCAAAATATGAAGTCTAAACTACCAGTCTCACGGTCCTTGGCTCACTGCATTGTTGGCTCCGGCCATGGCTGCACCTTCTCGTCCTCTTCAAGTCACGACATGGATGTCCGCACTTTCCTCAGGATGATCTTGCAGGTACTGGAGTGATGCCCTTCCGCCGTACGCCGAGCCAGCAGTCGCCACCCAGGATGCCACCCAGTCGAAGTGGGAGCACCTGTTCATCACCCCACTTCCAGGCAGAGAGGTTTTCTGACCTTTGTTTCCAGTCTTTCCATGAAGCGAGCTAGATCGCCCCCTTCCAGCTCTCTGAAAGCCGCTCTCCACCTTCTTAGGTAGGCCAGAATCAGTGACCAAACCTGTTTCATATTCAACCAAGTTTTTCTATTAAAAACTAAGTTATTTCTATTGTTCCAAACACCCCACAGAACTGCGGATGTAACTACATTTAAGTGCAAAAATCTCTTATTGCATAACCATTTGGAGGCTAGAGATCTAAAATCATTAATCCTAACATTGAAAACATCATAAACATCCTCCCAAATAGAACTAGAGACAATGCATTCGAAGAAAAGGTGGTAAACATATTCTATCTCCTTACACATATTGCATTCTAGATCTTTAGGAATTCCTCTTTTTCTCAAATTGTCCCTAGTTAGAATTTTATTCTGCAAGAATAACCATAAGAAAACATGAATTCTCGGAGGTACCTTAAGATCCCAAATTGCATTAAGATAAACCGGTTGCACACCCCTAAAGTTAACTAAAGCATACATTGTTTTAGAGGAGTACAGACCATTTGTTTCATACTGCCACACTAGTTGGTCTTCTTCCTGGTTAAGAACTAGGGAGCTAGCAATTTCTTTAATTTCCATCCACTGCTCCATCATTTCAGGGGTGAATGTTTTTCTGAAATCACATTTCAGATTAGTTCCATCCCAGAGGTCCTCTATGGTTTTTGTTTGTTGATTGGAAACCACAAAAATATCCCAATATTGGGTTGCTAGATTTGAAGTTCCAAACCACACATATTCCCAGAATTTAACTAGTTTATCATCACCTACCCTCCACCTATATCCAAATTTAACTGCTTTTGCTGCCCACATCACACCCTTCCAAAAGGTGGATGGATGTGTGTCTTGACAGCACAGGATGTTTGGGTTTTTAGTGTTATATTTAGCATCCACTACTTTTTTCCACAAAGTATTTGTGCCTAGAGAGTATCTACGAATCCAGGAGCCAAGCATGCACAGATTCATATCTTGCATGTTGGGAATTCCTAAGCCCCCAAATTCTTTTCTCATACAAACTGACTGCCAGTTAGCTAGGTGGATTTTGTGCTTCCCTTCTTCATCATCCCATAAACAATTAGCAAGTTGTGTATCTATCAACTTTAATGCCCAAATTTGAAGAAAGACAGTAAGTAAATGGGGATGCTGGCCAGAACTGACTGGACCAGCTCCCTTTTTGCTGCTGAAGATAGCAATCTACCTCTCCAGCCAGATAGTCTTTTGAGGAGATTATCAATTAATGGCTGTAGATCTCCTCTCCTAAGTTTATCATAATGTAGAGGAATCCCTAGGTATTTCACAGGGAATTTGCCTTCCACACATTGTAGTATATCTAAGTACTGAGCACATTCATTGTCCTCAATATTAATTGGGATTAATTCACTTTTATGATAATTAATCCTCATGCCAGACAATTGTTCAAAGCAAGTGAGCACCCACTTCATGTTCCTAACTATCTCTCTACTTGCCTCCATGAAGAGGAGTGTATCATCTACGTATTGCAGACACACCACACCCCCCTGAATAAATCTGGGGCACAAGCCTCTAATCAAATCAGCATTGGTACTTTTGACTAACATTTTTGCAAAGACATCTACCACGAAATTGAATAAAACTGGTGAGAAAGGGTCTCCTTGCCTCAGAGCTTTACCTGTCAGGAAAAATCTCCCTCTACTTCATTGATCTTAACACGTACTGACCCACATTGGGTGACTTGTTTAACTAATCGAATCCAAAAAGGACTGAAACCCCTTTTTTCTAGTATCTCATAAAGGAAATCTAGATTTACTTTATCATAAGCTTTTTCGTAATCTATTTTAAGCACTAGTCCTTTTTCCTTCTTAGCATGAATCTCATGTATGACTTCATGTGCAGTTACCACACTTTCTAAAATAAATCTACCTTTAATGAAAGCAGATTGACATGGAGAAATCAATCTGTTAACTACCTTAGCAATCCTATTAGTAAGTACCTTAGTAAAGATTTTAAAGCTACAGTTTGACAAGCTAATAGGTCTAAATTTCTTCATGGTCCTAGCATCATCCTCCTTGGGAATAAGGGTAATCATAGCAAAATTAATTCTATAGATATCTAATTTATTTTCATACCAATCTACAAAGAGATCATATAGATCATCCTTTATTATGTCCCAGTATTTCTGGTAGAAGCAGAAGGGGATCCCATCTGGTCCTGGGGCCCCATCTGCATAAGACCCAAAAAACGCATCCTTGATTTCTTCTATACTAAAATTCTGCTCTAAGATAACATTCTCTACTTGAGAGACTTTTTCTTCATCAGAGAAGAAGTCCTCTCTTAGTCTAATATCAGGTCTAGTTTCACTTCTAAACAGATCTTTATAAAACCCATTGGCTATTTTTATCATCTCCTTTGTATCATTGGTTGGGCCCTCAGGACCCTCTAGCACATTAATAATTTTTTCCTCCTTCTCTGATTGGCTACAGCATGAAAGTATGCAGTATTCCTATCTCCCTCTTTTATATCTCTATCTCTGGATCTCTGTTTAGCTTTGATTTCCTCCATAAGCCAAAACTGGTTTAGCTCATTAAGGATCTCATCTATCTCTCTTTTTCTGTATCCACTAAATTATCACTCTCAGCTTTGATATCAAGAATATCATATTCTTCCATCAAGCTCTTCTTTTTATTTCTAATTTCAGCATCTACATTAGCACTCCATCCTTTAGCTAATTTTCTAAAATATCTCTGTTTATTTGGCCATTTATCCATGTTATTTGTATGCGTTTTATCCAGACTCCAGGCTTTTTTGACTACCTCTATAAAATTTGGTCTGGTACTCCACCACTTTTCAAATTTAAAGCTACTTTTCCTCGACATCCTACCCTCCCCTGAGTCCCAAATAATGGGGGTGTGGTCACTTCCACTCCTAGATAATGCTCTAGCATTTGACAGTGGATATTTTGCTTCAAAAGAAGTATTGCAGAAAATTCTGTCAATTCTACTCATCACCAGATTAGCCTGGTTGTTACCCCAAGTATATGCTCTACCAGCTAGGGGTATCTCGATGAGGGCCCACATTTCTATCCACATATTGAACTTGTCAACCCATTTATAGTTAATATTGCCATTGCTCTTATCTTCACAACCTCTAACTGAATTAAAATCTCCTCCTATGATAGCTGGGCCATCCCAGTCAACACAAAGCTCATGTAACTCAGAAATAAACTCATTCTTTGTTTCCTCATAAGCAGAGCCATAAACTGTAGTTATTCTACAAATTTCACTATCAGCTTTCTTCTTAACTACAGTACTAACAGAGTATTTTCTAATATCCCATGCAATGATGTCAAAAATGTCTAGATTAATTCCAACTAGAATCCCACCTGCAGTACCTTTTGCAGGTAGGAAGTTCCATGCAAAATTTCTATTTCCTATTAATTTCTTAAGAAAGGAACTAGAGAAGGTTTCCTGAAAACCAATATAGGCCACCTTGAGAGGGATTATATTATCCTCTATGAAAGATTTCCTACCAGGAGCATCAATGCTCTCGAGTTCCAGAAGGCACATATCATTGTTTCTTCTTCCTGGGGTGCTTGCCCCGAGATTTCCTAATTACCTCAGTCCATTGTTCTTCTAAATCTACCTCATTGTTTCTCCTAGGGCTAGCAGGAGGTGTATCTACAGCAGAGAGGTCTACATCTACTTTTCCTAGTGCATCATTCATGCTAGAGTTAATATTATTTAGGGAGTTGCTAGATTTATCTCCATCTATTGTGTGACTGCTATTTGAACAGCAATCACTATCAGCTAATTCATCTATTTCACTACAGCTAACATCAGTAACATCTACTATTTCTTGAATATCCACACCCATGGTTTTGGCCATGCTATGCAACACTTCAGAATTAAGCATGTTGAAGGGATTGGAGTTCATTATACCTTCCATTTTTCCTGTAGGGATTTCCAAATTCCTCTTCATCTGCATGTCTTTTGCTTTGTCCATTATGGAGGTGGACCTATCAATTCTGGAGCTGTACCTTGTTGGCTGGATTGGGCCCCATGTCTTCAACTTCTTGTTGGCTCTTTCTCCTTGCACTTTGTTGTCAGTTCCCATGGACAGTTCCTTTGAATGAAGGCATGATGTCTTCAGGTAACTTCAGCTCAACTGGGTGCTCCACTTCTACATTGCTCTCTTTCCTTGCTTCATCTTCGATTGCCATCCAGAAACCTGATACCTGCTGTGAGTCTTGAGCTGTTGATTGTTGATTCTGTCCATCATCCCATACAAAATCCCCATCTTCATTGACTGCACCTTGCTCCACCAAGATCTTGTATGCAGCACTTGCACTGACTAGTTCTGACACTACTTGCTCAGTCCCAGCTGCTTGATGAGTTAGGCAGGGAGTGCTAGACAGTCCACCCCCTCCTTTACTTGTATGTGATGTGTTAGAGCTCCTTCCAGACCCAGTTTTCCTACTCTCAGCATCTTTTCCTCCATTCCCCCCATTAGGAGCATCTCTTTTCTCACCATCCTCATCTAGACCATCCTCACTTGCTGCATTTTCTGTTGCTATTTCAGTATTCTCCTCTTTCTCAACTTGGAAGTACAGCTGGTACAAGTTGTTACTGTATTAAAAAACCCTGCCTTCAGGTATCTTGGAAGGGTCTCTGCACTTCAGTTTGACTCTTACACTTTCAGAGCAGTTTTTCCGTTTCCCTGCGCTGCCCATCCGGCGAGGCAGCACGACGGGCCGGAGACCGTGGCCTGTGTGGGCTACGGGCTGCCGATGGCGCCGCCGCCGCGCCGCCGGTCGCCTGCACCAGGTCCGGCTGGGGGGCCGCCGCAGAGCTCTTCTCTGCAGCAGCCGCCCCTGCAATACCAGTAGAAGCAGGTCCCAATGGAGACCCGCAGGCAACCAGCGACCGCAGCAGCAGGCGCGCCAGCGATCCTTGCGAGCCACGCCTGGCATTTGAGCAGCGCCGCCGGGCAGGGGACCTCCTCGCCAACGCCATGAAGTCACCGAAGGTCGGCAGCTTCGGCGTCGAGCACCTCCGCTCCAATTCGAGCTGCTCCGCCTCGGACTCCTCGTCCTCGTCGGCGATGTCGGCCCAGCGACGGCCATGAAGGGACACCTGGTCCCCCAGCGACGTAGGGGACTCGGCCTCGCCCAACGCGGCCATGGCTACCGGAGCTTGACGGAGGTGGAGGAGCTCACCGGAGGCGCCACACTATCGCCATGCGTGAGGGCATTACTAAAAACTAAATTCCCGGAATTATTTCGGATTTGTTTCTCGAAGATTAGCGTTAATATCTTAGATTGCATGCTGAACTTTTGCATTATCTTGGATCGTTCCTGCTGTAACAACCAGTTGTGCATTATTTTAGATGGTTCCACGGGCACTAGTTTTTCTAATGTATTTCAGTCCTACAATAAACTGATATAGTGATAATGGAAACATTAACACATAGTGTATTGCACTTAAATAGTAAACATGCCTCCACTGAAAAACAATATATTGCATATATTGTCTCAAAGAACATGAACATGGAAGCTTCTACAAACAAGAATACGGTCAACATAAACATGTTGGTAGTTGTTGAATAAAGATCTTTCAGTTTCGGAGGTCCAAAGTCCAAACCATCGTAGAGGACCTCTTATTTGGGGAAATGCTATTCTTTGTGATTTCACCATGTTATGATCCAAATACTAAGCTTTCTCATTTCAACATGGATTAAAAAAACCTCCACTCAAATCTCTTTAGAGCATCTCCACCGGGGCCTCCAAAGTTTGCCCATTGGGGTCCGGACAGCAAAAATCGCTACCAGCGGCACCCCCCAAAGCCTCGCCCCTAGCGATTTTGTGTCCGGCACCCCCAATCGGGCCTCCAAGTTTGAAGGCCCTCCTAGGGGTGCCGGACATCGCCTCGGGCATGGCCCTGACAGCGCTGGCCCGCCCGTCATACACACGGCGTGCCGTGCCCGTGTTAATGAAGGCGATTAAAACTTTTCCGGTTTAGGCTTGCTAATTGCGGAATAAACCTAGGTGTTTAAATTAACAAGCCATCAACTTAAATAAACTAGGCTCACCTATGTGCACCAACAACTTATGCTAAGCAAGACAAACAACAAGGTGATAGCTATAGAATACTTCAAGCACGAAGGCTAGCACAATGTAAATTGCATAAGTAAAAGGCTCGGGTATAGAAATAACCGAGGCACGCAGAGACGAGGATGTATTCCCGAGTTCCTCCTTGTTAAGGGAGTACGTCTAGTTGGAGAGGTGTGAACCGACACAACGGTTCAACAACCACAAAGGTTTCACCTTCTTCTCCGATGAACCGCACCACAAAAGCTTGGTTCACCTTCCACTATCGGAAGTCTTCGAGGCGGAATCCGAAGCCTTTCAACAACAATCCGGGGCACAACCCACAATGGGACTGGGGGCTCCCAAACGGATTTCAACAACAATCCGGGGCACAACCCACAACGGGATTGGGATCTCCCGAATGGCTACAAGTGACCACCAAGGGTCTCAACCACCACGTGGGCGTCTAGGGTCCAAAGACCCAAGAGTAACAAGTTCACACGCTTTCAACTTCCACGAATCCTCGTGGAGAGCACACCGATGCACCAAATGCAAAAGGCAAGAGCACAAGTGCTCAAATCCTCCACTCTCAAATTCCAACAAAGCAACAAATGCTTATGGGGAATAAGAGAGGAAGAACAAAGAGGAGAACCACACAAGAACTCCAAGAACTAGATCCACTAGGTTCCCCTCACTTAGAGGAGAGATTGATTGGTGGAAATGTAGATCTAGATCTCCTCTCTCAAATCCCTCAAAGATATGCAAGAATCATGGGAGGAATTGGGAGAGGGGCAAGCTTTCCAAGGTCAACAATGGAGGTGAGAGAGGGGGAAATTTCGTGCTTGGAAGAGCTGGTCTCTTTGGGGAAGAAGGGGGCTTTTAGAGGTCCCACAAAAAAAGAGCCGTTGCAGGAAAAATAACACCGGAGACTCCGGACTGCAGAGACCGGAGACTCTGGCCCCCCAGAGACTCCGGGGTCACTCCGGACTACTCCGGACCCCTATACAGAGAGTGACGTCCGCTGGAACAAAGAAGAAACGCAAGGACCGGAGACTCCGACCTAGGAAAAAACTGCAGCAATACCGAACACGAAAACGAAGATATCTTGATCATCCGGACTCTGTTTTCGATGTTCTCGGGCTCGTTGGAATCACACGAAGAGCTTTACAAGATCATGCAGATAAACATCATAGTCCAACAATGGAAGATAAAACCAAATGGAGAAAGGTAAACCTCTCTAAAGAGGAATAATCGGCAAACCTCCAAAACCGAAAACACAACAAGTTTTCCATACGAAATTCGTTTTCGGTGAACTTGGGCTTGTCGTGAAGATCACAACAAGCACCAAAACCCAACAAGGAGAAAAGCCAAGTAAGAACCAAGAAAGATGAAATGCCAAGTATGCAAAGGTTTGAGCTCTCCACAAAGATGCGATCAAGTTACTCACTTGAGAGCCCTCTTGATAGTACGCCATCTATCTATAACCCGGTCTCCACTAAACACCATGAGACCGGTAAAATAGAAAACCTATCAAGATCATACCTTTGCCTTGCGCATTCCACTTGAGCTCGATGATGACGATCTTGACTCTCTCAAGTTGAAACACCTTTCTTGATTGTGCTTGCTAGCACATGCTTGATGAAGACTTCTCCAAATGCTCCCCCATACTCCATTATGGGAGGGCCTCGCTAAGCTCCGTCTTCATGTCTCCTTTGCAAGCTTCAATCAAATGATATCTTCCGAGATGCATCATATTGAGCTTGCACTTCATCTTCTTCTCTTGATATGTATGATGGCTTGGAGGTAAACATGATTGTTCACTCAATCTTCTTTTCCAAGCCACACTTGCAATATGCTCCACTCTACACATGACCATTCTTCATATAAACCCTTGAATAGAGCATTGGTCATCATGTCATCTTCAAGAGTCCAACACATGAACTCCAATCTTTTCCCATGGACAAGATCTATAGAATATCTCAATGTAAACATTAGTCCATAAGGATTGTCATTAATTACCAAAACCACGCATGGGGGCAACCATGCACTTTCAATCTCCCCCATTTTGGTAATTGATGACAATCCCTTTTACGAGGGTTTATATAATGAATTTAAGCAACCATGCAACACAAAGAGCAAGGATGCAAGAGAACCGCAAGAGAACAAACCCATATTCCCTTAAACCCTCTAAATTTCTCCCCCATTGGCATCGATTGCCGAAATGGGTGAAAAGTAAGAAGGCCAATATAATAAGAGCTCCCCCATAAAGTGTGCATTTCTCATAATGTGAGTGAAATCAAATGCACATATCCAATGAAGAATAGATGGAGGGAGATCAAACTATATTGAGGATCCAAAGATTGCAAGAGAATATCAAATATAAAGATACTTCAATGAAAGAAGTAAGCAATCAAAAATCCGAAAAGTGTTCTAAATATCAAGAGGGAACTCCCCAAGGTACGTGCACAAATAGGATTTGTATTTCAATATAGTGTGCACAATATGGAATCCTCACTCCCTCCTAAATAAATTCGAACACAAGCACATGCAAGAGAATATAAATAAGAAATGAGGCAAAACAACTTGCAACAAAAATAAAATGTTTTGCAACATGAGCAAGGAGCAGCAAATATAAGGATGGGTGTGAGATAAAAAAGACATTTTAGGAGACTAATACAAGGATGAGAAGCATCAACATAGTCTTTCAAAAGGAGTTGCACATAGTGATATTATATCTTTCCCATACCCACACACCAAAAGAGATATAGCAAATAGCTCCACAAGCTTAGTAAAATGCAAAAAGAATAACTCATGAAAAATAAAGCTTGTGCCTTTTAGAAACCACCAAAGAGTCAAAAGCAATAAGAGGTGGTCACTAAAGAATTGGAATATCAATTAAAGATGTACTATTCTCATGTGTATAAGTTTCTAAGTAGACACGAATCACTAAGATATGGGTCTACAAATAAACATGTACACACAAGATAGATACAAGGGTAAAGATCATGATATCCAAGAGGAAGTCATAAATGCACCAATAAGATCTTTGCTTAAAACATAGCACAAAGCCGAATTATATCTTAACGGAATATAAATGAACTTCCAACACATACTCATCATAGCATCAAAAACTATCCACAAGGGATAAAGGTTAACAAATTGATGCTCCGAGTAAGATAACAAGTATCCCAAAAGGCAAATGATTTTGAAAATTCATCAATGTTGCACATGAGAGACTTTAAGTAGAAAGTGCTAGATTGACATAATTGGGATCGATGAATCATAGAAATGAATATATAGTCCCCTTATATGTAATCATCCGGCTTACTCACATTTGCAATAAAGACGTTTTGCAAGAACCTAATTAATTGCAACAAAAAGATTCATGCCAAAATACAACCTACATAAGGTTGAAAGCTAGAAACGTAAGCATGAGGTAGATACTTGTTACCGAGATAGCATTGGTGATGTAGAAGATAAAAGTTATCGATCATCCAAACTTGGCTCCAATGAACACATGGTGACACCACCTTCCTTGTAAATGAGACAAGTTTCCAATGCATCTCCAATGTACCTAAAACAAATTCAAGTACAACATGGTACCCAAACTCATTGGGTCCAAAGTAGTTAGAGCAACTACAATACATAGGACAAACTCCACATAAATATGTGCATATTAACGTGAAATTGAATTTCATGCACATCTTAGCCATATAGGATTTGATGGAGTTTATCCTATATATTGGATCAACGAAAGTAAGCATGCCAAAGAAATACATATAGTAAATATGCATGCAAAAGACTTTCAAGAACCAAAAGAGATACAATTTGGATAAAACACCAATTAAAACAAGAGAGCACACCTTAGTGTGACACGAAAAGAATTTGTCCAAATTATATCAAATACCCAAATCAACACATGATTGAAGATACCAAAATGAAAAGATACCAAATGAAAATATGGTCAAGGAATAACCAAACCCTCTACATTTTTGTGATGGCACAAAGTACCAAGAAAAAAAATGCTTGTCTTCAAAGAGACATATCATCGGGATCAAAAACCAATTAAAAACAAATAGTGTTCAATAACATATAGGATAGCTCCCCCAATATGTGTGCATTATTTATGATTTTGCATTTGAATACAAATGCACACCAATGGGATCATCACACACCATATATATTATACAACACTTAGTTAAATTCAAGAAGAGCAATAAGATCCATAGGATACAAGGAAGACAAAAAGAGTTTGATAAAACACGTTTTGGCAACAAAATTAGGCAATTCAAAGCAAAGGCCAAAGTGAAGATGGTCTACACATTTCACCACAAATATGAGTATCACTTGTCATGAACAAGGAGTATGGAGATATTTCTTGGTGGTAAATAGGGAAGATAAACAAGACCAACTTCACAACAAAAAGCATATGACAAAGGATAGGAATTAAAAGCTATGCTTTGATAGAAATTCTTGATAGCTTCAATATTCACGTGATCACACAAAGTAACTACAAAGAGTAGCTTGAAGCACTTGGTTTGACAAAATATCTTATTTGGGGAAAGCCATACCAAGAAATTCCATCACAAACAAGAACCAAAAAATGAGAGATAAAAGGCATTTAAGCAAATATGGAACTTGTTTGAGAAACATGCCACATAGAAACAAGATAATAGACAATATCAATTCTAGGTGGCAAAACCTCACATGTTCATGTTTTCTAGGCTAGTAATATGCACATAGCTTATTACTCCCCCATAATGTGATAATCCATTTATTTGAAAACAATAGGCAAGCAAAACCAACTCAAGAAATTAATGGACATTATAGAATTTGAATTTCTCATGAGCATGACATACCACATAGAGAATAGATAATATTAATATATCAACACTAAGTGGTATTCCTCATGAACACACATATTTAGGATTGTGAAGTGCACAAAGCATATCACTCTCAAAAAATGGATAGTCCATTAATCTCTCAAATAGAGCCAACAAGATAAGATAGCAAATAAAGGCAATAAGGCTCAAAAACAAGTAAATGGTGTGCAAACCAAAATACATATACTTGATTTCTCAAGATAAGTAAGTAGAGAGCACAACACATACAAATACTAGCAAGGTACAAAACCTAACACATGCAAGGGTGCAAGCAACTTTCAATGAATATATGGCATAGGCACAAGTTACTGCAAGGAGGAACATTGGATAAGAGATAGAACAATGTAACCCGAATGACTTGGCTTGAGAGAATACAATTGATGAAGATCCCTTAATTCTTCATGATGTAGCCAAGTATCCAATGTCCTCCAACAACACCTATTGATCAAGTTTTTGCTTGTAGGTCCCCAACCAAGTTGGGTCCTAAGAGGTTAGTCACAATAGGTTTGGTAACCCAAATGGTTCTTTTCTTGACACCACTTTGAGTACCAACAAATTTGGCAAACACATTGTCAACCTTATCCTTTTGAAGAGAATAAACATCATCAACTCTAAGGGATAATTGCTTATGTGCCCTGGTTCTCTCTAGTTTATCTGTTTGTGCCATGCCCGCGTAGTTTCTCTCGTCTGTGCCCTGGCTGGGCCGCAAATGGCCCGAGCACGGCCAAGACGGCCGTTTCCGTCTGGTCAACCTCGTTCACCGTAACTTGGCCTGACTTGTGGGGTCGGCCTGGCGCGGCTCGGTTGGAATGTCATCGAGTGGGGCCGGGGCACTAGTCTAACTGGTGGGGTCGGCTCAAACTGACCACGTCTCCCGCTGTACTGGTGTAAAATACGTGCTGGTGTTGGTGTTGTTTTTTAGTCCCACCTCGCTAGTTGGGTGTGTGCGCGACCTCTTTATATACCACAATATTCCAAGGCTATCGTTAGCATTGAACGGAGCGGGGTTTAACCGGCCCCGGACCCCCTTCTTTCAATGCTAATTTTGTATCCCTTGTTTAGATCTGCCCCTAAAACTATAGATAGTTTCGGTAAGGATGATTAGTCATTTGTCCCAACAAATATAAGCAATTTCTGGTGTAAAATACGTGTTGGTGTATAGATCTGCCCCTAAAACTGTAGATAGTTTTGGTAAGGATGATTAGTCATTTGTCCCAACAAATATAAGCAATTTCTGGTGTAAAATACATGTTGGTGTATAGATCTGCCCCTAAAACTGTAGATAGTTTTGGTACGGATGATTAGTCATTTGTCCCAACAAATATAAGCATTTTCTGGTGTAAAATATACGTGTTGGTGTATAGATCTGCCCCTAAAACTGTAGATAGTTTCGGTACGGATGATTAGTCATTTGTCCCAACAAATATAAGCATTTTCTGGATTAAAATACGTGTTGGCGTATAGATCTGCCCCTAAAACTGTAGATAGTTTCGGTACGGATGATTAGTCATATGCGGTTGATCCAAATGAGACAACTGGTTTATCATAAGCGGTTGGTCCAAATAACATAGAGCTTACATTGCATTAATTATGCTTACATCGCATTAATTAACTACGACTGACAATCAGCAGATAAACAAATCCTAGAGCAACTATACAGAGATAAAATCCTGCAGCTATCAGATTAGGTTGCTTCTTCAGATCATTCATCTGCCTTAAGTGCTTGTTCAACTTCTTTAATTCGCCTCTCACTTTCGCAAGCCCCATCGGAGGAGCAACCATGTCAGACCCCATCGGCGGAGCAGAGGGCGCAATCTCCACATCAGACGGCAGAGGAAGGTCGCTGGGCGCGCGCCACCTTCCATCCCGTCTAAGCTGCGTAACGTATTCATCCAACCACTGAAAATGGTTGCATGGTTCTGATAACCCACAAGTATAGGGGATCGCGTGTAGCCTTTTCGATAAGTAAGAGTGTCGAACCCAACGAGGAGCTAAAGGTAGGATAAGTATTCTCTCAAGTTCTATCAACCACTGATACAACTCTACGCACACTAAACGTTTGCATTATCTAGAAAATAAAACTACGGTAGCAATACGGGTATGAGAGATAGTTTTGCAGGATAATAAATACAAGAAAGTAAAAGTTAGTGCTGCAGCAATAAAGTACACTAAGTAACCATATACTAACAGTACCATGAGTGTGGAAAAGTGGTGGTAATTGTGGTGGCTTTGTCTAAGATTAATTAGTGAAGACATCTAGTTCATTGTCTTTGAAGCAGTTTTCAATGTGGGAGAGGCTAAATATACATGCACTCCACTACTTGGGATTACAAGTACTATATGATTGGATTGTTAGCGAACATCCGTAAATACTAACAATGCGTTAAGGGTTCCCCAACCATAGCCTTAAATTTATGGTCCTCTTACTCTCATACATGCAACTAACCGGTTTGAGTCCATAGGTTTCTGTCACTCCGGCAGAACTACGCCCCTTCCTTTGCACATACTACTAACCCTATGGTGTTGATCCATGCGCGCACAAGTATAATGGACACCAAAGAACAGTACCATATCAACATACAACTCTAATGAACCATAGACATTCAACAAAGCAATCGAAAGACAAATAAACTACATAAACATGACATAGATCATAGGATAAATATTATAGCATCAAACACCATGTTTACATAGGACGGTACAGAGGTTTGTGGGAGGATGAACCACTGAATACAAGGAGGAGTTGGTGATGGAGATGGCGGTGAAGACGGTGGAGAGGGGCAGTGCGGCGGCGCAGTGCGGCGGCAGCGCCGGCGGTGCGGGGAACTCCTTTCCCCGCCGCCGGCAAGCTTGGGGAGCGCCGCCCCTTAGCCTCCCTCCTTCATGGCTTCTTGGGAGCCCTCCCCCATGGAGATGGGATCCATGGGGGAGGCAAAAACGTGGCTTTTGGTGGTTAAAATTCGTGGGTGGAGGAGTCCCCACGAGTTAGGTTTCCTCCCTTTATATATCTTCTCGGATTTCCGTCACCCAGTTTTAGGTCTCACGAAAACGGGCTTTTCTGGAGCATCCGAACTCCAAATGGGCCGAATTTTAAGTCCAGGATTATCACGAGAAAATTATCTGCAACTTTTCAAAGGCAATGATACCGTTTTGACGTCATCTTCGAGGGTAAAACTGGCAAACTCCGAAAACAGTTCTGGGACAGATTTCAGCAAAATTCCAATTCGACTCCAACAAGTTTCCTCTTGTATTCTTGATAATACCTACACATCAAAATATAAAACAAGAACATTGTGCACTTTTGCAACTATTAATAGGTTAGTTAAAAAATCATAAACTTAATATAAAAACAAGTGCCAAAGGCATAATATGAACATGAAACAATCAAAAATTATATATACGTTTTGGACGTATCAACATCCCCAAGCTTAATTCCTGCTCGTCCTCGAGTAGGTAAATGATAACAAAAATAATTTTTGATTGTAAATGCTATGATTAGGTCTTTAACAATTGCATGATGTATGGATAATAAAACTTAGCAATCATGTTACCTAATGAAAAGTATCAACCAACTAAGAGTTCATAATATGGAATTTATAAACATCAACAAGATTGTAATGATCATAATAAAGCATGGTAGAGTGGTATCTCGCTTGCCCGTATTTGTACAGCAAAACATAAATGCCCAGGCACCTCTGAAGTTCAAGGGAAGATTAGAAGTAAAGATATCAAAGATAAAAGCATCAGAGTTATACCACAGTTAACCGCATTCTGGGACAAGCACATTACACTAAGAATGACAACTATGCTTTCGAGAAGGTGCTCAAAGAAAGGATGGTGACTCAACATGAAAATAAAAGATTGGCCCTTCGCAGAGGGAAGCAGGGATTAACATGTGCTAGAGTTTTTTATTTTTAAAACAGAAGTAAACTTGTTTTGGGAGGTGGTTGTTCCTGTCAACGAATGGCAATAGAGTTTCTGTTATCTTCCATACTAAACTAGTTGAGAGCGGTTCCGAGATGTTGATATTAAGCATTTATAGCATGCACTTATATATAGTTTGACACTCCTCCCAACCTTTGCTTACATAAACCATGGCTAACCGAATCCTCGGGTGCCTGCCAACAATCACATGCCATGGAGGAGTGTCTATTTTATTGTCTTAGCTTTTTGATGTTATAATGGTCTAACCAGCTCTTTGCAAAATTAGTGACAAGCAGATGAAGCATGCAACTCGGGGTACTTAATTTAGGATGGAAGATAACAAACCCAACTACTACTTCCTCATGAGTTAAAAACAGTGTCACAAAATGAGAAGTAATTTGGAAGTTTTAAAGGTAGCACATGAAAATTTATTTGAATAGTTTGAAATGCCATGCATAGGAATTTATAGTGGACTCTTTGGAATAACTTGGTTTTCAGGGATTTGGAAGCACGAGCAGCATTCCCGCTCAGTACAAGTGGAGGCTAGCAAAAGACTGGGAAGTGACAATCAAGAGAGCAATAACCGTCATAATCATGCT
Source organism: Poa pratensis (assembly GCA_947311845.1). Lineage (NCBI taxonomy): Eukaryota > Viridiplantae > Streptophyta > Magnoliopsida > Poales > Poaceae > Poa > Poa pratensis. The sequence continues at coordinate 61,190,532 of CAMZMU010000052.1, forward strand.
TGCGACAAAACAAAATTAACGGAGGCATAAAGGTGATACAAGAACTCTGAGGCAAAATAAATCATCAAGGCTTAATTGACTTTTTGTTTTTCAGTCATAAGCATGCGTGAGCATGTGCCAAGTCAATTCTAAAGAATCATTCAAAGGAGGATACCACAATACCATATCATCTTATGAACAACACAATGCATGTTAACATCAAAATATCATAATATACAATATTAGCTAATTGAGACTAACCATAAGAAAATATAACCACTAAACAATATCATTCACACATCATTTTTATGTTTCATCAAATAATCCATTAACCAAGTAAATGTTGAAAACAGAAGATAAATAAAATATGTGAGGATCCACTTATTAATGTAACGGTGTTTGATTCTAAGATAAATAGATTATAAATACAACCGCTTCAAGTTTAGTAAAGTTCATATGTTGCTCAAAAACAAAGTTCGAAGGTTTGCAAACCGAGGGGTTATTGATGAAGAGGGATGCGGGGACATCCCCAAGCTTATGACTTTGGCCATTCTTCAACATTTCACAATTTGGTGTTCCTTCATTCTCTGTGAAAAACTTCAACACAAAAACTTTCCCATTCTTTTCTGCGGTTAGACATTAGTGCAATAAATAATATTTCCCAAGTGCTGCTATTAAACCAAATCAAATTTTGTTTTTAAGTTACAGATAGTTTTCTTAAATGGCCAACTTATAAATGAAAGGTAAGAACCATTAAAATCAAATGCAAACGAAAAGAGGCCACTCTTGCAACAAAAGTCAGAATCTGTCCAAAAAAACCGCAGCTGGAAAACGCAATTTTTAGGTGCTCTTAAACATGTACGAAATTTTAGCCAATTTTTGTGCATGCATAGAATTCGGTGATACAAAATCAGTAATTTTTTCGTGATTTTTAGAGTTTCCAGTAAAACATGAAAAATCGCGCAATAAACAGTAGATACTGAAAACAGAAAATCACTTTTTATATATGTATCAACTAAGCTAAATGGATAAAACTTGGTACTTTATTTTTGATAAACTAAGAAACCAGAGGCTAAGCAATACCTAAACATGCTAGCTACAGCAAGGAAAACTCTAAATAAAAATCAAAAGTAAAACCAAATAAAATTAAAATAAAGAACCAAACAAAGAAGCAAAACAAAAGAAAATATTTTTGTTATTTTGAATTTATAAGTGAAAGTAAAGAACCAATCGAAACCAAATAAGGAGCCTAATAAAACTAAAGAAGGTAAAACCAAGACATATAAAATCAATTATAATACAAGTTAAGACAATACATATCATGTGGACCGGTAATATAGAGTATGAACGAGACAACCTCATGTTAGTTGATGAATAGGGGATGACTCGGGCATCCCCAAGCTTAGATGATTGTATCTTCTTGAATATGTTCTTGGGATGCACCTACACATCCCCAAGCTTGAGCTCTTGCGTCTTCTTGTTCATCTCATATCACCATATCAATTAGATCTTATAAGCTACTGTGGGGACCCCGGACTAGCTGTCCGAAATACCCGATTATGCTTAACACAACGATCCCGTGATCAGTCTGTCGTTGCACATAATCCGAATTGGATACCAAAGTTTCATCCATTATAGTACCGAATAAAAGTCTTACATAAATGGTCATTTAGACCAAGTTCTTACATAGGTGCCTTCAAGGGCCAAACCAAAATATCAGCGGAAGCTACGGCGTAGTAGACATCATATTCTAACGATGACAACCCGACAGGCAGCTGACTTGTGGAGATCCTTAGTTGGCGTAGAAGTCGCCATACTCCTGCTCGGCGTAGTGCTCCTCCTCGTAGTCTGGCTAGGTCAATAGCCAGGGACGAAACCAATATGAGTACATTTGAATATACTCGCAAACTACCCCAACATGAGTATGCAATAGTTTTATTTTAGTTGACAACTTTTATTTATTTTAAACATCTCTATATCTTTATTGAAAAAGGTAAGAAGAGTTTTATAACCATCTTTTAAAGAAGTCACCATTTTTATCTGTTTCTCCAAAACTCCTCCTTTTTCCGACCATAGCCCGTCATGGTCCACTTTCATCCAACCACCTCATACCGATCCTTTGGTATAGGTGTAGGAAACAATCTCCACTTCATTTTTTTCTTTTAAAACTCAAAGTCTTTTAAAAACTTGCACAAGGTCTTAGGACAGTCTCCCAATTGTCCATATCCGAGGACTCGGCTATTCGAATAGTTTTAACACTCTGCAGAGGTAGCACGCTTTTAGCCCACATCCATCCGGCAACTCATCGTGTCTGCCACGTCTCGCAATACCAGGTGTATGCGAAGTAAGCCGCCGGCCCTAGCCTCTTATTTGCTCATGCTAGTATAGGATCCTTCCCATATGACACTTTCCATCAACACCCAGTCCGGTTTCCCGTCAGAAACCCTAAGTGTGAGGACTCATAGTTTTGTACGGCGGTTTATGGTGGAACCTTCTATCCTCCCCACCAACTTGTGTGAGGACCCGGGTCAGGGGGTAGGTCCTCGGACCATCCCCTCATGCATAACGGAGTCATCTCCGTTGATGAGGTATCCCATACTAATAAGAGCAAACTACATGACTAAGCCTTTTCCCATATATGGTAAATGTGGTCGCACAGGGTAAGATTGGTCACCATAGTACTAGGACACTGTGCATTTTTCATAAACATTACCACATTTCCACTTCTCCATTCCAACACCGACATCTCGGCATTTCATAAACTCACAAGAAATTTTAAAGGAGTTTTGAAATTAACAACATTGTTTCCCATCCTAAAGTTTTATATAAACTACTACATAGGGTGGCAAAATAATATCCATATACTTTTGAAATGGGTTTTATAAATCTTGCTTTGAGAGTAAAACATGTTATGAAAGTAGATGCATATGTTTGTAGTGCAAGCTCAGAGAATAGCCTGCCTTGCTTGGCAAAGTGGTCCTGCTCTTGTTCTTCAATTTCAGCAAACTCTCCTTCCTCGATAAATCCAACAACGTTCTCGTCTAATTAATAAACAAACAATGCAACAATCACTAATCTATACAATCAATCAACTCAACCAAAACAATCATGAACATCACACATAGCTACTGCACACATCAAACCATACAATTTGGTTTCAAAATAATTGAGTTAAACATCATTTATTTATGTTCACAAATAAGGCAGAAACTTGTGGAACATGTTTAATTCAATAACTTGAGTTCTGTTGGTCACAAAAATACAAACTAAAATTCTATGGAAAGCTACTGATGTGTAGAAGACAACACAATTTCATTTGGTTCAATTGGAGTTACTAAACTCCCTACACATTTGTTTGAATCCAGTAACTTAATAATCAAGTTTTAGCTACCAATTAAGTTCTGTTGATCCTACAATTAAATCCTTTTAGGGGTAACTAAACATGGCTAAATGTGATCTAAAAAAATTGGTCCTAATTCATTTGGGTTAAACATTTAACATAATTAAATGTTTGAGTGCAGAACGGTGTTTAAACTTCAATTTAATACTAAACAATTAATATTGCACAAATAATTCTACCAAAATTAGGGAAGCTAACACAAGGCAGTACTAAGCTAGAAAAATCGGTTTGGAATTATTTGGACAAACAGAGCATCAGAAACAAACAAGTTTAGAAGTTAAACCTTCTGTAGTATTTTTAATAATACTTTTTAACTATTTAATTAAATGATATGAGACCAATTGGGTTGGTTAAACAATTTCCTAAGCTTTTCAGAACAGTTGAGTTTGATTTATTTGGATTCCTAAATCTTGAGATATTGAATTTCAAAGTTGGATCCAGTACTGATTTCATATTTTCCATTTTAAACAGAGAAATCCAGTTATGGATAATGTTTAAATCTCTGACCAGTGGGGCCTACTTGGAAGCGACACAGCGCGCGCAGGAAAATGATTAAAAACCTGACGAGCGGGGCCTGCCCGTCAGTCTCTCTCTCGCTTTCCTTTCTAATCGAAGCGGTACGCTACCGTTGGATCGAGATCCAACGGTCCACGTGCGATGCGACGACGGCGACCAAAATTTGGCGGCGCTGCCGCGCCGGCGACGGCGAGGTGGAAGAATCTCTCACCTAGAGGGCTCGGGAGGTCGAGGCGATGATGCAGATCGACGGCGGTGGTGAGGTGGAAGCTCCTGGCTGAGTTGCACTTGCTGGGGTGGAGTGGTTCGTCGGCGGCGTGGTCTCCGTCTTCCTCGGCCACGGACAGCAACTCCGGCGAGGTTCAACGGTCGCGTCTGGGCACTAATCAAAGGGGAAAAGGGATGGGGTGAGTGCGGTGAGCTCAGGCAACAACATAGAGGGGTCAGAGGGGAGAATGGTGCAGCGAGGCGCTGCGGCCACGACGGACCTCGACGGCGGCAGAGCTTCGACGAGGCACGCCCTCCTGGCGGCTCACGGTGAAATTGGAGAGGGGGAGTTAGGGAGTGGGGTGGTGTGCTTCTCCCAGAGGGGTGAGGGGTGGTTTTATAGCATAGGAGGCGGCGTACGGTGGACGGGGTGCAAGCACATCCGCGGCTCGCCGGCGGGAACTCCTCTCGAATCCGAGGCAGTGGTGCACGAGGCGTGGCGCTGTGAGGTCGAGCGGGGTCCGGGCACGTTCTAGAAGGTATCGGCCAAGCGCGGCGTGTCGAGGAGCAGCAAGCTGGGCCAATTTGGGTCGACGACGGTGAGCTCGCCACGGCGACGCTGGAGTGGAATCGAGGCGAGGGACGGCGTAACTGCTCTCCTCTGCGGCGCCACGGCTGCAGAGGCACGGGAGCGAGGGAGTGCGCGGCCAGGGGGGCCTGGGGAGCGCGGAAACGGCGAGCAACGCCAGGGCGACACGGCGATGGTCGTCGGGGTCGAAGTCGATGACACTTTTGCAGAAAGCCCCCTGCTTCTTCTTTTCTTTTATTATTACTAGGTCCTTCTCTATTTCTTTTTCTTCTTTTCAATTCCAGCAGCATTTCTGGAATTTAATTGGGGCACTTAAACATTTTAGAAAAAATTGCAAATAATTGTGGGGCCTCCCCATAACATGTAGAAGCTCCACAAAAATTGGCTTTGCAAAATAAAATGTTTTGCATCATTTTCTTTCATAGGGTTTTGAATTTGGTAATTTGGTTTATTTTAAATTGATTTTACTTTTCAATTTTAAAATTAGTTTTAAAAATAGCATTTGAAGAGGGAAAGTAGTAAGAATCAAAATGGGAGTGTTTACATTACAACTCCACTGACTTTGGTCTGAAAATAAATGAGTTTGTCACTTGAAGAATTTCATGTGACAACTTGTCACTTTTATTTTTCCTTCTTTATAACTTTATTTTGTTTTCTACTTTTTCTTCAAGTGTTCAATAGAGCAAGCAACACACAACAAGAACAAACAACTTAAGTAACAAGAAGCAATCAACACACAATAAACAACAAAAGTTTTTGTTGGCTCTCCTTTTTGGAATATAATATTGATAATATTTTTGGGATGTTACAGCTACATCCACATAAAACTTCACAAAACTCATTAGTAGGGTTAGTACTCATTAAATAAAATCCACTCATGTTCAAGTGTTTTCAAATTTCATAATATTTATTAAACATTAGCCACTGTAATACCGAGGTTTCTTATTATTTCCGTTGTCCGTCGAAAAACTAAGGAAACTTTTGAATCCTAAGTATAATATTTAAATAAATAGAATAGAGAAATCTGCCAAAACTGAACAGTCCGTAAAGATGGCATTCAACGAGATAGTTAAGTAGCTCAAATCGGAAAAAAATAGTCTAATGAAAGAAAGATAATAATCTCAGGTTTATGCACAAAAAATTTCAAGTCAAAATACTATTCTGATATTTATCACGATTTTATTTACAGAGAAGCACAAAATCTGTCTAAACAGAACAGTCAGTAAAGATTGAATTTTTCGACCTATCTACGTACCTTAAATCAGAAAAAGTTAGTCTAATGAAAGAAAGCTAATAAGCATCACTTTGCACTCAAAACATTTCAGATCAAGATCACGTTCTGGTGATTTTAAACATTTTATATGGTGGAGCACAGAAAATCTGTTTCTAGACAGCAAAGTAAAACTATCAACTTCTAATTAACTAGAGATTATTATTATCATTTTATTTTTATGTACAGAGCTATATACACAATATTTACATGTTTTTAATGAAAAACTTCCATGGAAAGATTTGTTTTGGTTTCATAGGCATGAACACAAGTGTTCAAGGTCGACCCCCATTTAACCATTACTCATCTTTCCAATCACTTTTCTTTTTGAAAACGTTTTTAGATAACAACTACACCTAATTTTTTTTGTAATTCGCATTCCCTATCCATAGTAAGATAAAGAACAACTTAATACTGAAAATAAAAACTAGTTAGAGATAAAGCAAATAAGTGCACACAAGAACATTAACCTACGCTATGGCTCCCCGGCAACGGCGCCAGAAAAGGTCTTGATAACCCACAAGTATAGGGGATCGCGTGTAGCCTTTTCGATAAGTAAGAGTGTCGAACCCAACGAGGAGCTAAAGGTAGGATAAGTATTCTCTCAAGTTCTATCAACCACTGATACAACTCTACGCACACTAAACGTTTGCATTATCAAGAAAATAAAACTACGATAGCAATACGGGTATGAGAGATAGTTTTGCAGGATAATAAATACAAGAAAGTAAAAGTTAGTGCTGCAGAAATAAAGTACACTAAGTAACCATATACTAACAGTACCATGAGTGTGGAAAAGTGGTGGTAATTGTGGTGGCTTTGTCTAAGATTAATTAGTGAAGACATCCAGTTCCTTGTCTTTGATGCAGTTTTCAATGTGGAAGAGGCTAAATATACATGCACTCCACTACTTGGGATTACAAGTACTATATGATTGGATTGTTAGCAAACATCCGTAAATACTAACAATGCATTAAGGGTTCCCCAACCATAGCCTTATGTTTATGGTCCTCTTACTCTCATACGTGCAACTAACGGTTTGAGTCCTTAGGTTTCGGTCACTCTGGCAGAACTACGCCCCTTCCTTTGCACATACTACTAACCCTATGGTGTTGATCCATGCGTGCACAAGTATAATGGACACCAAATGACAGTACCATATCAACATACAACTCTAATGAATCATAGACATTCAACAAAGCAATCGAAAGACAAATAAACTACATAAACATGACATAGATCATAGGATAAATATTATAGCATCAAACACCATGTTTACATAGGACGGTACAGAGGTTTGTGGGAGGATGAACCACTGAATACAAGGAGGAGTTGGTGATGGAGATGGCGGTGAAGACGGTGGAGAGGGGCAGCGTGGCGGCGCAGGGCGGCGGCGGCGCCGGCGGTGCGGGGAACTCCTTTCCCCGCCGCCGGCAAGCTTGGGGAGCGCCGCCCCTTAGCCTCCCTCCTTCATGGCTTCTTGGGAGCCCTCCCCATGGAGATGGGATCCATGGGGGAGGCAAAAACGTGGCTTTTGGTGGCTGAAATTCGTGGGTGGAGGAGTCCCCACGAGTTAGGTTTCCTCCATTTATATATCTTCTCGGATTTCCGTCACCCAGTTTTAGGTCTCACGAAAACATGCTTTTCTGGAGCATCCAAACTCCAAATGGGCCGAATTTTAAGTCCAGGATTATCACCAGAAAATTATCTGCAACTTTTCGAAGGCAATGATACCCTTTTGACGTCATCTTCGAGGGTCAAACTGGCAAACTCGAAAACAGTTCTGGGACAGATTTCAGCAAAATTCCAATTCGACTCCAACAAGTTTCCTCTTGTATTGTTGATAATTCCTACACATCAAAATATAAAACAAGAACATTGTGCACTTTTGCAACTATTAATAGGTTAGTTCAAATAAATCATAAACTTAATATAAAAACAAGTGCCAAAGGCATAATATGAACATGAAACAATCAAAAATTATATATACGTTTTGGACGTATCAGGTTCCAACCCCTGAAAAAGTCAACCTGAACCCTAAATCTCAGATCTGAGCAAGAAATTGAAAACACTAAAGAAATCAAAGCAAAATGATGCGAGAGAAAGATATTTACATCCTGTGGCAGGCTCAGGCATTTCAAATACTCGCGCCCCTTGTTGGTTGTCTCGGCCCTACTAGTCTTACGGCTCAGTAGCTCCTTGCGTGAGCATTTAGAACATGCCGGCAACGGCACCTCAGGCTGTTTTGGCCAAATGGGGCGAAGGGTTGAACTGGAGGAGCACGACATTGCTGCTGCCCTTCGTCGCCGGAGAGGAAGAAGTGGAAGGAAGAGGAAGAAGAAGATGGTCCAAAGAGGATGGATGCTCTGTCTGTGAAGAGGAGGCAAATGTCCGTAGTGAGCGTGTAACGGTCACATGCGGCGGTGCGGCTGTTGCGAGTCCACCAACCCTTTTTGCTTAGAAATAGGGCCGTTTACCCTACCTTTGGAGCTTATTTGAAACACATCGAACGGGTTGTGCAAAATGAGCTTCTCACACGGGTTACAGCCAATCAGATCGCAGAATGAGCCTCTCGCGGATCGCCCCGAGTCTGCAGATTCCTTCTAGAGGAACGATCGGACGGCTGCAGTTCAACGCTAGGGTTAGTTCGATGGTCATTGTTCAAATGGGGTTTGGAGGCACTCAATGGGGTTTGGAGGCACTCAACCTGGTTTTGAAAAGTTTGATAAAGTGTCCAAGCTTCATTTTGATGTGACTAAGAAGGATCGAGTCTTCTTTTTTCAAATTCCATGTTTTAAACTTGTTTAAATGTCGGTCAACGTTAAGTTGACCGAAATTTGAAATGAGCTTCAAATATTCAAAAAAAATCAAAAAATGGAAAATCCTGCGCACATAGTCGTCTTATGTCATATACTAACGATTCAAGCTGATAAACAATGTCTATACACATTCAGATGAAAAATGCATGTATCTAAGTGATATCCTCGAACTATGTCGTATGAACTCGAGGTTCAAATGAGCTTCAAATATTCAAAAAAAAATCAAAAAATGGAAAATCCTGCGCACATAGTCGTCTCATGTCATATACTAATGATTCAAGTTGATAAACATCATCTATAAACATTTCATATGAGAAATGCATGTATCTAAGGCGATATCTCAGACTATGTTCTATGATTTCTAGGGTGAAGAGAAGGAGTTTTGGATTTCCAACATAAAATGTTCAAACACCTCACAAAGTTTCATTTTGGAGTGACTAAGAAGGATCCATGCTTAGTTTTTCATTTTCATGTTTTAAACTTGTTTAAATGTAGGTCAACGTTAAGTTGATCGAAATTAAAATGAGCGTCAAATATTTAAAAAAATCAAAAAATGGAAAATCCTGCGCACATAGTCGTCTTATGTCATATACTAATGATTCAAGTTGATAAACAAGGTCTACGTACATTCTGATGAGAAATGCATGTATCAATTGTGTTTCTCAAACTATGTCGTATGAACTCAAGAGTAAAGAGAAGTGTTTTTGGACTTGCAACATAAAAGTTTGAAACAAATGACCGGAGGCAAGCTTATCCATCATAATATAATTACGGTGACGCCCAGAGCGCGCCCAAAGCGCGCCAGAGCGCGCCAGTTCATGCCCAGAGCACGCCCATAATGTGTTCGACCAAAATACATCCGTCCAAAATCCGACCAAAATCAAATACAACGCATAGTAATCTTAATCAGTCTCTTCTTTGACGTCCTTCTCTTCTTTGACGTCGTCAAAGCCGGACATCATCTCGTCAACCCACTGCTCGATCTCTTCGCTGGGATCGCTGATCTCTTCGCTGGGGTCGCTGATCTCTTCGCTGGAGTCGCTGGAGTCGCTGTAGCCATCAAATTCGTACATCATCTCGTCGTCCCACTGCTCGATGTCTTCGTCGGGCTCCTCGACGTCTTCGCTGACCTTCTCAAATGTCAGCTCGATGTACTCCTCCTTGACGATCACCTTGATAACGTAGTGATCACCAAAGCGAATCTGCAGTTGCTCCCAGAATAGATCCCAGCTATCCGTGAACTCGATGTAATCTTCGATCACTCGATATGATCCAAAGATCTCGACATCGTCTCTCGCCAAAAGACGAGATTTTCCGTGAACTCGACGTAATATGCGATCACGCGATGGAATAACATCGTAACCATCTACTACTGCAATCTTGATATGCTATCAAAATAACATGAGCATTGTATCAGAAAATGACAGAATAGTTCAAATGACAGAATAGTTCAAATGACAGAATAGTTCAGAAAATGTAAATGAATACGAAATGTTTGAATCATACCAGAGAATCGACATCTATAGAATCATTCTCAATCCTGCGCACGTAGAACTGAGGGATCTCTTCCAACTCCATCGTGGCATCTTTGAATAAAGCGAAAGATATCGCATTCATTTCTGAATAGGTGACATCTCTCGTCTCGTGAAATATGCTCTTTAGGAGGGCCGACTTGCAGCATCCGACAATCTGTTCAAACTCTGATCAAAGAGAGGAAGACATTCAGAAAACTTGTAAACTAGTCAATGTGTAAGAAAAAGAACACAAACCAGCATACCCGTGTGTTGCACAGAAGGTTTTGCAGCATTGTGCTCGTTAGTCACTTCAACATTGAACAGATGCTGATCTTCATTCCAAGTGAACTTGACAAGATCGCCCTCCTCGATGCCGTAGCATTCACATAGTGCTCTTCACCGCGTTCTCAGATCGAGGTGAAAATATGGGTCTTCGGGCTGTCACTTAGCCGCTTACAGAGATATCTCCGATGTGTTTCAATTTCAATTTCCCACCTATCCAGGTAGAAGAAGTACTGGTCTCCGTTCGGACACCTAGCCTCCATCCAGTTCTTACGCCAATTGCCTGGCTCTCTAGAAGATATCTTAAAGGGCATGGCAAAATCTACATGTAATACAAAACCGGAGAAACTATGAAGACACTCATTGAAGGAAAAACAAATTAAATTGCATCTGGTTTGAAAGGCAATACTTACAACATCCTCTTTGTAACTGTGTTCAATCGGAACTTTGAAAGTATTGGAACAACGAGTTAGTGTGCGACAGAAAGTTGCTTCGTGATGGCACATAGCACAGTAATCAACGACATCGCTATCGGAATCCTATTTTAACAAATGAAATTTAGAACCAGATAAACATGCGGAACCTGGGGTTTTTCCCCATTCCGCAAGCCAAATAGAAAATCAAATCTACTCACATATAATGAACCATTCGGGAGCTCAAACAAGGAAATGAAACATGTAGAGAAGATAGCACTGACCATCGAAATGGGGTTGATAGACTATAGCTGGAACCTTCGGCGACCAAAAAACCCCAAACAGCGAAGGCGGCCATACAATGGCGATGGCGATGGAGCTCCTTGCTTGTCCCTCCTTCTCGACGGGCGATGGCAATGGCGATGGCGATGGCGATGGAGCTCCTTTGCGCCTTCAATCACCCTGCTCTCCGCCCTCAATCCAACTCCAATTGCTCTGTTCTTGGGGGTTCCTCGGGGGTTCTATGGGCGGCAGCTGTGAGCCAGGGAAGAAAGACCACGTGGGCCCCATCGGCGGTATCCCTTCATTAAACAAGTGCCCCGACCCCACTGGATGCGATTCCAACCGCCCCAGCCCCACTTGACCGGTCCCACTTCCAACTCACGAGCCGTGCCAGGTGATGACCCACAATTATAGGGGATCGCAACAGTCTTCGAGGGAAGTAAAAGCCAAATTTATTGATTCGACACAAGGGGAGCCAAAGAATATTTATAAGCCTTAACAACTGAGTTGTCAATTCAGCTGCACCTGGAAATAGACTTGCTCAACACAGATTATCAGTAGCAACAGTTTTAAAGCAGCAGCAGTAGTGAAATAATAGCAGCAGTGTAATAAAGACAGCAGTAGTGATTATAGCAGACAACAGGATTAAAATACCGTAGGCATAGGGATGGATGAACGGGCGCTGCATGGATAAGATAATTCATGTAATAATCAAGACAAGGCATTTGTAGATAAATAATAATACGGTATCTAAGCACTAAGTAACCATAGGCATGTGTTCCGTAATTAGTCGTGCGTGCTCGCAATGAGAAACTTGCACAACATCTTCTGTCCTACCAGCCCGTTTGCAGCGGGGCCTCAACGGAATCTACTGGTAATTAAGGTACTCCTTTTAATAGAGTACCGGAGCAAAGCATTAACACTCCGTGAACACATGTGATCCTCACATCACAGCCATCCCCTCCGGTTGTCCCAATTTCTGTCACTTTGGGGCCTCGGGTTCCGGACAACAATATGTGTATACAACTTGCAGGTAAGATCTTAAAACAATGAATATCATCATGAATCAATAACATGTTCATATCTGAAATCATGGCACTCGGGCCCTAAGTGACAAGCATTAATCATAACAAGTTGCAACAATGTGTAACACCCCGAAAAGTCAAACCTAATTTTAGTGGTGTTTTCTGACCACCTGAAAAACTTTTTCTTCCTATCCTAAATATTTCTTCAAATCTTTGAGGATGAATTGACTTGGGAATTGCTCCCTCAAGAATTTCCCGGTGATCCACAAACCACTCCATCACCCGTGATAATTTCGATGCTTAGGTTTTCCCTCAAAAACCCTAGCCCTAATTATCGAACTTGTAAACCCTTTTCTCCACCTACCAAAGGAAAGCCGATTTCCATAGCCAGAAAAATTCCACTAAAAATACCAGAGGACTCCCCTATCCATATAAAGACAATCCATGCAAAAATATTGCATGCTTCAATGAAATATTTCCAATTTAGGTACTATTTTCCAAACTGCCCTTTCTGATACAGAAATGTTTGAGTCAAGCTATGAATCTCCATAAATTCTGATAAATTTAGGGGATGAATATTTTTACATTCCCTACACTTCATCTTTTGGAGCCAAACCCATTTGAGCAACTTTTGACCTACTTCCTTTGTAAGGCCATTTTCATGCCTTTTTGAAATCTTCAAGCAAACCTATACCTAGACAAATCTTATGACCATGGGACTTGGTCACCTTGACCACATGGTCCTTAGACACCCAAATCCAGAAGATCACCCCAAGGTGAAGTGCAAAAAATCACTTTGCCTTGATCATGCCAATATGCCAATTTTGGGACATCTTGCCAAAACCCAACTTACCAATGTCCAATTGAGCTCAAACTCCATAGACACACTCCTCGTATCAAACCTAGGCAGTGGTAAAAAGTTGGGATCATTTGGACCAACTTTTTCTTGCAGAACATCCATCGAACACCTTCTGCCATTTCGAAACCCGAAAATGTTTACACATAAAATCTTCTCCAAATTGAGTGAAACTAGACCACATTGCTCACATACCAGTAGAACAGCACCAGTAAAAATCCTAGCTCTATTGGGGTAGTGGAAGTCCCTTTTCATTTCATCGAGCACCTTCGGTGTCTTTTGTTTTCTGAAAATCTTACTTTGCAAAGTTTGGAATCCTTGAGGAATTCTTGCTTGGTTGTGTTGTTCTCGTCGTTACGAACTCAGCGGTGGAAACCTTGTTCCATTTGGTGCTCTGAGTCGTCGAGAACGCGGCGATGTCGCTCGCGCCGCGCTCTGGACATGCCGGTGTCGGCATGAACCCGGTGCAAACCCAGCCCCCCTGCCCTTATCCCCTACAGCAGTACCACCACGTGCTTCACTGTGCCTCCAGCACGGCTGCCTCATCCCCTTCTCCTCCTTATCTCCTCACTGTGGGAGGGAAACGTCATGGATGACCTCGGTTGGCCATCAATGGCCAAACCGGCCACCACCTAACTCTCCTCCCCTCCCTCTATATAAGACCACCCCAGAGTAGCCCCGAGCAAACGTTAGCCACTCCTCCGCATCTCCCTCTTCCCTGCTCTTCCATTCGGTGCAAGAACCAGAGAGGAAAGCCACAGAAAATCGTCCACAAATTTTCCTCCATAGCCACCATGGTCAGAGCTCGAGGGAGCTTGGGAAAGGCCACCCCGCCGCCGGCCCCTCCTTCCCCGACCGCGGCGCGACCCCCGAGTGGTCCCCGCCGTCGCCGGCCCTCCGGGCGAGCTCCCTGGCCCGTCCCCGGCCGACCCGTGATGTTCCAGTACGGTGCAGGAGGTGGACGATGGTGGATCGATTGTCCTCTTGTTTTTTTTCTCCTCTGCCCGTTCTGGACCGTTTTTTCAGCCCAGCCCAGCAGGCACAGCAGTGCAGCGGCCTGCTAACGGCCCAGCCAGGCGCAGCGTGCAGTGTCGTGGGTTTGTCACGCAGATGTCATGGAGATGACTTCGTAGAGTTGGGGATTAAGCGATCGAGCGTCTCCGAGCTAAAGATCGCAGGGCACGAGAAGACAATGTTTTTTACCCAGGTTCGGCCCCTCAATATGAGGTAAAGACCTACGTCCTGCCTATCCTAGATTGGTATTGATATGAATAAGGTGTTACAAGGGGTTGGCGATCGATGTGTCGAGTCGCCTTGAGATCTAGGGCTTGTGAGCTTGTCTGTCTAGTCCTGCGAGTCCTCTTTATATACACGGAGGCTCGCTAGGTTACAAAAGGAAACTTCCCCATAAGGAATACATCCACAGAGGCCTACTCGGAGACTACTTGGTCTTCACGTCCTCCGGGATATGTCTTCTAGATCTTTCCCCTTATGGCGGTTCAATATTGGGCTTGCTCCCAAGTGGGCCTTTGTCCGTGCGAGTAAGTTAAATCGCACTGGTCCGCGGGTTAATCCAGAAAGTATTCCCCCGACATTAGCCCCCAATCTTCTGGGTGATTCGTAGAATCAGGCGAAAGATCTTGACTTGATGATGATAATGTTGGCTTGCATATGTAGAACTTGCCGACTCGCTGGTGTTAAGTCGCGAGCGTTGCGGCTTCTTGAGCCGCTGATGTAGAAGCGATGAGTCGCTAGGTTTGCGGCTTATTTGGCCGCTGATGTAGTATCACCAGCCTTTGAGGCCAGAGACGTCTTGTTGAACTTGGCGACTTGTGATGAGTCGCAATCGTCGCGGCTTATTAAGCTGCTATGCTGCCAGCACTTCTGTCTTGGTCACATTGAAGCTGCAGAATCGTGGTAAGTTTTCCGCGAAGCCTTTGGTGAAAACCACATTTTCCTGTTGGATGTAAGACTAAGCTGAAATCACAAGAATAATAATTTATGAGCGTCAATACATATTAGCCAAATGTGTATATAAGGTACTGAGTCATAGACATCAAAGCAAACAAAAATAGGCACAAATAAGCTGGGCAATCATTAGAATACAATCCGTCATGTTATCATGACGAGCCATTTGAGCACATGTTGAATCATGGCGGCTCAAGAGTATGTAGCCACAGCCTGTATTTAAAAATTTCCGAGTCGCTGACTTGACTCGCAAATATATATTATCATGTGCTGCAAAATTAAATCTGCATATAAAACATGGT
Source organism: Poa pratensis (assembly GCA_947311845.1). Lineage (NCBI taxonomy): Eukaryota > Viridiplantae > Streptophyta > Magnoliopsida > Poales > Poaceae > Poa > Poa pratensis. The sequence continues at coordinate 61,205,954 of CAMZMU010000052.1, forward strand.
ATATCAATATAATAAAAACCGCCAGATAGTGGTGGATGTGTAGCCCCCGAGGGCCGGGTTGCATGCTTGATCATGCTGCTCGGGACTAAAAAATATCTCAATTTAGATAAAAACTTAATTATCCTAGCCCCCGGGCATTAAGCAGGCATGCTTTCATTATCCTGCTTGATGGCATATCATTGCAATTTGATCCTGCAACAGATTGACAAATATTGTTGCCGCAAGATAATAATGATATAAATTCCACTTGATGTGGTTGTAGTTAAATAAATAATGGTGACTTGGCTCAAGTTATAGGTTCCTGTTAAATCAAAAGGCAAAGCCCCCAAGGAAGCAGTGATGATAACTTGATGATAATATGTTAGCCTTAGCGGCTGGTAATAATTATGATAAAAAATTAGTACTCCGCATAATAGCATATGGTACCCTGCATGATAGCATAGTATAATCGTCATGGTAGCAAATGGTTGCATAATAGAAACTTAGTTGCATGATAGCAACTGGTAAGATGCATGATAGCATATTGTACGATGCATGATAGCATATGGTACTTGACTCAGTATTTCCGAAATCTAATGTGTGTTCAGGGTCGAGAACGGCCATGATAGTCATTCAAACTCGATTGACGCCACACGCGGGTACTTTAGTCCATCTGAATTATCTCTATTACCGTTAAGTAGGTCTTCGCGCGACTCAGTATTTCCCGGGAATGTGTGTTCAGGGTCAAGAATGGCCATGATAGGCATCAAACTCATGAATGACGCCACACCCCAGTACTTTGGCCACATAATGCAAAGATACTTCTAACTTAAGGTACCGTTAAGTAGGTCTGCGCACGGCTCAGTATTTCCCAGGTGTAAACGCGTGTTCAGGGTCGAGAACGACCATGATAGGCAGCCATGATAGGCATCAATCTCATGAATGACACCGCGCCCCGGTACTTTGGCCGCATAGTGCGAGATACTTCTAACTTAAGGCAAGAATAACCAGGATTATTGCTTTTATCGGCTGCGATAGCCGTGACGAGCTCTAATTAGCTTTGATGATAACCAGCTCTGATTAGCTATAGCTGTGGTACAGCGAGTCACCTGTTTTAACTCAAATATTGATAATATAATGATTCATTAATGACTTATAAACTGATGTAATGATGAACTGTTTTGCGACTCATAAAATGATATGGGGGTAAATCGCTATGCGACTCATAAATTGATATGACAATAAGTCGATGATGATTAATAAAATGATATGATGATAAATCATGAAATTATATAACGATCAGTCATAAATTGATATAATGATAAGTCATAGAATGACAAATGAATCGCCAAATATCAATACTTGAACATGTAGTGGTGATCTTGATATTCAATGCATGCTGTAAATAGCTAGACTTTGCAATGCGAGTTATAAAGAACTCTAATTTGACGAATGTATTGACAAGTAGGTGTAATTAAATCTACAAAAGCTATATAAATTTAAAGTCTACGACATGATATAATATGAGTCGCAAAGACATTTAATAAAAGGCATAATAACCTAAATATGCAGCCCGAGATAAACTCGAAGGTACCAATTAATCATATGAATAAAAGCCAAAGCTGTAAAATTTGGACATGATAGCGACTTATCTTGTTTTTATTCTGCTTGCGTTGATGGCGTGGTATGATCCACGGACCGTAGCTGTTGATTCGCCCAATATAAAGTGGCTATGATCGTACTTGAAATCAAACATGGCTTGCCAGTGGAGATAATCATGATTTTTGGCGAGTCCGACCATGATATGAAGTCAAAATCGTCATGCGGCGGAGCCTAAGCTGGCCGCAGCAAGGTAGAGCTATCTGTGGCGGAGGTAAAGTTCACCGTGGCAACCCGTCGATAATCGTTGCGACAGAGTAGAGGTCACCATGATGGGGTTGATCAGGTTGGTGAGCCTGTTGATGACTTGAGCTGAGCACACGTTTCACGCTCTTGCTCGTCTTCTTTTGATCAGCCAACACTTTGATATTTGGGAAGAATCAGCGATAGTAGCAGCTAGCGGCCTTTCTTTCCTTGACCCATGCATGCTTGAAACTAGCAGTAGTTCTATCTAGGTACTATCTCCCAGTTGAGTCGCTCGCACAAGTTCGCCTGATAAACCGAAGTCGCAATAGCTTGATTTTGTCTATGATAACGATGAAATCCGTCCCAACGAATTCTTATCTTTGTTTATCCGATCAGTCGCACATGAGGATAGCGCTAATGCAAACTCCCACGTATGTGTTGATGATTTCGACGTGAGCCGCCGCGACAGTCGCCTGATGTTGACATGCTGAAGACAAAGTCGTCCGAGCCTTCATGACCCGACTGTCAGCTGGCTCCACGCACGTGCTCCATCAGGGACATGCACGTGCTAACCACCAAGCAAACAGCTTAATACATCCAGTTCCTTTTTTCCAAGATGTGCGTGAGTGATCCGTGACTTTGAAACTTGAATCGATTAAGCTTGTCCTGCGTCCTTCTTTCTTTCTATTTTCTGGTCACGTGGACATATTTCTTGCATGGCCTGAAGTAGTATTTTTAGTCAGGCACGATTCTTCTCCTTTGGAACTGATCTAGCTGGTGGAGGCTATGTTTTCTTCTTGTAATCTGAACCAAGCTTGTGTTTGTACACGGCCTTGCTTTATGGCGAGCTTCGAAAACAATTTTCTCCTCTGCCAGTGATTCGATCCATACACTCCTTTGCTTCGAGTTGGATGCCTGTGCGAAATTGGTTTTTCATAGCGCTCACATGCGTGCCTTTCCATGCATAACACTCCTTGTCTGGTTTGATGTTGGTCTGAAGGTCCGATCTGGTACCGGACGCGCCGGTGCCTCTTTGAGTCGGCAGGTTTGAGTCGCAGCTCCTGTTGGACTCCCAATCGGATTGACGATACTAGCCAAAGATGAAAAAGATGCCGATCAACTTTGATCTGGTTGATTAGGTCGACCGTACAGGAGGGCGTCGCAGATGTCGACAACAGAGGATTCACGATCTCGTCAAGATATAAAGCTCGCTGCAGTGCGCGAGACGCTGACGGAGATCTAACCGTTGAAATTGTCTCAAATTTGTTGGAGGGCTTCGGGATTGTATTTCGCAGGTTTCCACCAGAGGGATCTTCGAATTGATGTCCGAGTCAACCTTGATAATTATTTTCCCAAAGTCGCGCGGAGTTCCGTCAGATTACGATAGGGCTTCAGTGTTTGAGTCGCCCATGGAGATCTAACCGTTGGAATCCGATGTGCTTTGGACAGCTGCTAGGAAACTCGATTTCGCATCTTTCCACCGAAGGGATCATCGAGATGAGTTTCGAGCCGCCGCCGGTGATGTCCGCCATGCGGGCGTTGCTGCTATCCTGTAACCCGCGCGTGAGGGGCGTTGTCGAAGTTGAGCCCCGAATCGCGTGGTCGAATTTCTCCACGCTTCCTACTCGAGCTTGAGGTAGATCTTGATGTAGATGTTGATACCGCTGAATCGTTTAGACCGGCGCGATGTCGAAGTCGCCGAGCTTGAATCGACGACGAGATCCTCCGTCCCTGGCATAGATCCAGCGCGGAACATGACGCTCTTGACCGCAGGCCCCACGGTGGGCGCCAACTGTCGTGGGTTTGTCATGCAGATGTCATGGAGATGACTTCGTAGAGTTGGGGATTAAGCGATCGGGCGTCTCCGAGCTAAAGATCGCAGGGCTCGAGAAGACAATATTTTTTTACCCAGGTTCGGCCCCTCAATGTGAGGTAAAGACCTATGTCCTGCCTATCCTAGATTGGTATTGATATGAATAAGGTGTTACAAGGGGTTGGCGATCGATGTGTCGAATCGCCTTGAGATCTAGGGCTTGAGAGCTTGTCTGTCTAGTCATGCGAGTCCTCTTTATAAACACAGAGGCTCGCTAGGTTACAAAAGGAAACTTCCCCATAAGGAATACATCCACAGAGGCCTACTCGGAGACTACTTGGTCTTCACGTCCTCCGGGATATGTCTTCAAGATCTTTCCCCTTATGGCGGTTCAATATTGGGCTTACTCCCAAGTGGGCCTTTGTCCGTGCGAGTAAGTTAAATCGCACTGGGCCGCGGGTTAATCTAGAAAGTATTCCCCGACACGCAGCGCGCGACGCGCAGCGGCCCATCCGCGGCCCAGTTCGCGCGGCCGACGGCCCGTGATGTTTTTTTTTCGCGGAACTTTTCTTTTTCCCTGCTGCACCGATTTTCAAACGCCCACAACTTTCAAACCGTAGCTCCGTTTTCGGTGATTCAAATTTCTAAATCTTCGTCTCGACGAGATCTTTCCGTTGGTACTAGTTTCATGGTCTTTGAAAATATTTAGTTTCGTTGACTTTATTTAAACCGTTGTTTTTTGTTCCGGGGTTTAGCCGTTTTTGAGTCTCCGACGCGCGATGACACCGAGACCTCCTGGATCATTTTGGAACCCGTCTTCTAAGGCAAGCTAACCCTTGCTATGAGCAGTCCCGCAATGTTTATTTGCTTATTGCCATGCAGAGTGTTATATTGTTATCTGTGTACTGTTAGATTTATGCATGTCTGTTTGTTGTTCATGTTTAAATATGAAACTTGTAATATTGCTCCTGCCATGTTGCATTTTAAATATTGCTGCATAAATATATATATCTGTGGATCTTCGCAACACCCTTTCTTTTTGTCAAACGAGAAGGCGCTGGTCGACGGGTTCGCCGCCGTAGTCTTCCGGTTGACGTTTCATTTCCTTGCCGAACGAGAAGGCGCTTGTCGGCGGGTTCGCCGCCGTAGTCTTCCGGTTGACGTTTCTTTTCCTTGTTGAACGAGAAGGCGCTGGTCGACGGGTTCGCCGCCGTAGTCTTCCGGTTGACGTTTCTTGTCCTTGTCGAACGAGAACGCGCTGGTCGGCGGGTTCGCCGCCGTAGTTTTCAGGTTGACGTTTCTTTTCCTTGTCGAACGAGAAGGCGCTGGTCGGCGGGTTCGCCGCCGTAGTCTTCCGGTTGACGTTTCTTTTCCTTGTCGAACGAGAAGGCGCTGGTCGGCGGGTTCGCCGCCGTAGTCTTCCGGTTGACGTTTCTTTTTCCTTGTCAAACGAGAAGGCGCTGGTCGGCGGGATCGCCGCCGTAGTCTTCCAGTTGACGTTTTTATTTTGCTAAGTTTGGATATGGATACTACTATTTCTCGAAATATTGTGTTGCTAATATTTTGTCGTTTGATGATATATTATTATGTTTTTGTGGTTGTTGTGCTGGACTAATCATCTGTTGTTTGGACTTGTTATAATGAAACTTGATTAAATGAAACACCCCTCGAAACAACGATAGGGTCAGTCCATGGTGCCAGTAATCTGAACTTTGAAAGCAGAACCATCGTCGTCTCATGGAGGATCGTGACCTAGTAGGTTGTTGAGCCCCTTTTGTGCCATCCATTGGGCGCAGTCATTCGGTTGTGCTATCCGAGGGTTGAGGTCGACAGGCACGGGTTCGACTGTGATAGGGAGTCCAGAGCTAGGCATACCCGGTAGCGCCGGGGGATGTGCCGGATTTACTTGCCCGTTGTGCCACGCGCATAGGGTGGTGCAGGAGAGTGTCTAAGCAAGTGGACCATCATGTGTGTGTATTTTGCTTAGTACGACTTTGGGCGTGAGAAACCTGGAGCGTCGGCTGAGTAGGGTGCATTCTGATAGGTGGTAAAGCAAACTCTCGAGAGACTCAACCTAGCAAGCTAGCCTCGTTCCTGGGATATGGAACAACAGTTGAGTGTCGGTCGCACTGTGTGTCTTTGTCGTATCAGGAGGTTAAACTTAAAATCTGTTTGAAAGAATTAATGAACGACCTGATCTCACTAAATAAACAAATAAGATGATGTAGGGAATGTTGCCTTGAGATGTTGATGGTAACCCGAGATATGGGGTGGCGGTGTGATCGTTGGGAGCCTAGAGTTAGGCCGGAGCCAACATCAACTGTGCATGCCCAGAGGGGAAAGATGAGGCCAGTGGCCCTAGCAGTGATCACAGGTGCTGTTGTGTATTATTTGGTACCAACTGGTACACTCGTTTACTCATCACAGGTAATCTCTTTGTATGATTGCCGGTGTATGATCCAACCCCACCTGGCTTGGACTCTGTACTGGTGATACCCCCGTTGCTTGCTTATGACATGTTTGGATGTCAATGCCATGCTACTTTCATTTCATGTATCTAGAGTACACTTGCCATGTTGTAGGATTTTATTTCCAATATATATCTTGCTGCATGATTGTTGGATTGTTTGTAGTGGGTGGAGATTCTTGTTGAGTGCATACAAATGTACTCACGGGCCTTGTGTTTGTGGCCAGATTTTGGCGAGGATGCCTCTTCTACCTTAGCAAGGATATGGAGCAAGAGCGTGCTAGGATCAGTAGCCTAGCCAGATGCCTGTGGAGTGGAGCCGCTCCAAGCCGTTGCCTTAGTCGTCTTCCGCTGCCAGTTAAACTCTGTCCTGAGCCATGCTTGGCTTGATATTTGGTCATGCCTTGATGGCCTTGTAAACCATTTATAGCACTTCTTGTGCCTGATTGTGTAATGATTTCCATTATGTTGCACTATCGTGACGTGCGGTCAGATATCTTGGGCTGGCGCACGGGGCGACCGCCTCTCTAGTGATATGTGCCAGGGAGGGGTGTCACAGACGTGGTATCAGAGCACCAGGCTGGTTGTAGACTACCCTAGCATGGAAAGCTCTGCCTTACTTTTGCCCGACAGTGAGCCCGATGGATTTAACCCATCTCCGCCTAACCGGCATGGCTGGTGTCGGTCCACTGTAAGGTGCAGTAGGACGTGTCCCATATCCTGAGAGAGGCTCGCCGGTTTCTTCCAAGAGAAAGAGCCGACACAACCCAGCTTATATGAGACCCCGGTCCGAGCTGCCGTTTATCCCCACCCTCGCCTGCTATCCTTAGCCACCTAACTCGCTTGAAGCAGGATCCCGCAAAGGAACCCCGAGTTCTCATCTCATCCTGCACCCAGATCCAGAATAATCCGATGGCGAACTCCAAGGTCATCCTGGAAACCACTGCCGAGGATCATGGCGGTTTTCCACTAATTCTTTGGAAGGCCGTCTGTGTTCTTCTTGGTAGGCCTGCTCGCCCTCGATATGTGGTGTTCGAGAACTCACTCTCGCCTGCCGGGAGTGAATTTCGAGCAGACGTGCATGTCGGCCCGTGTCCTTTGGGCACAAGTCAGCCTTACTTGATCCAAGGTAGGAGCATGCCCACTTTAAATCAAGCCCTCCAGGTAGCAGCCTGGGAAGGTCTCGTCCGCCTGCGGTACTCGGAACTGGCGATGGCGAAAAGTCGAGCTTTCCACCTTCTCCCAGCCAGACCCCAGCCTGGAGTGGAGACTATCCAAACTCCCATTGGAGAAGAAGTCGAACCTGCCGTAATCACCCTGGCCACCTACGGGGCTGCAATGACCAGGCTCAGCCATTCTCTGATGGAGGAACTCATGACCACAAGGCGCAACTTTGGTCAAGCTCACCTGCAACTGTGTCGAGCAAGGAACCCACCTACCCTCAACCTTGGGCAAGCTCAGGGTACAGGACTCTCGTTCGTAGATGATTTGCTAGAACGCGGTCTTGATGCATCTGTGACGCAAGCACTAGCCCGAGTTCAGAAGCACCCCCAAGAGCGAGGTATAATCCTCGAAGACGTGCCTGCAATTCCCCACCCCGCGGAAGATGGAGATGTGGACACCACACTTCGTCTCGGCCACGCTCCACCGACTACCAGAGGCCACCAAGCGGAGTAGAACCCGAGTTGAGTTAGCCTGAGTGGCGCTTGTATGTGGTAGGTGAGGATCAGCAAGGTTGTTTGTTTGTTTGTGTTGTGTTCCTTGTAATGTAAGGTTTGTTGTATGCTTTCTGGTCGATGTCGAATCAGTCGTAATAAAACTAGGTGTTCTGATTCCCTTGTTAACCGCTTGGTTGACGTGTGACGGAATATCATGTCCTTTTCTTCAGTTGAACCCAGACACATATGCACGCCTTGTAAAATTAATGCAAACTTTGAATGATATTATTTTCTAGTATGAAAATTATTTTGTGTGTGTTGCACAAGTTTAACTATTAAGTGGAAGTATTTAATGAGACACTGTAACCACGGTGCCTCGCTCACTTGATGTTAACTCGTGTGTAGGTTTGGAAAACCACCTACTTGGTGTTATACATGGTTCCCCAATTGGGACAAATCATGTGCCACACGCAAGTAATTTTTTTTTTGTCTAGTAGTTGTTATATGCTTGTCAACCGGTATGGTTGAAATGATTATGCCATACCACTACGAATGATTTTTTGAATAGCCCTATCCCACGGTGTCTGTGAGCCAATTATCGGTGGCACAGATATTTTCTTTTAAAAGAAACCCTGTTATTTTTTTCAAACCTTGTGTATGCATGAAAATGAATATACAGCTTTTCTAAAATAAAACCGTAAACCGTTGTGTTCCCAAACTTGAGTTAGTTATTGGGCCAAGATAAATCTTCGTTTGTTGGTTGATAGTTGGGTTGTAGATCTTGTTTGATCTTGCCATGTTTGTGTTTGATGAGCAAAACTTTAGATTTAATTTTTATAAACATGCTAGTAGATCCTATGTTGATTGAATTGAGTGAGCCCCTGCCATGCCATTCTTCTAAATGCATGGAGTATGGTAGAAATATCATACTTTTAAAATATATGATTTTATTAATAACCTGGTTGAGTGCCGATCACTTTGGGTGTCAAAATTCTAGTATTTTTGTAGAAAAAGTTTTTATTTGGGGTATAAATGGATCGTTCAAGAATTATCTTATATAACCGCCTTAATCTCGAGGACGAGATTCTTTTAAGGGGGGAAGGTCTGTAACACCCCGAAAAGTCAAACCTAATTTTAGTGGTGTTTTCTGACCACCTGAAAAACTTTTTCTTCCTAACCTAAATATTTCTTCAAATCTTTGAGGATGAATTGACTTGGGAATTACTCCCTCAAGAATTTCCTGGTGATCCACGAGCCACTCCATCACCCGTGATAATTTCGATGCTTAGGTTTTCCCTCGAATACCCTAGCCCTAATTATCGAACTTTTAAACCCTTTTCTCCACCTACCAAAGGAAAGCCTATTTCCATAGCCAGAAAAATTCCACTAAAAATACCAGATGACTCCCCTATCCAAATAAAGACAATCCATGCAAAAATATTGCATACTTCAATGCAATATTTCCAAGTTAGACACTATTTTCCAAACTGCCCTTTCTGATACAGAAATGTTTGAGTCAAGCTATGCATCTCCATAAATTCTGATAAATTCAGGGGATGAATATTTTTACATTCCCTACACTTCATCTTTTGGAGCCAAACCCATTTGAGTAACTTTTGACCTACTTCCTTTGTAAGGCCATTTTCATGTCTTTTTGAAATCTTTAAGCAAACCTATACCTAGACAAATCCTATGACCATGGGACTTGGTCACCTTGACCACATGGTCCTTAGACACCCAAATGAAGAAGATCGCCCCAAGGTGAAGTGCGAAAAATCACTTTGCCTTGATCATGCCAATATGCCAATTTTTGGACATCTTGCCAAAACCCAACTTACCAATGTCCAATTGAGCTCAAACTCCATAGACACACTCCTCGTATCAAACCTAGGCAGTGGTAAAATGTTGGGATCATTTGGACCAACTTTTTCTTGCAGAACATCCATCGAACACCTTCTGCCATTTCGAAACCTGAAAATGTTTACACATAAAATCTTCTCCAAATTGAGTGAAACTGGACCACATTGCTCACATAACAGTAGAACAGCACCAGTAAAAATCCTAGCTCTATTGGGGTAGTGGAAGTCCCTTTTCATTTCATCGAGCACCTTCGGTGTCTTTTGTTTTCTGAAAATCTTACTCTGCAAAGTTTGGAATCCTTGAGGAATTCTTGCTTGGTTGTGTTGTTCTCGTCGTTACGAACTCAGCGGTGGAAACCTTGTTCCATTTGGTGCTCTGAGTCATCGGGAACGCGGCGATGTCGCTCGCGCCGCGCTCTGGACATGCCGGTGTCGGCATGAACCCGGTGCAAACCCAGCCCCCCTGCCCTTATCCCCTACAGCAGTACCACCATGTGCTTCACTGTGCCTCCAGCACGGCATGAACCCGGTGCAAACCCAGCCCCCCTGACGTTTCTTTTCCTTGTCGAACGAGAAGGCGCTGGTCGGTGGGTTCGCCGCCGTAGTCTTCTGGTTAACGTTTCTTTTTCCTTGTCAAACGAGAAGGCGCTGGTCGGCGGGATTGCCGCCGTAGTCTTCGGTTGACGTTTTTATTTTGCTAAGTTTGGACATGGATACTACTATTTCTTGAAATATTGTGTTACTAATATTTTGTCGTTTGATGATATATTATTATGTTATTGTGGTTGTTGTGCTGGACTAATCATCTGTTGTTTGGACTTGTTATAATGAAACTTGATTAAATGAAACACCCCTCCAAACAACGATAGGGTCAGTCCATGGTGCCACTAATCTGAACTTTGAAAGCAGAACCATCGTCGTCTCATAGAGGACCGTGACCTAGTAGGTTGTTGAGCCCCTTTTGTGCCATCCATTGGGCGCCGTCGTTCGGTTGTGCTGTCTGAGGGTAGAGGTCGACAGGCACGGGTTCGACTGTGATAGGGAGTCCGGAGCTAGGCATACCCGGTAGCGCCGGGGGATGTGCCGGATTTACTTGCCCGTTGTGCCACGCGCATAGGGTGGTGCAGGAGAGTGTCTTAGCAAGTGGACCGTCATGTGAGTGTATTTTGCTTAGTACGACTTTGGGCGTGAGAAACCTGGAGCGTCGTCTGAGTAGGGTGCATTCTGATAGGTGGTAAAGCAAACTCTCGAGAGACTCAACCTAGCAAGCTAGCCTCATTCCTGGGATATGGAACAACAGTTCAATGTCGGTCACACTGTGTGTCTTTGTCGTGTCAGGAGGTTAAACTTAAGATCTGTTTGAAAAAATTAATGAACGACCTGATCTCACTAAATAAACAAATACGATGATGCAGGGAATGTTGCCTTGAGATGTTGATGGTAACCCAAGATATGGGGTGGCGGTGTGATCGTTGGGAGCCTAGAGTTAGGCCGGAGCCAACATCAACCGTGCATGCCCAGAGGGGAAAGATGAGGCCAGTGGGCCTAGCAGTGATCACAGGTGCTGTTGTATATTATTTGGTACCAACTGGTACACTTCTTTTACTCGTCACAGGTAATCTCTTTGTATGATTGCCGGTGTACGATCCAACCCCACCTGGCTTGGACTCTGTACTGGTGATACCCCCGTTGCTTGCTTATGACATGTTTGGTTGTCAATGCCATGCTAGATTCATGTCATGTATCTAGAGTACACTTGCCATGTTGTAGGATTTTATTTCCAATATATATCTTGCTGCATGATTGTTGGATTGTTTGTAGTGAGTGGCGATTCTTGCTGAGTGCATACGAATGTACTCACGCGCCTTGTGTTTGTGGCCAGATTTTGGCGAGGATGCCTCTTCTACCTTAGCAAGGATATGGAGCAAGAGCGTGCTAGGATCAGTAGACCAACCAGATGTCTGTGGAGTGGAGCCGCTCCAAACCGTTGCCTTAGTCGTCTTCCGCTGCCAGTTAAACTCTGTCCTGAGCCATGCTTGGCTTGATATTTGGTCATGCCTTGATGGCCTTGTAACCATTTATAGCACTTCTTGTGCCTGATTGTGTAATAATTTCCATTATGTTGCACTGTCGTGACGTGCGGTCAGATATCTTGGGCTGGCGCACGGGGCGACCGCCTCTCTGGTGATATGTGCCAGGGAGGGGTGTCACACAATGTCATAAAATACTAACAATGGATACTAGGCACCATGCCCTAACAATCTTATAGCTATTACATGAATGATCTCATCCAATCCCTTCCATCCCCTTCAGCCTACAGCGGGAATTACTCACACATGGATGGGGGAATCATGGACGGTCGATGGAGAGGCGTCGGTGATGATGATGGCGATGATCTCCTCCAATTCCCCGTCCCAGCAAAGTGCCAGAATGGAGTTTCTGGTCCCGAAATAGGGTTTTTGATGGCGGCGGCGCTCTGGAGGTTTTCTGGAATTATGGTCGAACCCCCGTCTTGTGGGTTAAGTACTCCAGAGGGGGACTCGGGGACATGGCCGAGTCGGCCTCCCCATAGGGTGGCGCGGCCCAGGGCCCACCGCGCCGCCATTTGGGGAGGGCGGCTCGCTGCCCCCTCCGTCTCCTCTTCTGACTCCGTGGGTTTCTTGGTAAAATAGGGCTTTGCAATTATTTCTACGGATTTTCTCGAAAGTTGACTTTCTGCACAAAAACAAGACACCAGGGCAATTCTGCTGAAAACAGCGTTAGTCCGTGTTAGTTGTATTCAAAACACACAAATTAGAGGTAAAACAACAAAAAGTGTTCGGGAAAGTAGATACGTTTTGGACGTATCAACTCCCCCCAAGCTTAGCTTATTGCTTGTCCTCAAGCAATTCAGTTAACAACTGAGTGCGATAAAAGAACTTTCACGAACACATTTGCTTCATATGATGTAAATATTCTCACAATATGGACAAGTGCTTAGGCAATTCATAATAAGATACATGCAAATAATGTCACCTGATAGTTATGTCAATCATGAAAAGATACCAACATACTAATAATAAGCAACATGAAACATATATATTAGCAGGATTGCAATGCTCATAATAAGATATGATAAGGTGGTATCTCGCTTGCCCGTATTTGTACAGCAAAACATAAATGCCCAGGCACCTCTGAAGTTCAAGGGAAGACTAGAAGTAAAGATTATCAAAGATAAAAGCATCAAAGTTATACCACAGTTAACCGTATTCTGGGACAAGCACATTACACTAAGAATGACAATTATGCTCTCGAGAAGGTGCTTAAAGAAAGGATGGTGACTCAACATAAAAGTAAAAGATTGGCCCTTCGCAGAGGGAAGCAGGGATTATCATGTGCTAGAGCTTTTATTTTTAAAACAGAAGTAAAATTGTTTTGGGAGGTGGTTGTTCCTGTCAACGAATGGCAATAGAGTTCTTGTTATCTTCCATACTAAACAAGTTGAGAGTGGTTCCGAAATGTTGATATTAAGCATTTATAGCATGCACTTTATATATTGTTTGACACTCCTCCCAACCTTTGCTTACACAAACCATGGCTAACCGAATCCTCGGGTGCCTACCAACAATCACATACCATGGAGGAGTGCCTATTTTGAAATTTACTTTTTGATGTTATAATGGCTAACCAGCTCTTTGCAAAATTAGTGACAAGCAGATGAAGCATGCAAGTCGGGGTACTTAATTTAGTATGGAAGATAACAAACCCAACTACTACTTCCTCATGAGCTAAAAACAGTGTCACAAAATGAGAAGTAATTTGAAGGTTTTAAAGGTAGCACATGAAAATTTACTTGAATGGTTTGAAATGCCATGCATAGGTATTTATGGTGGACACTTTGGAATAACTTGGTTTTCAGGGATTTGGAAGCACGAGCAGCATTCCCGCTCAGTACAAGTGGAGGCTAGCAATAGACTGGGAAGCGACAATCAAGAGAGCAATAACCGTCATAATCATGCTTGCGACAAAACAAAATTAACGGGGCATAAAAGTGATACAAGTACTCTGAGGCAAAGTAAATCATCGAGGCTTATCGACTTTTTGTTTTCAGTAGTATGCATGCGTGAGCATGTGCCAAGTCAATTCAAATGAATTATTCAGAGGAGGATACCACAATGTCATACCTATTTATGAATAGAACAATACAAGCAAACATCTATGACATGCCACTCACTATTAATAAATTGGAACTAACCATAAGAGAACATGAACTACTAAGCAACCATTAAATGACATATACCTCACATGAACCAACTAAGCATGCTCACATGGATGAGTATATGTACAAAAATGAAAACAAATAGAGTTCATACCAGCCTCTCACACAACTCGAATTGTCGTAGATCGTCATTATTGCTTTTCACTTGTGTGGCTCGAATAATATGAAATGAAAACCAAGCTCCATGGAACCACGGGAGACCGCTGAACTCTACAGCAAGCTTTACAAAACCGAAGAAGAACGACAAATATTTTTGGTGTTTTCGAAATTAAGACAAGAACAAAAGGAAACAAGCAAACAAGGCAAAATATTTTTGGATTTTTTTGAATAACAAACCCGAAATTAAACAATTAAGCAAACTAATACTAAATACTAAAGAAATAAGTGAAGAGAAACAACGAAAATATTTTTGGTCTTTTTGTGTTTTGGAAAGCAAATCAAAAGAAGAAACATCAAAAAGAAAGAAAGTAAATAAAAACATGAATATACAAAGTACCGGCAGGATATGATATGTAAATGAGTGTGATGTCGGTATACCTCCCCCCAAGCTTAGGCTTTTGGCCTAAGTGGAGATCAACCCCACGGCGCCCATGAGGTGGCGCCTCCATAGTATGACGAAGAAGGATCCTCGTCCTGGTGCGAGCTGGAGGATGCACCGGTGTAGGTAACGGTGTAGCCGTCGGTGGGTGCAGTGTCCTCGGAGTCGTGCTGCTGGTGAAAGCCACGCAGCCTCAGATGCTCGTCCAACTCCTCCTTAGAGCGCGACCACGGCCTCCTGCGAATACAGAACAAATCGGCCTGGGGCAAAGGAACTTCCCTTTCGTCCCCGTCAGTGAACAAAACTCTATAGACAACACTTCCTACACGAGATTTAGCTGTAACAAATTTATGATCTTTCATAGCAGCAAGGTCGAGCCTGAAAGGGGTTAGCAACTCATCACTAGGGTCAATAGGAAGGCCTAGATATGCTACAACTCGTGAAGCAACTATCCCTCCATAAATGGGACCACTAGCAGCTAAACGACGAGCAATGAGGGCACCAAGATTATAAGATGTGTTACCAGTAAGTGCAGCAGCCAGAAAAGCAAGATGATAATTAGAAATGTTGCTGGTGTTCTCCCTACCAAGAATGCTAGTGGCAAGATAGTAAGTAAAATATCTAATGGCAGGGAGCTGAATGTTCCTTATCTTGCCGCGCTGAGCGGTGCGGTCATCATCGTTGGTCACCCCTTGGTAAAGTTCCATCAAATCATTGGGGTGTCCCGTAATCCTCTTTGCTGTACCTCAAGGAGCAATATCTATGGCATCACAAAAATCACTCAAAGTCATGGTAACAGGCCTGTCATAAATTTTAAATTTAACGGATGGCGTGAAAGATGTGTTGCCAAATTTAAAGCTCTCAACAAAAGTTTTGGTAAGCATATAATACTGGTGGCTTTCATCTCCCATATATGTAGACAAACCAACCCTCCGGATAAGGAACAAGAAATCATCAAGGAGCCCTATATTACGCAAAAAGTCAGTGCATGGGAAAGATGAAGCATTTGGAATTCCATTATCCCTCTCATCGCCAATGCTAGGTGCAATGAGATATTCATCGTAGGATCGCCTAACTCGAGTAGCTGCCCTTGAAGGCCTTGCCACCCTTTGCGAATCCCTCTCAAACACTTCTCCAAAGGTGTGGTTATGCATTTTCCTTTTCTGAAATTTTTCAACAAACATTATAAAAGTTGATTTTGAGACATATAAATGAGGGGAACTACTGTAGGAACTTGCTAGAGTACTAAACATGCATCAAAACTAATTATTACAACTTAGAACAAGCATGCAAACTCACTTAACATGTCACCTACAGCAGCAAAATACTCAAGATATACTCAACTAAACAAAATTCTACTTGGATATTCGGAGGAGTCACATACCGGAGAACAAATGCCCCAAATCTGAACAGCAAAGATGGGCTGAGCAAAGAGATCGAAAATCGCGAGCAAGAACAGCAAGAACTCGGGTTTGAACAATGGTGGAGTGTTTTTTCATGAGAGTGAGTGAGGTGGTAGGTGGCTGGTGAGTGGAGGGCCAGGCGGGGCCCTCCCCATACCATGGCGCGCCCACATGCCTGGCCGCGCCACCATGTGGGGAGCTGGCATGGTGGGTCCCCCTGGTCAGCTCCAGGCACTCCCACGTTGCATTTTGAAAAATTGGACCAGTGGTATGATTTTTATAAATTTCTGAAAACTTTTAAAACGCACATTTTCTGGGTGTTAAAATAATAGCTTCAGGGCAGAAAAAGGTTTTCAAAAATTTAAACACAACTAAACTTTTTGCAAGACAAGTGAGACTACAGAGGGTAAAACAAAGACGGAAAGGGAAATGTTGTTTAGTTGCTTCATGCATTTAAAATGTATTTGTTAACAAGGTTTATCAAGTCTTGCCACCAAATAAATTTTATAGGACATAAGAAGAATTAAACCTCAGAAAACAATCATGGTACCTTGAATTGTATTGATATGGATCCAATCCTAATATTTTGATATCCCTCTTGATGGTCATATATAGGGCAATCAATACTTCCCACTTTGATAGCTCTCAAATTAGAAATTGTATTAACTCCAAGTACTTTATCAATTTTCTT
Organism: Poa pratensis; assembly: GCA_947311845.1. NCBI lineage: Eukaryota > Viridiplantae > Streptophyta > Magnoliopsida > Poales > Poaceae > Poa > Poa pratensis. The sequence goes on from CAMZMU010000052.1 coordinate 61,222,465, forward strand.
GGGGAAATAAACAATATGCTATTTTTCATTCACATTAAAAGTTACTTTTCCTTTATTGCAATCAATAACAACACCTGCAGTATTTGGAAAAGGTCTCCCAAGAATAATAGACATATTATCATCTTCAGGCATTTCAAGCACAACAAAATCAGTCAAGATTAGACAGTTATTAGCAACTTGAACAGGGACATCCTCACAAATGCCAACAGGAACAACAGTAGATTTATCAGCCATTTGCAAAGATATATCAATTGGTATCAATTTATCTAAATAAAGTCTCTTGTAAAGAGAGAAAGGCATAACACCAACTCCTGCTCCCAAATCACATAGAGCAGTTCTAACATAATTATTCTTGATGGAACAAGGAATAGTTGGTATACCTGGATCTCCCAGCTTCTTTGGAACCTTGCCATTGAAAGAGTAATTAGCAAGCTGTAACATCCTGGAATTTGGCCTTTCAAAAATTTCTTTTAAAAGTTTTGTCATCGACTTTGGATTTAATTTGCCTTGGGTTAGATGGCCTTTTCAATTTTCAATCTTCGACGAAACCTTACCCAAGTTTGGGATCTTGAGTTTTGTATTCTCTCCCACTTGGTATCTTGAGTGCTTGGCCCCAAAACCCCAAAATCATTTTCTAAATATTTCTATTTATCGTTAAAACAAAATCCCTTTATTTGAGCTTTCCAAAGGAAGTACTTGATTTATTGCTCTAAAAATTCTCCAAAAATTAGGGAATGACCCCTAGGAAATATATAGCCTAAATGTGCAAAAATATTTGGTTCACCCTTGAGGATTTACCTCATATATTTTCTATCCAATTTCTGCACTTTAACTCAAATGATTTTAAAATCTAGTCAAATGATTTTTTCAGTGTGAGGCAAGGGCATGGATGCAAGCACATGGAGTGTTTACACCTCGGAGCAAAAGGCTGGACTAACCAAAAATGTTTTGCTTCATCAAAACAAAAGTTTTCATTTTGACCAGTATAGTTTTTCAAAAGTTCTAGTCGCACCAAGTTTCCAGTTTGCAAAAACTTTATTCAGGAAAGTTCAAGGATTTTATATTTGGCGTGCAGTGGTGAAAACCTCATCGCGTTTGGAGCACGGAGCTGGGAGATACAGCATGACCAGAAGGGTGATCACCGCCGGCGAGGCCGTGCATGACGGCGCCGCCACCTTGTGGTCATCGACGTTCGGTTTCCCCGCGCCCCAAACCACGCCCAGCATGTTCCCCTCCTCTCCCTGACTCGCCCAGCCACCACGCGTCGCCGGAGAGGGATTCTGCACGCGCCACCGACGCTTCCCGACCCGCCGCTCAGCACAGCGCCGCCCGGGGCCCCTCCGTCAGCGACTCGGCCGCCCCCGAGCTCATCCACTCCCTTCCTCCTGTGCCGCGTGTGTTCCTATGCTACCGGTTTCGCGACGAGCCGCTCAAACAACCCCACGTAGCTGCTGCCACCTCGCCACCCCATTAACGGCGGCCACCTCTCCGGGATGGTATAAGAAAACCACCCCAGGCCTCTCCGAGCACCACACCACCTCTCTCACTCCCCCAATCCTCCCCAACGCAGTACCAGAGCCCGAAGAACACCACAACACCGGAATCGAGCTCGCCACCGCCGCTCGGGATCCGCTCGAAATCCTCTCCAGCAGCCCCTCCCCCGCCGATTCAGCCCGCACGCCACCTCTCTGGACCTCTATGGAGCTTCCGCCACCCTCGCCTGGGTGAACGGTGGCCGGAGCCGTCGTATCCTTCCTCGACACTTCGCCGGAGCCACGGGAGGAGAAGCTCTGCTCCAGCCTGACCTCTCCGTCAAGCGTGGGTGCATGAACGAGCTGCGCCAGACCTCACCGAGACGTTCTGCTTCCTCTCCCTCACCTCCCCGTCACCCTAGCTCCTTGGAATCGCCGCCGGTGAGTTCGCTGGAGACGGCCGCTCTGTTCTTCTTCTTCTTTCCCACGCATGGTAACGCTTCAAATAGTGTCTATGACATGTGGGACCCCTAGTCAGGTTTTTATTAATAAACTGAAACGTTTTCTGTTTTATTTCTGTTTGAAAATAGGCAGAAATTTATCCCAACTTTAAAGGGGCATATCTCTCTCAAAAATAGTCAGAAAAATATGAAACAAATTTTGCCAGCTTTGTTTTGAAATTGTTTATCCATTGGCATCAAAACATTTTGGTTTGGAGTTTGTTTGCTTAGTCCTTTATTAAATGGCTTAGGAAGGGTTTGTGATGCTCTATTTATGCTTGTGTTAGATTTAAACCTCTCCCAGGAAGTCGAAGTTGTTCCGGAACCCTAGCCCACTACTGAAGGCAAGCCATCAACCCAATCTCAAACTTGGTCGAACCCTAGAAATTAAATTAGTTGCTTAAGTTGATTGCTATTGCACCTCACATGCCATGTTGCATTTTAAATTGCCGCAATTACTTTATAAGTACTTATCTGCACATCACCCCCCATTCCCGAGGTGATGACCGGAGGAACCGTCATAGTCAAAGGAATGGGGAAACATTACAACTGTGCGCCTCGCACTTGCGTGGCTTTGTTTGCTTCTTCTTCTTCGCCGAGGTGAGGAGCAGACGAATGTCGTCTTATGATCCTCAGAGTTGGGGGCATTTGCCAAAAGAGTTATTTGCTTCTTATCCCTCCGTCAAACGTGGTTGGCGTAAGCCCACCTGGACTGCGACGCTTGGGACATTTGCTTTCCATTTGGTTCTTTTTGCCAAGATTGCTGACACCACGTCAGGTTAACCCTCGAGTGGAATGGATGCTTTCTTTCTTATGATTGCTTTTCGGTTTATTATTTTGATGACACCGGCTGGGGAAACCGCCATAGTCATCCGACTAACCCACTGTGCTATTTTCTGCGAACATTGTTTCACGGTGACGCCGGCTGGGGAAACCGCCATAGCCACCAATGTATACTTTATGCTATTGCTTGAACTACCTTGTGAATATCATTATTGCTTGGTTCATGTTGGTAATTAAAATTTGACTAAGAAGATAACCACCTCCCTCGACTAGATTGAGTCACATAGTGCCGCCCAGCAGACACAACAAGCACAACCACGCGTCGTTCACATGGGCAGACAATGGCCGAGTGTTCTATCAAGCCTTCTTTGACGCCACCCTTTTGGCAAGTCTAGTCGGTTACCTTTGTGGTCGGGGCTAGTCTTGCGAAGGTTCCGGAGCTAGGCGTCGCTCATCTATTGGGGGCATGCCGGATTCACTTCGTCATAAGACTTGGTCCCTTGGGCGTGTCGGTGGCTACATAGGGAGTGTCTGGGTAAAATAAGCAGCCGTGGAAGTGTGGGTTTGTACTGTTCGCCGTGATCGGTTTTAGTACTTCGGTACCGGCGGTACAAGCTTAGACTTCAGCGTGTGGATAAAAGTTGCCACCTCTCGAGAGTGTAAATCTAGAATCTATCCTTGTCCCTAGGTTATGGGACGGTGTTTGGGTCAAGTCACGCTATGAGTCAGTCAAGTCGAACTTGGAGAAATAAAGAATGTAAACCCAACGGTCACGTGGAAATTTGAGAGTCTAGCCAAAGTTGGCTAAGGACTTGAGAATCGATAAATAAGCCAGAGTTGGCTAAGGACTTGAGAATCGATAAATAAGCCAGAGTTGGCTAAGGACTTTAGAATCGATAATTAAGCCATAGTTGGCTAGAGGCTTGGAAGCCTAGTTGTGGTTACGAGTTGTTGGGTGAGAAACGTGATCTCACTCGATAACGCGAAACGTCCCTACTAAGGTAAGTACGTAAGTTAAGTCCAACCGTTAAGCTTGGAGTCGCACTTATATAACCGAACTTATGACATGCTACTTTCTGAACTTATGCCATGCCATATAGATAGGCCTTGTTTGATTTTTGGCTAATGTCTTGCGAGTACATTCAATGTACTCACCTGGCTTTTCATGTGGCCAGACCCCGCTGCACCTGTCACCGAGTACCCGCTGTACGAGAACTAGGAACCAGTGTCCCAGGCAGAACCCCGTGGAATAAGGCCGCCGTGCCACGCTACTATCTACGTACCCGCTGCGATCTCTGATGGAGGCTCGATGTTAGAAAAATAATGTACATACCATTGTGTGCGCGTTTTGCGCGACTGCTGGAGCGTCACCCCGTGTTGTAATATATTGTAACCGTTTGAACTCGGGGCCTTAAATATATCTGGTTATGTCTTTGTGTATCAAGTTATCATAAATCCAGTGTTTCTGGGGCTGGTATATGGGGTAGCTCGATCATCTGGATCGGGGTGCCACAGAGCTTGGTATCAGAGCCTAACTGCCTGTAGGATACCCTAGTTCCTCGGACGACTTAGAATAGAGCTTGCCGCGTTGCTTGCTTCTTGATTGTTTCTCTACTTGGTTGCGCTTGTTAACTTTAACGCTCACCTTTTTGGCTTCTGTCTCTGGTACAGATGGCACCGTCCGAGTTCTTCACAGAGACCACCGCCGTACACGTTCCCGGCTTTCCTCAGTACCTCGCTGAGATTTGGGACCACCTCTACCCAGGCTCGACTCCCCGATCTACCGCGTGTACTACAACCATCCCGACGGGGGCGCTACTGAGTTCGTCGCCACCGTCCACCTGCGCTCGGAGCCGAGGGCCGATGGAAACATCCAGGCCGTTACTTCCGGTGTCTCTACTCAGGCGACCCGAGCCATACAGGAGGCTGCAGGAGACGCCATCGTCTTCCTTCGCACGTACGACCTGGTCATGAGGCAGTGCACCCGTTACGTCTACTTCCTGAGGCTAGACCTAGCCAACGGGGACGTCCTTTTCCCTAACCCAGGTGACACCAGCTCAGCCCCCACCGCTCTCCTCCGGTACACCCTCCTCCAGTTTGCCTCGCTTCGCACCAACGTGGCCATGGCTGAGATGGCACGGGCATCTGGAGCAGGTTCTTCTCGCCACCCACCTCGCTTCCCCACCTTTACCCGTAGCTCCCTCGACCAGGTCAGGAGGGGACTCATCCCCACTCCTGCACCCCACGGTTCGCCACCCCCTTTCCGCACTCGTAGCAGCACTACTCGTCACTTCACGCGTTTCACCCCTGTTCGCCCCACCGGGTCACGAGCTCAGCGTCGTCGCGTCCATGCCGACACCCCACCTGCTCTGGAGACTCCCGAGGCGACCTTGCTTCCCCCGACTACAGCCCCGAGGGGGAGGACATCGACATCATCGCACCAGCGACACCCCTCGAGATGGAGTTCTAGGCGCTCGGAGACTGCATCGCCTAGTGTATCTTACTTTTCCGTTGTATCGCGCGCTTGAATAAGGAAGTGGTAGAGTTGTATCCTGCTTCGTGTATCTTGTATCCTATAACTAGAACCGAGTAGCTTGTATCTTTTATCTTGTATCTCGTGTTGTGTAAGCAAGTAACTAGAATCTTGTAACTCAACCAGCCATTGTATATTACCGCACTTTGTTGTCTTTGAAAACCTTGTTTCCATTTGGTTTTCTTGGATGTTGCACTTTTCCCATATGGATGCTCATGGTACACGTCACCACATTCAACCATCCAGGATGAGGCCCAATAGCAATGCAAGTGGCAGCCAAGGAACCCTGATTCGTCGTTCCGCACGACAAGCGGGCGAGGATCCCGTGCCCCCGCAATCACCGCCTCCTCCACCAACTCAGGAACCGAGCCCGAGTCAGTTCATGATGATGATGGATGAGCGTCACACTCAGCACCTGACATAGATCATGAAAGAGTTTGGCACATATATGCAAGCCCAAGGTGCCCCACATGCAGGCCGCTCAAAGCTGCAAGATTTCCAGCGTACTCAGCCACCCAAGTTTTCAGAAGCTGACGACCCACTTGAGGCTGACAATTGGCTCCGCACCATGGGAAAGAAACTAGAGCTCGCACGCGTTGATGAGCAGGACAAGGTGCTCTTCGCCACCCACTACCTTGAAGGCCCTGCCAACGTTTGGTGGGACAATCAAAAGGACGCAAGGGGCAATGGACCTGTAACATCCCAAAATTATTAATCAGTATTATTATTCCAAAAATGAGAGCCAACAAAAACTTTTTTTGATTATTATGTGTTGATTGTACCTTGTTGCTTGTGTTATTTAGTTCTTGCTAATTGTGTGTTGCTTGCTCCAAATAAAAACATGAAGAAAAGAAGAGAAGTAAAGTAAAAAGCAAAGCAAGAAAAATAATGTGACAAGTGTCACACAAAATTCTCCAAGTGAAGAAATTATTTTCTTTCAAAATAATTTCAATAAAGTGATGACATATCACTCCATTATTATTCCTACACTTTTCCCTCTTCAAAAACTATTTCCAAAAATCTCAAATTAAAATTCTATTACTTTCTTTATTAAATTCAAATCACAAAATGTGCTATGTTGCACTTGACAAATTAAATGCAACACAGTACCACAAATACATATACACATGTGTGAAGCAAAATATGAAATCAAATTTCATAAATTCAAATTAAGAAATGGTGCACACATTTTGTCGAACACGTGGTGAACACCACTGTGTTCATCTCCAATTCAATTTCAATCCGAAGCAATTTGATCGAATTCGGGAGCAATTCCTTGAATCCCTGGCGTCATTTGCTCGCTCTCCTCTCAGCGCACCGTGGGAGCAGAAGAAATCGTCGAGGGAGGCCGTGTACCGTGGACACGACCAGGGGAGAGCCGCCGTGCACCATGGTCACCGCGGTATCGACGCCACAGCAGCCCAGCACCGTGCCCCCTCTCTCCCTTGCTCCTCTGCTTCCTCTCAACGCCGCAGCCAGCCCAGAAGGGGACCCCCATCGCCATTTCGCGCCACGCAGAGGCCGCACCTGCCGAGACGGCCATGCCAATGCACGCTCTCGCCGTCCAAACGGTCCCAGGCCATCCTGTTCCTCGCGCACGCACAACTCGTCGCCACGCCGCCGAGCTAGTCCTCTGCACCTCTAACACGGCAGCCGCCCCCTACGGCGAGCTATCGCGCGCCTGGAACCCCTCCCCTGCACCATGTCCACGGCGAGCCCGTGCGCCCATCGTCAAGCTTATAAAAGCCACCCCGAGCCCTCCCTCAAACCCACAGCCTCTCCCTCACTCCACTCTCTCCCGTACACCGCCAGAAGGGCGGGTACTCCGCAGCGAGGCTGCTGCTGCCCTTAGTTGTTCTCTGCGCCCCGCCGTGTCCGAGGTACGAGACGACCACGGCAGTGCCGTTCTGCCCTCTCTTCCTCTCCTCTCTGGCCTGTCTCCGCATCTCCATTACAATCGCACTCACCCGCCGTCTTTTCCTCGTTATTTCGTGCCCCAGAGCCCCCGTAGGATCTCGCCGGAGTTGGAGCACGACCGTGGAGAAGCAGGAGATCGTCGCCGATGCCAGGAGCTTCCCCATCAAGCTCCACTCGCCTCCCAAGCTTTCCCACGACCTCCGCCGTCGAACGCCGTCCTCTCCACCGTCCCTAGACCACCCAGGTACTCCCTCTGGCCACCCTCGCCGTCGCCGGAGCCACGGCGCCGCCCGTTCTGGGTCATCGCCGATGGACTCGATCCTGAGCCGTTAGATCGTTGATCAACGGTCGCATACCGTTTCGTTTAATAGAGCCACTGGCAAGTGGACCCCACACGTCAGACTTTTAAGCATTTCCAGCGTGCAGACGTTTTCCGCTGAGTCGCTGACGAGTGGACCCCACCCGTCAGATTTCTCAGCATTATCCAGAATTTAAACCCCTCTATGAAATCAGTACTGGACCTAACTGCAAAATTCAATATCTTGAGATCTAGACATCCAAATAAATCAAATCCAATTGTTCTGGAAAGCTTATGAAAATGTTTAACCAACCCAAGTGGATTCAATTCATTTAGATAAATAATAAAAGTGTAGTATTAAAAATACTACAGAAGGTTTAAAACATTACTTGTTTGTTTCTGATACTCTGTTAATCAAATAATTCCAAACCAATTTTTTAGCTTAGTACTGTGATGTATTAGCTTCCTAATTTTGGTAGAATTAATTGTGCAGTGTAATTGTTTAGTTAAAATGAAGTTAGAGAACCCTTCTGCACTAAAACAATTAAATATGTTAATGGTTAACCCAAATGATTTAGGACCAATTTTGTTAGATCACATTTAGTCATGTTTAGTACCCCTAAAAGGATTTAATTTTAGATCAACAGAACTTAATTGGTAGCCAAAACTTGATTATTAAGTTACTGGATTAAAACATTTGTGTAGGGAGTTTGGTAACTCCAATTAATCCAAATCAATTGTGTTGTCTTCTACACATCAGTAGCTTTCTATAGAAATTTAGTTTGTATTTTTGTGACCAACAGAACTCAAGTTATGAATTAAACATGTTCACAAGTTTCTGCCATAATTTTAGACATAAAAATAATGTTTAATTCAATTATTTGAAACCAAATTGTATTGTTTGATGTGTGCAGTAGCTATTTGGATGTTTATGATTGTTATGTTGAGATGATTGCTTGAGTAGTTTAGTGATTGTTTGTATTGTTTGTTTATTAATTAGACGAGAACGCTGTCGGATTTATCGAGGAAGGAGAGTTTGTTGAAACTGAAGATCAAGACCAAGGCACTTTGCCGAGCAAGGCAAGCTACTCTCTGAGCTTGCACCAAATATATGCATCTACTTTAATAACATGTTTTACTCTTAAGGCAAAGATTTATAAAACCCTTTTCAAAAGTATATGGAAATTATTTTGCCACCCTATGTAGAAATATAAGATAGTTATATCAAATTATAGGATGGGAAAAATAAATATTGTTTATTCAAAACTCCTTTGAAATTACTTGTGTGATTATGGAATGCCGAGATGTCGGTGTTGGAATGGAGAAGTGGAGAATGGAGATGTTTATGAAAAATGCACAGTGTGTCCTTGTACTTACGTCAACCAGCCGATACCCTGTGCGACCACATTTACCCACATATGGGAAAAGGCTTAGTCATATAATTTGCTCATATTAGTATGGGATGCCTCATCGACGGAGATGACTCCGTTATGCATGAGGGGATAGTATGTGATCTACCCCTGACCCGGGTCCTCGCTCAAACTCTATGAAAGATAAGGAGGAGGATTGAAGGTTCCACCATAAACCGCCGGGCAAAACTATGAGTCCTCACACTTAGATTCGACGGGCTGGGTTAAGTGTTGATGGAAGTGTCATATGGGCAGGATCCTATACTAGCATGAGCAAAGGACAGGCTATGGTCGGCGGCTTACTTCGCATACACCTTGTATGGCGAGACGTGGCAGACACGATGAGTTGCCGGATGGATGTGGGAAAAGCGTGCTAACTCTGCAGAGTGTAAAACTATTCGAATAGCCGAGTCCTCGGATATGGACAGTTGGGAGGCCCTACTTTGACCATGTGCAAGTTTTTGAAAGACTTTGAGTTTTAAAAAGAAAATGAAGTGGAGAATGTTCCATACACCTATACCAACGGATCGGTATGAGGTTGTTGGAGAAGTGGACCATGACGGCTATGGTCGGAAAAAGGAGGAGTTTTGGAGAAACAGATAAAATGGTGATTTCTTTAAAGATAGTTATAAAACTCTTCTTACCTTTTTCAATAAAGATATAGAGATGTTTTAAATAAATAAAAGTTGAAATTAAAATAAAACTAGTGCATACTCATGTTGGGGTAGTTTGCGAGTACATTCAAATGTACTCATATTGGTTTCGTCCCTGGCTATTGTCCTAGCCAGACTACGAGGAGGAGCACTACGCCGAGCAGGAGTATGGCGACTTCTACGTGAACTAAGGATCTCCACAAGTCAGCTGCCTGTCGGGTCGTCGTCGTTAGAATATGATGTCTACGCCGTAGCTTCCGCTGATATTTTGGTTTGGCCCATGAAGGCACCTATGTAAGACTTGGTCTAAATGACCATTTATGTAAGACTTTTAATTCGGTATTGTAATGGATGTAAACTTTGGTATCCAATTCGGATTATGTGCAACGACAGACTGATCACGGGATCGTTGTGTTAAGCATAATCGGGTATTTCGGACAGCTAGTCCGGGGTCCCCACAGACTTGGTATCAGAGCCATCCTGACTTTAGGAAACCTTAGTTAGCATGGTCGTTAGACAAATGTTACAAAAGATTAATTTCTAAAAGAAAGGAGTGAAGTATTTTCGAAAACTGCTTATCTCCAATCCTCTTACTTATGCAAAATTTTACTCTCATTAAATATTACATTTTCCTTGTATCCTTAAAATTTTGCACACTTCTCATTAAGCTTAAAATTCGACTCACTTGTTGCCTCACTACATTTAAAATTTTGATACACTCGTCAGCTCACTAACTTAAAACTTTGCTTAAAATTTTAGATGGCACTCCATTGGACCGAGTTCGTTCAGCTTGAGAGGGACAGCAAGCTGACGTTCGAGAATGACTTGTTCGAGTTGAGCAAGCTGTTAGGTCGCCCCGCTCCAGAGTTCAAAGGAGCTCAGGTTGACGTTCACGGAGTCGGAAGACTGAGTTGGCTCATCGAGTCGTCGGTTCGCAGGAACATCAAGTCTCCCAGTTCCAGGACGATCATCTTCACCACCAAGGCTTCTACCTGGGTTGACGGTCTCTGTACTGCCACACAGAGGCAGCTGGCCCGACTTTGTGAGGAGCACAAGGCGGAGTTGGCAGACTCATGTTTCCGGTTCTATGGGAGGCGCAACAACGATGGACACCCTACTCCTACCCTTTGCCACCCGATGTTTGGGAGCTACATCATGGACATGGAGCTCTTACTTCAGCACACCCAGGATGATCTGATGCGCACTAGAGTTCAGCTTCACTTTGATCGCATCTCGCTTGTTGAGATTCGCGAGAACGAGGAGAAGCTGCTGGAGGAGAAGGTCGCTCTTCTCAGAAGAGGACCCAGCTGAGGAGGACCATCGTGAAGCTCCGCAAGAAGGTGGCGGAGCAGGACGAGTGATTGAGGATCTAGAGCACCATACGACGAGATGGAGGAGGAGGGCGAGGATCTCCGCAAGGAGAACAACGCTTTCCTCAGTGACGATGACGACTTCCTGGAGGAGATGGATTATGATCAGGAGGATGACGGGGAGGAGGAGCCACTCGAGGCAGTTCTCGAGGACGAGGAGGAGGATCCCGAGGAGCCACCTTACCAGTCAGACACTGATGTCGCAGAGCCTGAGGTTCCACCTCAGTAGTCGAGTGACTTGACTACTACCGCAGGATTAGGTTGACCCCCTATCGCTAGTCGAGTCGAAGTAGTGGTTCTTTTGGAAACCAGATGTTATGTATCTTAGATGTAAGCTTGATGTTGTAAGCTTGATGTTGTTGTGAACTCCTTGATGTGATGTTGGTAATATATAAGTATGTTTGTCTTGTTTGGTCTGTGTAAAGTATTTTTCATATGAACCTTAAATTAATCAACCACTTCGCGAAGCCATCTTTTCCCTTAGTCGAACCTTTTTTCCTTGCCTCTTATACCCTGTATGCTTCAGGATGTCTCCCCGTCGTGCGAAAGGAGGAGCACCACCACCGGACCCAACCCCCGCCCAACTTCTTGCGCTTATCATGGAGGAACGTGAAAATGCCCGGCAGGAGTGCCAAGCTCATCTCGCTGCCCTGCAGCAGATCGCTGCCGCCCATCTCAACCAAAACAACAACAATAACAACAACAATGGTGGTAATGGCAATGGCGATGGAAACCATCAATCAACCTTAGGCGATTTCCAGATTACCAATCCACCTACCTATTCCAAGGGACTTCACCCACTGGAGGCCGATGCTTGGCTTCGCACCATCGACAACAATCTGGAAGTTGCTGCTGTGGGAGAAAATGAGAAAGTGCTGCATGCAACCCACTATCTCGCTGGACCTGCACGAGCTTGGTGGGAAACTACCAAGGCTCTCCAGCAAGCTGGTCATGTTATCAACTAGGCTGAGTGATGCATGTAAAATGCATACATGAACTTTGCATTATTTTACTTCTATTCCAATCATATTTGCATCATATAAGGGTTATATCAATGTTTTATAATGATTTTGGGAATATTTCATAGTTTTCCCATTTATTTGGAATTAACCCTGTTTTTTCAGAAAACGTCTTTTTTAGTGTTTCAGACTTTCCGGGAGATTCAGGACTCCAAAAGGGCAAGGCCAAAGAGCACGGTTCAGAATTTTCGAGACGAACGCAATGGGCTCAAAATGAAGGCTAGAAGCCCGACCAGCTGGAAATGAGAGGGGCCCATGCGCCCCCTGTACCTGGGCGCGTGGGACCACCTCTTTTGGGCCTCGAGGCTCCGCCGCCATCGATCTTTGCTCCACCGACCTAGTCGTGACCTAAAAACGCCTATAAAAATTGTCTCCCGACTTTCTCTGGAAGGAGCGCCGCCGAAACACATAAACACCAAAACGGAGATCTGAAGCTGTAGATTGGAGGGGAAAACTCCGGCGGGGCGCTGCCGGGGTGGTCTCCACCTTCTCCAACGACTTCTCCACCGTCTTCATGATGAAGGGGGAGTAGTCCACCCTCTGGACTATGGGTTTGTGGTGGTAACTTATGTATCTCTCCTCTCTTTGAGCTTCACTAATTAGTACCGTATGAGCTGCTGAACATGATTACAGTCATCTATGTAATTCCCATGTAATTCCCATTCTACGATGCATGTGATGGTTTGATTTATGCATAATGCCTTGTTTATCTTTATCATGAGGTTATTGACACCACCAAGTGTAAATAGATGAGAGAGATGTGGTAACACACACGAAATATAAATCATTGCACTAGTGTCTAGAATATTGTCCATTATGAAGTATGATGTATGTGGGTACGGGATGGCCGATGTGACACGGTACAGGTATTGAGTGACACAGTATCGCCCAACATCCTTTATCTGGGGGTAAAAAGAAAGAGTATGATGTGGGAGTGAGAGCAACCACGCTAGCCTTACGAGGGTGACCTAGCAACACAAATGAATACTTCTTTTAACTATGTGTTTTAGGACATGTAGCCGTTATAAAAGCTACCATAAAACATGACAATTATGTGTACTTTATCTATAACATGATAATCACCATAGATGAGAGAGAGAGGATTAAGTGAACCCATGAACCCATGTCCGTTGTTCCTATAAGAAAAACCTTTGTCTTGTCCTCTTGCATTGAAGAGGATTGGGACACTTTTACATTCTTGCTTGGTTACATTAAACTTCCATCCATCAAATCAACCACCTTGCTCCTTAAACTTGTTTAGTGCATAATCAACTAAAACTTGTGACACTTTAGTTGTAGGGAATATATAACTTTTCCTTCTTGCTCCTGTGGATTGATACCTTACTTCCACATTGAGAGGTGCTATAGTGATCCCCTGCTCTTGGGGGTTATCAATTACTTTTCTGGCGCCGTTGCCGGGGAGCGTAGCGCTTAAGTTTCTATTCTTGTGTGCACTAGACTAATCTTGGGGAAGTCTCTTTAAACTTGTTTTATATCTTGCAATCATCTAAGCTTGGGGAGGTTCCTTTAAACTTGTCTGGGTGTAAGTTCTTCATTACTTTTGCTACAGGTTTTCTGTTTGATTATACACCTGAGGAACTTGCAACATTTACACTTGAGGAACTTGAAATATTACAAGAAGCTGATGATTTCTTTTCTAGAGCAGATGCTATTAAACGTAAAAAGTTAACTCTTGCTGCCATGGAAAGAACTAATATTTTGCAGGAAGAAGAGGACAAAAACCTAAGCTTGGGGATTCCCCATGCAATCTCAAGAAGATGCTGAAAAAGAACAACTGGAGAATGAAGAGTTGGATCTCCCAACTTCACCATCAACATATGATAGTAACACTCAAACTCAAAAACCTTTTGCTAGTAAACTTATTGATAATAATGAGGAGTGTTGCTCAAATGTGCTATATGATAATGCTTTAGATGATGGTCCTATGCTTATTGATAATCCTACATGTTTGGAAGTTACTATAATATGTGAGAATAAAAATGATATACTTGCTGCTCATGATAGTACCCTTACTCATGAGAGTCCTGCTATGTTCTTGAATTTCCTAACTACACCATAGAGGAGAAATTTGCTTATGTTGAGAAATACTTATGTGGTTTGCAATTATCTTTAGTTCCAAATCTTTGTTGCAACCATGATATTAAACTTGATATTGATCTTAACAACTATTTTGAAAGAGGGAAGCATGCTAATAAACTCCAAAATAAATTTAATGACTCTCTTTATGTTCCCAAATTATCTAAGTTGGAAGATTCTATTGGTTACATTCTTTAATACACTTCTACTACTTGCAACTATTATGAAAGAGGAAGTGATAAGAACCCTTTTTATGCTACTAATAATTATGGGCTGCAAGTAAATCTCTACTATATAATATGATTAACCGTCGTACGTCGTACGTACGTCGCACGCACGCACGCTTGATGTCGCTAGAAAAAACGATCGATGGCTCGTCATAACAAGCCCAGGAACGCTAGATAACAAGCCCATCAAGCAACACTACCCTACGTACGTACGTCCCACCGCAAAGCATCGCATGCGCAATGAAAAAAACGGATACGATAAAAAAACTGATTTATCTAGGAGACGAGATCGACCACGATACGAAAGCTACCTAATATATCTGCCCACCCACGACCATCGATTGAACAAGATAAGAAGCCAGGAACATATGCTGCGGCCTCGTCAGCGATCACTGGCAGGAAGACCATGATGGAGAAGTTGGAGGAGTGGAATTCAGACTCGGCTACATGTCTACCCGCATCCTTCATCGCATCCGTGCTGCCGCCGCCAACAGAACCCGGAGAACTCCACGAAGTGCCTTCCGAGTCGACCTCCGAGGATGGCGCGAGTATGCGACGACGGTTCTGATGATGAGGACACGCCCTTCCTCGGCGTGGCCTACGGCGTGGGCGGGTACCGCGATCGCGACATGGACGCCGCCTTCATCCATGTCCTGGCGTTTGATCCCGGAATGCCCGTCTGCCCCTACCCGCTGCTGGAACGGGTGTACGAGTACGACTAGATGGTCGCGTCGGCCGTCGGCTGCTTCCGGCCGTCCTAGCCTCTGGTGGGTACACGGCAGTGATCCTCTCTAGATCGCGGGCACGACACTCAAGTGGGCGCACATCGGCGACAGCTCCTTCTTAGTGCCCTCGGGAACGTGTTCCATGCCGAGCTGGAGCGGGTAGTGCGGATGGGCACGACGCAGGATACTCACCCAAGAACATGGCGGAAGTCGTCGCGGGCAAGACAAGCAGAACGACGTCGATGCAGAGCATGAGAGGATGCAAAATAGGGGAAAGAGGAGATCTCAACTAAAGAAATAAGAAAATAGCTGGATGGACCGGTTGCTGGGTTGCAGAAGGCGAGAGAGGGAGTTCAGCTAACTACTTTCGGCCCAAGTAAGGTTGGGTCTCGTTTTGCTTATCTTTAGGTCTTAGCAAGTTGTTGTACATAAACGTATATATTTGGTATTTGGTAACTATAATAGGACCGTATCATTTTCTTACACTTAGGTAGAAGAATTCTCATGCACAGATAAATATAGGTCTGAATAAGTATCAACATAATAATCTCGACTCAAAAGATTATTATACAATAACATATTAGTATGAGCACATTTTTTATGTGTGTGCATGAAAGAGGTTGAACCATTTGCTTAAGTGACCACACGGCATCCCATGTCTAATTGAATCCGTCGGTTCGTGATCGAGTAGTTTCCGTTAAATGTTTTCTTATTTTTTAATCAACGGGTATATTTGCTATAAAAAATAATCAAATATTACGACGAAAGGGTGAACTAAATCTAGGTTTACACGGGTCGACCGACATTCAATTAATTTTTTTTTGTTTTTCAATCCCGCTGCAACGCACGGGCATTTTGCTAGTATTGTTAATATTCATTGGAAAACTTATATTCATTGTGATTCATTCATATACAAAATGCCAATGCATAGGAAGGAAGTTAGACTTCGTTGTTATTACCTTTGTGTTTTGTTTCTCTCTACCATGTTTCAACTTGACTATTATCTTCATTGGCTTGAGAGCAACATGGGACCCTGGTATAATGCATGGAACACTTCCCAAGGAAGAGGGGAACAACATTCAAGCTCCTTCATGAGCTTCATCTTTGCTGAACAACAAGTAAGAAGCCTAGCTATATGGCTATAAAGAAAGCGCTTTGCGGGAGGCAACCCGGTTATTTTTGTGTGTGATTTTTCTTTGTGTCCTCTTGCTGTAACAAGATACTTTGTGTCTAGTTTAGTTTTTGGAGTTTTAAATAAAGTGCCAAGTTTTACCCATTTTGGTCTTGAAAAGTTGCTTATTGAGTTCGGAGATTTTATTCCTGCACGAGTCAGTGCACGGTATGATTTTAATTCTTATTCTGTAACTCCGAATGAGCTCATATTTGAACTGTAGTTGCAACTTTTCATCCTCTGTATGCATGAATTTATTCGGAATTTTTAGAGAAAGTTTGGTAGGGTAGAAAAATACGTTTTGCTACTGCTGTTTTTCTGGACAGATTCTGTCCCATTTTGTTTGATGCATGCTTTGAGCTTTAAGTTGAATCTTTTTGATCCAATTGAGTTTATGAGTAGGCATACAACATTATACACTTTCTGGACATCTCATATGAATTTTTGTTCAAGGATTATATGCAGCAAGAAACATATTTGTTTATCACTATTAATGCACCCCACAGAAAAGAAATGGGAGAAATGGTGTTTTGAAGTTTTTTCACAGGGATTGGAGGAGATGCACCAAGAGCTATCTAAGGATGGTGAAGACCATAAGCTTGGGATGTGAAGACAACCCCACTGGACTTACACACTCTCGGTTTGCACACGTCCAACTTCTGTTTTTCGATCAAAACACTTATCGCATAAACTTGGAGCGTCTTTTTGTTTGTTTTGGTTTGATTCTTTGAGAGACCACCACACTATCATTTATATATGGGAGAGCTACTGGAAATATGGGTTGAAATATGTTGGATGCTTTTATAAGATTGGGAAAAGGGATGTTTGAGTTGATTTTAATGATACATATAGTTGCATGATTAATGAGCTTGTTTATGAGCAATAGTTTGCAAATCCTTTTTGAAGAGCTATCACTTATTCATGTTTTGGTGCTGATTGTTATTTTACTTGGTTTAACATGGATTAGTTAGTTCTATGGACACTCATGCATGCATCTAGATGGTCAACTTTCTCCCTTTTGCTAGCCCAAACATTCCAACAAGTCAAACTTGTTTCCAACACCTTCAACCAAAGTTATTCCAGTGAGTCCACCATATCTATCTACTAGCTATATGCTATTCCAAGTATGTTCATCATGATATTTGTGTTATCTATACCTCTGAATGAAAATGAATATGTTATTGATTGCCATGGGAAAAGTTGGTTATATAGCTCTCACGAACCTGATGCACATTTTACTATCATTGCAATAAATAAAACATGACCTATTGTGATTAAGATTATGATGCTAGTGGCTTGATAAATGTTCGAGGTTGGGAGTTAGCCCATATGTGCTGTCACATGCAAAGCTTTCAACATGCTCCTTCATCTCATTTAGTTGATATCATGTACTTTTGTTTATGGATGCCTATCATGGTGAATTGAGGTGGAAATGAAGTAGTTTAAATGAGTTTGTATAAATGGTTAGAGAGACGCCTGGTGTAACATCCCAAAATTATTATCAGGATTATATTCCAAAAATGAGGCCAACAAAAACTTTTTGTTGTTTATTGAATGTTAATTGCTTCTGTTACTTGAGTTGTTGTTCTTGCTGTTTGTGTGAGTGTTTGCTCTAGTGAACACTAGTAAGAAAGAAAGAAAACAAAAATACAAAATCAAAGCAAGAAAATAAAAGTGACAAGTTGTCACTTAAAAATCTCAAGTGACAAACTCAATTATTTTTCAAACCAAAGTCAGTGGAGATGTAATGTAAACACTCCCATTTTGTTCCTACCACTTTCCCCTCTCAAATATTATTTTTGAACTAGTTTTAAAATTCTAAAATAAAAACAAATTGAAATAAATTAAAATAACATAAACAAAGTACTATGAAAGAAAATGTTGCAAAACATTTTATTTTGCAATGCCAATTTTTGTGGAGCTTCTACATGTTATGGGAGGTCCCACAATTATTTGCAAATTTTTCTAAAATGTTTAAGTGCCCTAATTAAATCCTAGAAAACCTTCTGGATTTAAAAGAAACTGGAGAATAAAAAAAAAGAAGAAGCAGGGGGTTTTCTGCAAAACCGTCGTCGACTTCAGCCCCGACGACCATCGCCGTGTCGCCGCGACCGTGCTCGCCGTTTCCGCGCTCCCCAGGCCCCCCCTGGCCGCGCTCTCCCTCCTCCCGTGCCTCTGCAGCCGCGGCGCCGCAGAGGAGAGCAGTTACGCCGCCCCTCGCCTCGATTTCCCTCCAGCGTCGCCGTGGCGAGCTCGCCGTCGTCGACCAAATTGGCCCAGCTCGCTGCTCCCCGACACGCCGCGCTTGGCCGAGAACACGTCCGGACCCCGGTGAACGCCTTGTCTCCACGTCCCTCGCACCGCCGCGTCGGATTGGGGAGAAATATCTCCGCCGTGCGCCGTGGACGTCGCCGTGCACTCCGTCCACCGTACGCCGCATCCCGCGCTATAAAACCACCCCAGCCTCTCTGTGAACACCACACCACCCCACTCCCTCACTGCCCCCTCTCAATTCGCCGTGCACCGCCAGGAGGGCGTGCTGTGCCGTAGCCACTGCCGCCGTCGAGGTCCGTCGTGGCCGCGACGCCACACTGCCCCATTCTCTTCTCTCTGGCCTCTACGCTCTTCCTTGCATCACCGCACTCACCCACCCTTTTTCCCTTTGATCAGTGCCCAGACGCGGCCGTGGAACCTCGCCGGAGTTGCTGCCCGTGGCCGTGGAAGAGCGAGAGCGCGCCGCCGACGAACCAGCCCACCCCAGCAAGTGTAACTCGGCCAGAAGCTTCCACCTCACCACCGCCGTCGATCTGCATCATCTCCGCGACCTCCCGAGCCCCTAGGTGAGAGATCATCCACCTCGCCGTCGCCGGCGCGGCAGCGCCGCCGTTTTGGTCGCCGCCGATGCTGTGGAAACGTGGGCCGTTGGATCTCGATCCAACGGTTGCGTACCGCTTCGTTTAGAAAGAGAAAGAGAGAGAGACTGACGGGCGGGCCCCGCTCGTCAGGTTTTAAATCATTTTCCCGCGCGCGCTGTGTCGCTGCCATGTAGGCCCCCTGTCAGAATTTTGAACATTATCCATAAGGATTTTCTCGTTTAAATTGAAAATTGAAATCAGTACTGATATAACTTTGAAATTCAATATCTCGAGATTTAGGAATCCAAATAAATCAAACTCAACTGTTCTGGAAAGCTTATGAAATTGTTTAACCAACACAATTGGTCTCATGTCATTTAATTAAATAGTAAAAAGTATTATTGAAAATGCCACAGAAGGTTTAAATTCTAAACTTGTTTGTTTCTGATGCTCTGTTAGTCCAAATAATTCCAAACCAATTTTGCTAGCTTAGTACTGCCTTGTGTTAGCTCCCCTAATTTTGGTAGAATTAATTAAGCAGTATTAATTGTTGACTTTAAGATAAACCCTTCTGGACTAAAACAAACAAATATGTTTATTGGTTGATCCAAATGAGTTAGGACCAATTTTGTTAGCTCACATATAGCCATGTTTAGTTACCCCTAAAAGGGTTTAATTTTTGGAACAATAGAATTTAATGGTAGCTAAAACTTGATTATTAAGCTACTGGATTCAATCCAATGTGTAGGGAGTTTGGTAACTCCAAATGATCCAATTCAAATTGGGTTGTATTCTACACATCAGTAGCTTTCCATAGAATTTTAGTTTGTATTTTTGTGACCAACAGAACTCAAGTTGTGGAATTAAACATGAATAACTAGTTTCTGCCATAATTTGGACTTAATTAAATAATGTTTAATTCAATTATTTGAAAACCAAATTGTGTGGTTTGATGTGTGCAGTAGCTAATTGTGATGTTGATGATGGTTATGTTGAGATGATTGCTTGTATAGCTTAGTGATTGTTTGCATTGTTTGTTTATTAATTAGACGAGAACGTTGTCGGATATATCGAGGAAGGAGAGTTTGCTGAATTTGAAGAACAAGAGCAAGATCACTTTGCCAAGCAAGGCAAGCTATTCTCTGAGCTTGCACTACCAACATATGCATCTACTTTCATAACATGTTTACTCTCAAAGCAAGATTTATAAAACCCATTTCAAAATATATGGATATTATTTTGCCACCCTATGTAGTAGTTTATATAAAACTTTAGGATGGGAAAACAATGTTGTTTATTCAAAACTCCTTTGAAATTTCTTGTGAGTTTATGAAATGCCGAGATGTCGGTGTTGGATGGAAAGTGGAAAAATGGTGATGTTTATGAAAAATGCACAGTGTCCTAGTACTATGGAAACCAATCCTACCCTGTGCGACCACATTTACCACATATGGGAAAAGGCGTAGTCATGTAGTTTGCTCTTATTAGTATGGGATACCTCATCGACGGAGATGACTCCGTTATGCATGAGGGGATGGTCCGAGGATCTACCCCCTGACCCGGGTCCTCACACAAGTTGGTGGGGAGGATAGAAGGTTCCACCATAAACCGCCGGACAAAACTATGAGTCCTCACACTTAGGGTTTCTGACGGGAAACCGGACTGGGTGTCGATGGAAAGTGTCATATGGGAAGGATCCTATACTAGCATGAGCAAATAAGAGGCTATGGCCGGCGGCTTACTTCGCATACACCTGGTATGGCGAGACGTGGCAGACACGATGAGTTGCCGGATGGATGTGGGTTAAAAGCGTGCTACCTCTGCAGAGTGTTAAAAACTATTCGAATAGCCGAGTCCTCGGATATGGACAATTGGGAGACTGTCCTAAGACCTTGTGCAAGTTTTAAAAAGGCTTTGAGTTTTTAAAGAAAAATGAAGTGGAGATTGTTTCCTACACCTATACCAACGGATCGGTATGAGGTGGTTGGATGAAAGTGGACCATGACGGGCTATGGTCGGAAAAAGGAGAGTTTTGGAAAAACAGATGAAAATGGTGACTTCTTTAAAGATAGTTATAAAACTCTTCTTACCTTTTTCAATAAAGATATAGAGATGTTTTAAATAAGAAAAGTTGTCAACTAAAATAAAACTGGTGCATACTCATGTTGGGGTAGTTTGCGAGTACATTCAAATGTACTCATATTGGTTTCGTCCCTGGCTATTGTCCTAGCCAGACTACGAGGAGGAACACTACGCCGAGCAGGAATATGGCGACTTCTACGCCAACTAAGGATCTCCACAAGTCAGCTGCCTGTCGGGTTGTCATCGTTAGAATATGATGTCTACTACGCCGTAGCTTCCGCTGATATATTTGGTTTGGCCCATGAAGGCACCTATGTAAGAACTTGGTCTAAATGACCATTTATGTAAGACTTTTATTCGGTACTGTAATGGATGTAAACTTTGGTATCCAATTCGGATTATGTGCAACGACAGACTGATCACGGGATCGTTGTGTTAAGCATAATCGGGTATTTCGGACAGCTAGTCCGGGGTCCCCACAGACTTGGTATCAGAGCCATCCTGACTTTAGGAAACCTTAGTTAGCATGGTCGTTTGTCAAATGTTACAAAAGATGAATTTCTAAAAAGAAAGGAATGAAGTATTTTCGAAAATTGCTTATCTCCAATCCTCTTACTTATGCAAAATTTTACTCTCATTAAATATTACATTTTCCTTATCCCTAAAATTTTGTACACCTCTCATTAAGTTTAAAATTTGACTCACTTGTTGCCCTACTATATTAAAATTTTGATACTTGTCACCTAACTAACTTAAAATTTTGCTTAAAAACTGTAGATGGCACTCCATGGACCGAGTTCGTTCAGCTGGAGAAGGACAGCAAGCTGACGTTTGAGAGGGACTTGTTCGAGTTGACCAAGCTGTTAGGTCGCCCCGCTCCAGAGTTTGAGGGAGCTCAGATTGATGTTCACGGTGTTGGAAGGCTGAGCTGGCTCATCAGTCGTCAGTTCGCAGGAACATCAAGTCTCCCAGTTCCAGGACGCTCATCTTCACCACCAAGGAGGCCACCTGGGTTGACGGTCTCTGTACTGCTACACAGAGGATGCTAGCCCGACTTTGTGAGGAGCACAAGGCGGAGTTAGTAGACTCCCGTTTCCGGTTCTACGGGAGGCGCAACTGTGATGGACACCCTACTCCTTCACCTTACCACCCGATGTTTGGGAGCTACATCATGGACATGGAGATCTTACTTCAGTGCACTCAGGATGATCTGTTGCGCACTAGGATTCAGCTCCACTTCGACCGCGAGTCGCTCGTTGAGCTTCGCGAGAACGAGATGAAGCTGATGGTGGAGAAGGTTGCTCTTCTCAGGAAGAGGGCCCAGCTGAGGAAGACTATCGTGAAGCTCCGCACGAAGGTGGCAGAGCAGGACGGACTGATTGAGGATCTAGAGCACCATACTGACGAGATGGAGGAGGAGGGCGAGGATCTCCGCAAGGAGAACGACGCTTTCCTCAGTGACGATGATGACTTCGTGGAGGAGATGGACTGTGAGGAGGAGGATGATGAGGAGGAGTTAGTTGACGAGGAGGAGGAGCCACTCGAGCCAGTTCTCGAGGACGAGGAGGAGGATCCCGAGGAGCCAGCCTACCAGTCAGATGCTGACGTGTTAGAGCTGGAGGTTCCACCTCAGTAGGCGAGTGACTTGATCACTACCGCAGGATTAGGTTGACCCCTATAGCTAGTCGAGTAGTAGTAGTGGTTCTTTTGGAAACCAGATGTTATGTATCCTAGATGTAAGGTGATGTGTAAGCTTGAGGTTGTAAGCTTGATGTTGATGTGAACTCTTTGATGTGTTGTTTGTGAAATATAAGTATGTTTGTCTTGTTTAAATCTGTGTGAACTATTTTCATATAAATCTTAGGATTAATCAACCACTTGAGAGATCGTCTTTTCCCTTAGTCGAACTTTTCTTGCCTTGTCTCTTATACCCGGTGTGCTTCAGGATGCCACCCCGTCGCAGCAATGCGGAAGGATCAGGATCAGCACCACCACCACCGGACCCAACCCCCACCCAACTTCTCGCACTTATCATGGAGGAGCGTGAAAATGCCCGGCAAGAGCGCCAAGCTCATCTCGCTGCCTTACAACAACTCGCAGCCGCTTATAACAACAACAACAACAATGGTGGCAATGGCAATGAGAACCAGCGATCTACCTTGGGATTTTCAGAAGACCAACCCACCCACCTACTCCAAGGGACTTCACCCACTAGAAGCCGATGATTGGCTTCGCACCATCGACAATAATCTTGAAGTTGCTGCTGTGGGAGAAAATGAGAAAGTGTGTATGCAACCCACTATCTCGCTGGACCTGCAAGAGCTTGGTGGGAAACTACCAAGACTCTCCAGCCAGCTGGTCATGTCATCAACTGGGCTGAGTTCCAGGAGAAGTTCCGCAAGAAGCATATTCCCAGTGGACTTATTGAGAGGAAGAAGGATGAGTTCCGCAAGCTGAGGCAGGGAAGTAGAGATGTGGTCGGTTATCTTGAGGAGTTTACCGACTTATCTCGGTATGCTCCTGATGACACCGACAAGGAAGAGAAGAAGATGGAGCGTTTCATGAGTGGACTCATGATGAACTTCAGTGTGCTTTGGTTATCCATGACTTCCGTGATCTGGAGTCACTTGTGGACAAAGCCATCCAGCTGGAGACCAAGCGCAAGTCGATGTATGAAGGTCGCAAGAGGAGGATGAATGCTCAGGAAGGTCGAGCAGCCAGAAACCTCGTATCTTTCAGCAGAACACCAGGCCTGCCTATCGTCCACCCCAAGCTCCACGCCCAATTACCCTAACCGCCCAAACAACTTCAACCGCCCCAATGACAATAACCGTCCCGGAGGAAACTTCAACAACTTCACCCGCAATCCCAATGTGATCTGCTTTGAATGCGGCAACAAGGGTCACTACTCCAAAGAATGTCCCAATCCCAAGAGGAATGTCCAGCGCCCCAATGCGCCGGCACAGAACAATGGTCAAGGCCGCAATGGAAATGGAAATGGCAAGAATGCCGCACCTCGCGGAAATGCTGCTGTTGCCAAGGGTCGTCTGCACCACATCAATGCTGAAGAAGCTCAGGATGCTCCGGATGTTGTGCTGGGTACGTTCCTTGTCAACTCAGTACCTGCAACTGTTCTGTTTGATTCTGGTGCTACCCATTCATTTGTTACCCAAGAATTTGTTGCTAAGGGAGGTTTAGTTAAGAGCCTCTTACCCAAACCCATGGTCATCCAAATCCCAGAATCCACCGTAGAGACCAAGATGTTTTGCTCCGATGTACCCCTTGAGATCAAAGGAGAAAAGTTTCCAGTTAACTTAATTGTTCTGGGAACCCAAGGCATCGATGTTATACTCGGTATGAATTGGTTAGCCAAGTACCATGGTCGAATTGACTGTGCCAGAAGAGCTGTATCCATCACCACCGACAAAGAAGTAGAAGTGGAGTATGTGTCTGAAACTAGTCAACCTCACCCAGGCTGCCATGAGAGCATAGCTCGACCCGCCCTAGATGAGATCCGTGTTGTTCATCTGTTCAAGGATGTTTTCCCAGAAGAATTGCCTGGTATGCCGCCAGATAGGGATATTGAGTTCATAATTGAGCTTATCCAGGAACATCCCCCATATCCCAAAAGCCTTATCGGATGAATCCGGAAGAACTGGTTGAGTTGAAGAAGCAGTTGGCTGATATGCTAAGCAAAGGTCTTGTCCGCCCAAGCGCTTCACCATGGGGATCACCCATTATTTGTGGACAAGAGAGACGGTACCACACGCCTGTGTGTGGATTATCGCAAGCTGAATGACGTGACCATTAAAAATAAGTACCCTCTTCCCAAGATCGAGGATCTGTTCGATCAAATGAACGGAGCCCGAGTCTTTTCAAAGATCGATCTTCGGACAGGTTACCATCAGTTGAAGATCGAGAGACAGATATTCCCAAGACCGCCTTCACCACTCGTTACGGTTGTTTGAATACACCGTGATGTCTTTTGGTCTGACCAATGCCCCAGCCTATTTCATGAATCTCATGAACAAGATTTTCATGGAGTACCTCGACAAGTTCGTGGTAGTTTTCCTTGATGACATCCTTATTTATTCCAAGACCGAAGAAGAGCATGCTGAACACCTGCGTCTAGTTTTGGAGACCCTCCAGAGCACCAGCTGTATGCCAAGCTTAGCAAGTGTGAGTTTTGGCTCAGTGAAGTGGCATTTCTTGGACATATTGTATCCGCTGGAGGAATTTCTGTTGACCCTGAGAAGATACAAGCCATTCTTGACTGGTTATCCCCAACCAATGTTTTTGAAATCCGAAGCTTTCTCGGACTTGCCGGTTATTACCGCAAGTTCGTTGAAGGATTTTCCAGTATAGCCAAACCTCTGACCCAACTGTTGAAGAAGGACAAGAAATTTGAATGGACTCAGAAGTGTGAGGATAGTTTCCAAGAACTGAAGAAGAGACTAACCTCAGCCCCAATCCTGATCATGCCAGACGTCACCCAGAGTTTCGACGTGTATTGCGATGCATCACGCCTCGGACTTGGTTGCGTTCTGATGCAAGAAGGCAAAGTTGTGTCGTACCTGTCCCGGCAGTTGCGACCGCATGAAGAGAATTACCCAACCCATGACTTGGAGTTAGCTGCTGTGTCTTTGCTCTTAAGAAGTGGCGTCCCTATCTTGCGGGACATCGCTGCGAGGTCTATACAGATCACAAAAGCTTGAAGTATATTTTCACCCAGAAAGATCTGAACCTGCGACAGAGGAGATGGATGGAATTAATCAAGGATTATGATATTGGAATCCATTATCACCCCGGAAAGGCTAATGTAGTTGCCGATGCCCTTAGTCGCAAACCTTGCACCCTGAATGCCCTGATCCAAGCCGAACAGCCAGCCTTGTTCAAAGACTTCCAAGATTTTGGACTAGAGCTTGTTAGCCATGGTTATCTCGCCAATCTAGAGTTAACCCCAACCCTGATGGATCAAATCAAAGAAGCCCAAAAGGTCATGAAAGCATAGAGGGAATTAGGAAGAAAATTTCCCTCGGCAAAGCACCCGGTTTTACCGAAGATGCTGAAGGAGTGCTGAAATTCAATGACCGTATCTGTGTGCCCAATGTCACGGAACTTAAGGAGTTAATCCTGAAGGAGGCCCATGAGACCCCTTATTCAATCCACCCCGGCGGAACCAAAATGTACCAAGACCTTCGAGAAAGATTTTGGTGGCATGGAATGAAGCGAGAGATTGGTTCATTCGTAGCCAAGTGTGATATCTGTCAGCGAGTCAAGGCTGAACATCAGCGACCCGCTGGATTGCTTCAACCTTTGAAAATTCCCGAGTGGAAGTGGGATGAGATTGGAATGGATTTTATTACCGGACTTCCAAGATCCAACCGAGGCCATGATTCAATCTGGGTCATCGTTGATCGACTGACCAAGGTTGCCCACTTTGTTCCTGTCAAGACCACTCATACCGGAGCTCAGTTAGCAGACCTGTATATTTCCAGAATAGTGAGCCTGCATGGTGTGCCTAAGAAGATTGTATCTGATAGAGGCACGCAATTCACCTCAAGATTCTGGAAATCCCTTCATGAAGCCCTCGGAACCAAGTTAGCCTTTAGCACAGCTTATCATCCCCAGACCGATGGCCAACTGAGCGAGTGAACCAGATATTGGAGGACATGCTTCGCGCATGTGTTCTATCCTATGGTTCCAAGTGGGAAGATTGTCTTCCGTTTGCAGAGTTCTCGTACAACAACAGTTATCAGTCTAGTCTGCAAATGGCCCCTTTTGAAGCCCTTTACGGCAAGAAGTGTCGTACACCCCTGAATTGGTCCGATACCGGAGAGAGCAAATTGTTCGGACCAGATACCCTCCGAGAAGCTGAAGAGCAAGTTCAGCTTATTCGTGAACGCCTCAAAACTGCCCAATCCCGTCAGAAGAGTTACGCTGACACCAAGCGCCGTGACTCACTTCAGTCGGAGATTATGTTTATCTCCGAGTGACACCCCTCAAGGGAATGCAGCGTTTCCATGTCAAAGGAAAGTTAGCGCCAAGGTATATTGGACCCTTCAAGGTCATTGCTCGTCGAGGAGAAGTATCCTATCAGCTGGAGTTACCCCAGGAGTTAGGAGATTATCATGATGTCTTCCACATTTCCTTGCTCCGGAAGTGTCTTGAAGTTCCTGACCAGCCTGATGTTTTCAAAAACATCGACCACCTCTCCATCGACCTGAACCAAGACCTGACTTATCGTGAGAGACCCCTCAAAATTCTCGAAGAAGATGTTCGTGTTACCCGAAGACGTGCGATCAAGTTTTACAAAGTCCAGTGGACTAACCACTCTGAAGAAGAAGCAACTTGGGAACGCGAAGATTATCTTAGAAGCGAATTCCCAGACCTCCTTAAAACCTAAGCCTAGCAAATCTCGGGACGAGATTTATTTTAAGGGGGGAAGGATTGTAACATCCCAAAATTATTATCAGGATTATATTCCAAAAATGAGAGCCAACAAAAACTTTTGTTGTTTATTGTATGTTAATTGCTTCTTTACTTGAGTTGTTGTTCTTGCTGTTTGTGTGAGTGTTTGCTCTAGTGAACACTAGTAAGAAAGAAAGAAAACAAAAATAAAATCAAAGCAAGAAAATAAAAGTGACAAGTTGTCACATAAAATCTCAAGTGACAAACTCAATTATTTTCAAACCAAAGTCAGTGGAGTGTAATGTAAACACTCCCCATTTTGTTCCTACCACTTTCCCCTCTCAAATATTATTTTTGAACTAGTTTTAAAATTCTAAAATAAAAACAAATTGAAATAAATTAAAATAACATAAACAAAGTACTATAAAGAAAATGTTTCAAAACATTTTATTTTGCAATGCCAATTTTTGTGGAGCTTCTACATGTTATGGGAGGCCCCACAAATTTTTGCAAATTTTTCTAAAATGTTTAAGTGCCCTAATTAAATCCTAGAAAACCTTCTGGATTTAAAAAGAAACTGAAAATAAAAGAAAAGAAGAAGCAGGGGGTTTTCTGCAAAACCGTCGTCGACTTCAGCCCCGACGACCATCGCCGTGTCGCCGCGACCGTGCTCGCCGTTTCCACGCTCCCCTGGCCGCGCTCTCCCTCGCTCCCCGTGCCTCTGCAGCCGCGGCGCCGCAGAGGAGAGCAGTTACGCCGCCCCTCGCCTCGATTTCCCTCCAGCTCGCCGTGGCGAGCTCGCCGTCGTCGACCAAATTGGCCCAGCTCGCTGCTCCCCGACACGCCGCGCTTGGCCGAGATCTTCTAGAACACGTCCGGACCCCGGTGAACGCCTTGTCTCCACGTCCCTCGCACCGCCGCGTCGGATTGGGGAGAAATATCTCCGCCGTGCGCCATGGACGTCGCCGTGCACTCCGTCCACCGTACGCCGCATCCCGCGCTATAAAACCACCCCAAGCCTCTCTGTGAACACCACACCACCCCACTCCCTCACTGCCCCTCTCAATTTGCCGTGCACCGCCAGGAGGGCGTGCTGTGCCGTAGCCACTGCCGCCGTCGAGGTCCGTCGTGGCCGCGACGCCACACTGCCCCATTCTCTTCTCTCTGGCATCTACGCTCTTCCTTAGCTTCACCGCACTCACCCCATCCCTTTTTCCCTTTGATCAGTGCCCAGACGCGGCCGTGGAACCTCGCCGGAGTTGCTGCCCGTGGCCGTGGAAGAGCGAGAGCGCGCCGCCGACGAACCAGCCCACCCCAGCAAGTGTAACTCGGCCAGAAGCTTCCACCTCACCACCGCCGTCGATCTGCATCATCTCCGCGACCTCCGAGCCCCTAGGTGAGAGATCCTTCCACCTCGCCGTCGCCGGCGCGGCAGCGCCGCCGATTTTTGTCGCCGCCGATGTTGTGGATCGTGGACCGTTGGATCTCGATCCAACGGCGCGTACCGCTTCGATTAGAAAGAGAAAGAGAGAGAGACTGACGGCGCGCCCCGCTCGTCAGGTTTTAAATCATTTTCCTGCGCGCGCTGTGTCGCTGCCATGTAGGCCCCGCTGGTCAGAGTTTTGAACATTATCCATAACTGGATTTTCTCTGTTTAAATTGAAAATGAGAAATCAGTACTGATATGAACTTTGAAATTCAATATCTCAGATTTAGGAATCCAAATAAATCAAACTCAACTGTTCTGAAAAGCTTATGAAATTGTTTAACCAACCAATTGGTCTCATGTAATTTAATTAAACAGTTAAAAAGTATTGTTAAAAATCACAGAAGGTTTAAATTCTAAACTTGTTTGTTTCTGATGCTCTGTTAGACCAAATAATTCCAAACCATTTTTCTAGCTTAGTACTGCCTTGTGTTAGCTCCCCTAATTTTGGTAGAATTAATTAAGCAGTATTAATTGTTGACTTTAAGATAAACCCTTCTGGACTAAAACAAACAAATATATTTATTGGTTGACCCAAATGAGTTAGGACCAATTTTGTTAGCTCACATATAGCCATGTTTAGTTACCCTAAAAGGGTTTAATTTTTGGAACAACAGAATTTAAATGGTAGTAAAACTTGATTATTAAGCTACTGGATTCAAACCAATGTGTAGGGAGTTTGGTAACTCCAAATGATCCAATTCAAATTGGGTTGTCTTCTACACATCAGTAGCTTTCTATAGAATTTTAGTTTGTATTTTTGTGACCAACAGAACTCAAGTTATGGATTTAATCATGTTTAACTAGTTTCTGCCATAATTTGGACTTAATCAAATAATGTTTAATTCAATTATTTTAAAACCAAATTGTGTGGTTTGATGTGTGCAGTAGCTAATTGTGATGTTGTGATTGTTGTGTTGAGATGATTGCTTGTATAGCTTAGTGATTGTTTGCATTGTTGTTTATTAATTAGACGAGAACGTTGTCGGATATATCGAGGAAGGAGAGTTTGCTGAATTTGAAGAACAAGAGCAAGATCACTTTGCCAAGCAAGGCAAGCTATTCTCTGAGCTTGCACTACAAACATATGCATCTACTTTCATAACATGTTTTATTCAAAGCAAGATTTATAAAACACAATTCAAAAGTATATGGATATTATTTTGCCACCCTATGTAGTAGTTTATATAAAACTTTAGGATGGGAAACAATGTTGTTTATTCAAAACTCCTTTGAAATTTCTTGTGAGTTTATGAAATGCCAGATGTCGGTGTTGGAGTGGAAAAGTGGAAAAATGGTGATGTTTATGAAAAATGCACAGTGTCCTAGTACTATGGAAACCAATCCTACCCTGTGCGACCACATTTACCACATATGGGAAAAGGCGTAGTCATGTAGTTTGCTCTTATTAGTATGGGATACCTCATCGACGGAGATGACTCCGTTATGCATGAGGGGATGGTCCGAGGATCTACCCCCTGACCCGGGTCCTCACACAAGTTGGTGGGGAGGATAGAAGGTTCTACCATAAACCGCCGGACAAAACTATGAGTCCTCACACTTAGGGTTTCTGACGGGAAACGGACTGGGTGTCGATGGAAAGTGTCATATGGGAAGGATCCTATACTAGCATGAGCAAATAAGAGGCTATGGCCGGCGGCTTACTTCGCATACACCTGGTATGGCGAGACGTGGCAGACACGATGAGTTGCCGGATGGATGTGGGTTAAAAGCGTGCTACCTCTGCAGAGTGTTTAAAACTATTCGAATAGCCGAGTCCTCGGATATGGACAATTGGGAGACTGTCCTAAGACCTTGTGCAAGTTTTTAAAAGACTTTGAGTTTTAAAGAAAAATGAAGTGGAGATTGTTTCCTACACCTATACCAACGGATCGGTATGAGGTGGTTGGATGAAAGTGGACCATGACGGGCTATGGTCAGAAAAAGGGGAGTTTTGGAAAAACAGATGAAAATGGTGACTTCTTTAAAGATAGTATAAAACTCTTCTTACCTTTTTCAATAAAGATATAAAGATGTTTTAAATAAAAAAAGTTGTCAACTAAAATAAAACTGGTGCATACTCATGTTGGGGTAGTTTGCGAGTACATTCAAATGTACTCATATTGGTTTCGTCCCTGGCTATTGACCTAGCCAGACTACGAGGAGGAACACTACGCCGAGCAGGAGTATGGCGACTTCTACACCAACTAAGGATCTCCACAAGTCAGCTGCCTCTCGGGTTGTCGTCGTTAGAATATGATGTCTACTACGCCGTAGCTTCCGCTGTTATATCCGGTTTGGCCCATGAAGGCACCTATGTAAGAACTTTGTCTAAATGACCATTTGTGTAAGACTTTTAATCTGGTATTGTATTGGATGTAAACTTTGGTATCCAATTCGGATTATGTGCAACGACAGACTGATCACGGGATCGTTGTGTTAAGCATAATCGGGTATTTCGGACAGCTAGTCCGGGGTCCCCACACCTGGGCCGCTAATCTAAGCCATGCATCATTCATGGTGGAAATTTACTTACATGCTATGGTGAACCGTCTGTGATACACCTTATAATAAATAGCTATTCCAATGGTAAATAAAAAGGGTGTTAAGGTTGTTCATCTTGTTTGTTTGTCTTGTCATTTTGATATGGGCTTGTTCCATATCCTCGGACAAGAGGTACCCCAGTTGACGCTCTTGATGAACTATTATTACTTACAATGATATATAACTTGAACTTGCTTTGTTTCCTAAGTTGAGTAATCATGGTGTAGGTACTTGTATTCAAGGGGCATGAGACACGTAACCTTTACTTTGTCAAGCACACTACTCATATCTGCTCTCACATTAAACTATAATCATTCAAGATGCTATGATAGGGGAATGAGAGCTTGACACCAAGTATTACCACATTGCAATCATTAACTTAAGTAGAAGAGTTTGGAGGTTAGATGAAACTTATGCATGCTTTACCTCTACTCACTTATACATCTTTCCAAAGTGTCCACCTACCATATTCAGATTTTCATCATCACACTATGACCAATGTAGGATGTCCATACTTATCATTATGCATACATGTGGTCCATACTACTATTTGTTATGTTACACTTTGTGAACTATCATTGAACATCTTTGCATTAAATACTTGATATCACTTCATAAACTATCTTGCATATTGCTACTCCTTTTAAGAATGAATCATTTGACTCTATGTAGCAATAGTAATCATCTTTGATATCCATTGTTAGTATTAAAATGCAAAGTCCATGTTAGTTTTATCACCTTCATACTCAGGACGAGCATGGTTATGCTTGGGATGTTGATGCATGTAAAATGCATACATGAACTTTGCATTATTTTACTTCTATTCCAATCATATTTGCATCATATAAGGGTTACATCAATGTTTTATAATGATTTTGGGAATATTTCTTAGTTTTCCCATTTATTTGGAATTAACCTGTTTTCCAGAAAACGTCTTTTTTAGTGTTTCAGACTTTCCAGGAGCTTCGGGACTCCAAAAAGGGCAAGGCCAAAGAGCACGGTTCAGAATTTCGAGACGAACGCAATGGGCTCAAAATGAAGGCCAGAAGCCCAACCAGCTGGAAATGAGAGGACCCCACGCGGCCCTTGTACCTGGCCACGTGGGACCACCTCTTTTGGGCCTCGAGGCTCCGCCGCCGTCGATTTTTGCTCCACCGTCCTAGTCGTGACCTAAAAACGCCTATAAAAATTGTCTCCCGACGTTCTCTAGAAGGAGCGCCACTGAAACACAGAAACATCGAAACGGAGATCTGAAGCTATAGATTGGAGGGAGAAAACTCCGGCGGGCGCTGCCGGGTGGTCTCCACCTTCTCCAACAACTTCTCCACCGTCTCCATGATGAAGGGGGAGTAGTCCACCTTCTGGACTATGGGTTTGTGGTGGTAACTTATGTATCTCTCCTCTCTTTGAGCTTCACTAATTAGTACCATATGAGCTGCTGAACATGATTACGGTCATCTATGTAATTCCCATGGTGGATATTGTGGTGTGAGATAATATTTGTTATGCATTTACTGTTGTGTTGGATCTTTTATGACTTGTCATACTTTGGAGATATTCTATGATGCATGTGATGGTTTGATTTATGCATAATGCCTTGTTTATCTTTATCATGATGTGATTGACACCACCAAGTGTAAATAGATGAGAGAGATGTGGTAACACACACGAAATATAAATCATTGCACTAGTGTCTAGAATATTATCCATTATGAAGTATGATGTATGTGGGCACGGGATGGCCGATGTGACACGGCACAGGTATTGAGTGACATAGTACTGCCCATCATCCTTTATCTGGGGGTAAAAAGAATGAGTATGATGTGGGAGTGAGAGCAACCACGCTAGCCTTACGAGGGTGACCTAGCAACACAAATGAGTACTTCTTTCAACTATGTGTTTTAGGACATGTAGCCGTTATAAAAGCTACCATAAAACATGACAATTATGTGTACTTTATCTATAACATGATAATCACCATAGATGAGAGAGAGAGGATTTAGTGAACCCATGAACCCATGTCCATTGTTCCTATAAGAGAAAACCTTTGTCTTGTCCTCTTGCATTGAAGAGGATTGGGACACTTTTACATTCTTTCTTGGTTACATTAAACTTCCATCCATCAAATCAACCACCTTGCTCCTTAAACTGTGTTTAGTGCATAATCAACTAAAACTTGTGACACTTTAGTTGTAGGGAATAGATAACTTTTCCTTCTTGCTCCTGCGGATCGATACCTTACTTCCACATTGAGAGGTGCTATAGTGATCCCCTGCTCTTGGGGTTATCAAGTACTTTTCTGGCACCGTTGCCGGGGAGCGTAGCGCTTAAGTTTCTATTCTTGTGTGCACTAGACTAATCTTGGGGAAGTCTCTTTAAACTTGTTTTATATCTTGCAATCATCTAAGCTTGGGAGGTTCCTTTAAACTTGTCTGGGTGTAAGTTCTTCATTACTTTTGCTATGGGTTTTCTGTTTGATTATACACCTGAGGAACTTGCAACATTTACACTTGAGGAACTTGAAATATTACAAGAAGCTGATGATTTCTTTTCTCGAGCATATGCTGTTAAACGTAAAAAGTTAACTCTTGCTGCCATGGAAAGAACTAATATTTTGCAGGAAGAAGAGGACAAAAACCTAAGCTTGGGGATGCCCATGCAATCTCAAGAAGATGCTGAAAAAGAACAACTGGAGAATGAAGAGTTGGATCTCCCAACTTCACCATCAACATATGATAGTAACACTCAAACTCAAAAACCTTTTGCTAGTAAACTTATTGATAATAATGAGGAGTGTTGCTCAAATGTGCTATATGATAATGCTTTAGATTATGGTCCTATGCTTATTGATAATCCTACATGTTTGGAAGTTACTATATTATGTGAGAATAAAAATGATATACTTGCTGCTCATGATAGTACCCTTACACATGAGAGTCCTGCTATGTTCTTGAATTCTCCTAACTACACCATAGAGGAGAAATTTGCTTATGTTGAGAAATACTTATGTGGTTTGCAATTATCTTTAGTTCCAAATCTTTGTTGCAACCATGATATTAAACTTGATATTGATCTTAACAACTATTTTGAAAGAGGGAAGCATGCTAATAAACTCCAAAATAAATTTAATGACTCTCTTTATGTTCCCAAATTATCTAAGTTGGAAGATTCTATTGGTTACATTCTTTAATACACTTCTACTACTTGCAACTATTATGAAAGAGGAAGTGATAAGAACCCTCTTTATGCTACTAATAATTATGGGCTGCAAGTAAATATTGTTAATATGCATTGGAAAACTTATATTCATTGTGATTCATTCATATAAAAAATGCCAATGCATAGGAAGGAAGTTAGACTTCGTTGTTATTACCTTTGTGTTTTCTTTCTCTCTCTACCATGTTTCAACTTGACTATTATCTTCATTGGCTTGAGAGAAACATGGGACCCTGGTATAATGCATGGAACACTTCCCAAGGAAGAGAGGAACAACATTCAAGCTCCTTCATGAGATTCATCTTCGCTGAACAACAAGTAATAAGCCTAGCTATATGGCTATAAAGAAAGCGCTTTGCGGGAGGCAACCCGGTTATTTTTGTGTGTGATTTTTCTTTGTGTCCTCTTGCTGTAACAAGAGACTTTGTGTCTAGTTTAGTTTTTGGAGTTTTAAATAAAGTTCCAAGTTTTACCCATTTTGGTCTTGAAAAGTTGCTTATTGAGTTCGGAGATTTTATTCCTGCACGAGTCAGTGCACGGTATGATTTTTAATTCTTATTCTGTAACTCCAAATGAGCTCATATTTGAACTGTAGTTGCAACTTTTCATCATCTGTATGCATGAATTTGTTCGGAATTTTTAGAGAAAGTTTGGTAGGGTAGAAAAATACGTTTTGCTGCTGCTGTTTTTCTGGACAGATTCTGTCCCATTTTGTTTGATGCATGCTTTGAGCTTTTAAGTTGATTCTTTTTTATCCAATTGAGTTTATGAGTAGGCATACAACATTATACACTTTCTGGACATCTCATATGAATTTTTGTTCAAGGATTATATGCAGCAAGAAACATATTTGTTTATCACTATTAATGCACCCCACAGAAAAGAAATCGGAGAAACGGTGTTTTGAAGTTTTTTCACAGGGATTGGAGGAGATGCACCAAGAGCTATCCAAGGATGGTGAAGACCATAAGCTTGGGGATGTGAAGACAACCCCACTGGACTTACACACTCTTGGTTTGCACACGTCCAACTTCTGTTTTTCGATCGAAACACTTTATCGCATAAACTTGGAGCGTCTTTTTGTTTGTTTTGGTTTGATTCTTTGAGAGACCACCACACTATCATTTATATATGGGAGAGCTACTGGAAATATGGGTTGAAATGTGTTGGATGCTTTTATAAGATTGGGAAAAGGGATGTTTGAGTTGATTTTTAATGATACATATAGTTGCATGATTCATGAGCTTGTTTATAAGTAATAGTTTGCAAATCCTTTTTGAAAAGCTATCACTTATTCATGTTTTGGTGCTGATTGTTATTTTACTTGGTTTAACATGGATTAGTTATGTGACACCCCTCCCTGGCACATATCACCAGAGAGGCAGTCGTCCCGTGCGCCATCCCAAGATAACTGGCCGCACGTCAAAATAGTGTAACATAATGGAAATCATTACACAATCAGGCACATCAGTGCTACAAATGGTTTACAAGGCCATCAAGGAATGACGAAATATCAATCCCAGCATGGCACGACACAGAGTTTTAACTGGCAGCGGAAGACATAAATGAGGCAACGGCTTGGAGCGGATCCACTCCACAGGCATCGGGCTGGGCTACTGATCCTAGCACGCTCTTCTTCCATCTCCTTGCTAAGGTAGAAGATGATTCCTCGCCGATATCTGGCCACAATCACAAGGCCCGTGAGTACATTATTATGCACTCAGCAAGTATCGCCCCTCACCACAAACAATCCAACAATCATGCCACAAGGTATATACTGGAAATAAAATCCTACAACATGTCAAGGTGTACTCTAGATACATGACATAAAAGTAGCATGGCATTGACAACCAAACATGTCATAAGCAAGCAACGGGGGTATCACCAGTACAGAGTCCAAGCCAGGTGGGGTTGGATCGTGTACCAGCAATCATACAAAGGCCTTACCTGTGACGAGTAAACGAGTGTACCGGTTGGTACCAAGTAGCAGAACAATACATGTCATCACAACTAGGCCCAACGGCCTTGCTACATCTGTCAACTGCTAGGCCCACTGGCCTCATCCTTTCACTTGGGCATGAACGGTTGATGTGGGCTCTGGCCTAACTATAGGCTCCCCAACGCATCACACCGCCATCCCTAAACCTGGTTCACAATCACATCTCGATTAACATTCCCTGCATCAACTTATTGTTCACTTAGTGAAATCAGGTTTTTCATCTTTCTTTCAAACAGAACTTATGTTTAACCTCCTGACTCGACAAAGACAATAGTGTGACCGACACTGAACTGTTGTTCCATAACCTTGGAACTAGGCTAGATATCCAGATTTACACTCTCGAGAGGTTGCAATACTTCACTCATCTAAGTGGATCATTAACAACTGGTACTTAAGGATCATGTCCTTAAGACGGTATGATACACTCACTCGACCGTTCACGCCATCAAGACACTCCCTATATAACCACCGACATAACTATATGCCTTATGCAGAAGTGAATCCGGCACGTCCCCAACCCATGAGCGACGCCTAGCTCCGGAACCTTCGCAAGACTAGCCCCGACCAACTATGGTAACCGACTAGACTCGGGGGTTAGTGTTCACAGAATAATCGCATAATGTTTCAAACGGATGACGGTGGCAGGAGACCCAGCCGGTGTCACCGTAAAAGAATGAACCAAAAAGCACTCATAAAAAATGAGAGAGCATCCATTCCACTCGAGGGTCACCCCGACGTGGTGTCAGCAACCTCGGCAATAAGAACCAAATGGAAAGTCAGCTCCCAAGCGTCGCAGTACGGGTGGTCTATGCCAACCATATTTGACGGAGGGACAAGGCAAATAACTCTTTTGGCAAATGCCCCCAACTCCGAGGA
The DNA here is from genome assembly GCA_947311845.1 of Poa pratensis. Classification (NCBI taxonomy): domain Eukaryota; kingdom Viridiplantae; phylum Streptophyta; class Magnoliopsida; order Poales; family Poaceae; genus Poa; species Poa pratensis. The sequence continues at coordinate 61,260,108 of CAMZMU010000052.1, forward strand.
TCATAAGACGACATTCGTCCGCTCCTCACCTCGGCGAAGAAGAAAGAAGCAAACAAAGCCCCGCAAGCGCGAGACACACAGTTGTAATAATTCCCCCCATTCCTTTGACTGAGGCGGTACCACCGGCCATTGTCTCGGAATGTGAGTGATGTATAGATAAGCAGTTATAAAGTAGTGCAATAATTTAAAAGCAATACGATACACATACAGCAATACAAGGTTCATATCGAACATAGACAGCATACAGACATGCAACGATAATAGCAGATAGATATATCAATAACAGAAGATAGACATACACCCGGCATGGTATTAAGCAATCAAACAAACAAACATTGCAGGATGGCTCATAGCAAGGGGTTAGCTTGCCTCCGAAGATCGACGCCGTTTGGCTTGGAGGGTCACGGACACGTCGAGGTCAGGGTCTCGGTCGGCCGGTACTTCGGAAAAACCCTAGGCATGCACACACGATGCTGGTCATAAGTATTTTACAAAGATGTAACAACTATACTACTGGATAGAGCTGCTCAAAACACGGATTTACAAATTTGATTCACCTCAAACGGAGCTACGGATCCAAAGATATGGCCGTGCGACAGTTAGCTAACTGCTGCCCACGCGCGGCGGATAACAAACCATCGCTCAGCCAGCTGGGAGGGTTGCGCATTCCTCTAGAATACGTTTTCCAGTGGGGAAAACGGAAACTAGAAGCTGGCTTCAAATCGAATGATGGGAACACTGTTCCCGCGTCTCCTCCATCCGCGCGGCTCGAGAGAGCACGACGTCGCCGGCGGCGGCTGCTGGAAGCTCCGGGGCACAGCGACGGCAGGGATGGAGTGGAGGCGGTGGGAGCCGCGGCCTGGGCGGAGACCCGGGGATGGGGATGAGGTCCACCTCTTCCTCTTCGCGTGTACGCACGGGCGGCGCTGGAGACCGACTACCCCCGGCGATGGGCGGACCGGCCGAGCCAGCCGAGGACCGCGGCGAGGTGCTGGAGCTCCGCCGTGTTCGGGGAAGGGCAGGAACGGGGCTCGGGGCGCGGGGAGGTGCTGAAGCCGGGATTTTGCTCGCGAGCGAGCCTGACCGCACGGCCATGGCGGCACGGGATGCGGCCGTCCGCGGCGATGAGCGGCCCGACGAGGCTGGACAAGGATGGCGACGAGGTCGTGGGACTGGGCCGCGCTCTGGGAAGGGGTCTAGGGCTCTAGGCAGCAGGGGGTCACGGGGTGGCTCGACCGTGACGAGCACGCCTCGGCCGCTTCGGCCATGGCAGGGGGGGGTTGAGCACGGCGGCCTCTCCGCGGTGCTGCTCTGCTAGCCCGAGCAAGGCAGGGATGCGGACATCCCGAGGAATGGCGCTGGGAGGAGGGTGAGGTGAGGGGAGAGGCTCGGGGGTGGTCTTCGGTGCCACGGACCTCAAGTCCAACAATGATGGACGCAAGGCTTCGAGCAAGGACTCGAGCTTCCGAGGCTCCTCTTTATCTGCTGGAGTGCAGGGAGGAAAAGGAGAGGGGAAGGGAGCGGGGTGGTGGCTCGGGCTGCTTCTTTCTAGCTGGGAGGAGAGCAAATGGAGAAGGGGGGGTGTGCACGGGAGAGCTTCTCTACTTATCCTCCAAGTCCTGTGTTGTCGGTGGAGAAGATAAGAAGGGGGGAGCTGGACACACAGCAACGCACGAGGTGCACTGTAGCAGACGGATTAGGCACCGTCCACCACAGTAATCGGGGTTTAGGGTCTAAGCAAAGCGCACGTCTAGGGCGTGACACGGGCGGCAGCGTCACGTTCCCGGTGATTCGGGGGTCCAAAAGCGATGGGGTTTTCACCACTGCAAGCAAAATTCAAAACTCCACAACTTTGGTGATTATAGTTTTTGCAAATTCGAAACTTTGTCTGTGTAAATTTTTTGAAAAACGATACTGGCCAAAAAGCAAAAACAGTTTAGGGGTTCTAAGGTAAATGGGCTTGAGCCAAAAGAAATCCCTGAGATAGGTGCTGGTCATGTGCACCTTTTGGGAGTTTTCATGAAAAGGGGAAAGGCTTTTTATATGCTTCCCAAAATTATTTGAATTTTGAGCAGAAATAAAAACAGGGAAAAAGTCCAATATTTTCTCAACAAGGTATGTGATATTTTCACATATATGGGTTACATGCTGCCTAGGGATCATCTCTGAATTTTTGTAGAATTTTTGGAGACATACAAAGAGGGTTCCTTTGGAATTTGCTAATAGGCAAGAAAAGAGTACTACAAAGGAAGTACATCAAATATTGCTCAAATGAGGTTGGGACAGTGGAGTGAAATGTTCAGAAGGTGGATATATGCAACTCCCCAAAATTGTGGAATTTTTGGATGAGTGGAAGGTGTCTAGATAATTTCTGGATCGGAAACGACATAATAGGAAATAGGATTTAACTTTGGAATATTGTGTTGGACTACGAAATATTTTTCCATGGGAGTGATCTACATGTATGAGGGAAGCATATGGTAGCTTGGTGGAATTTATTCCAAGCTAAAGTTGCGGTGGAGACTTTAGTGGGATCGACCGGAAGGATTTTGGAATCACCTAATGGAACCAATGTTTGACAGGTAAAACAATGTCATGGAATTCTGTTGAAGGTTGACAAAGATCGAGGATGGTTGGGAATTTTCTAAGAGAGCGAAACCCAAAGTCAAATAAAGGACCAACGGGTTCGAGGAAAACATTTAGAAACCCGAAAAAGTTTTTCCGGTGTCCAAAAATTAATTTAAAATTCGGTCCAAATTTTCGGGGTGTTACAAACCTTCCCCCCTTAAAAAGAATCTCGTCCCGAGATTTGGAGACTTATAGAGATTCTCGGGGTTACACAAGATATTCCTTGTACGGTCTTACTATACCCCTATATTTAAAACCCTTTTGCGTAAACTTTTCTACCACCACTATAATCGGAATCGCATAGAAAGATTAACACTCAACGAGATTTTTCCTAAAACCTGGTATCTTCAAGGCTCGATATTTTTATCGCACTGAATGCATTCTAGGGATGGCATGGTAGGGCTCATACAATCAAACTACATAGGATGTACTCACATGCTTATGAATTTAAAATCGAAAGTTTTGCACAAACAGGGTAAGATCAAACAAGATCTACAACCAAATTATCAAATAATCTAACAAGATCAACTGGGGTGAGTAAGAACTCAAAAACCTTTATAAACAAAAGGCAGAGATATGCTAATCATAACCTTCTCCTAAGGTTTTATTTTTGACAAGTTATACACACACAACAGGTGCCCCTTTCATGTGCGTACAACAAAAGGTTTTATTTTTCCAAAGCTATACATACATGGCAGGTGCCCCTTTCATGTATATACCGGTTCGGAAAAAGAAACAAGGATTGTTTTCAAACAACGATGTTCGCGCCACAAGGGTGGGATCACAAACACCAAAATTTGTGGGATAGAGCCATTCCCAAAGTTTGTTTTTGCAAAGAAATTTTCCCTATAGAATTTGGGATACGAGGAGAATAACACGTCTCGGGGTACCTCTTCACATTGAAGTAGTCGCGGTGTCCCAGTTGGAGTAGAACTTGCATCATCAAATTCAGAAATTGTCCATCCGTGTACAGTTCGTGTCTTGCAGCAAGATTAAATGGCAGGGATACAAACATGGGTAGGAGAATTTCTACTTGTAGCAAAACATCATTTTATAAAACATTTCTGCATTTTATGGCCCAAAACAAAACGGCTGCAGCAGTATGGCATAATCATTTCAACCATACCGTATAGGCAGGCACAAGCAAACATAGACAGAAAACACTCTACAAAAATCCTTCTGTGTTCCAGCGAGAAAGAACACTCAACAAGCATTTTAAGGCTTGGGAGGGAGTTGCTCGTGGAGGGCTCGGGCCCTTTCTTTAACATGCGTCCAGACAAGGTTCATATTGGGTGAGGAACCTTGGGGTGCTACATGTAGGAGTTTTTTATTTTTTCAAACCTATGCGCGAGCCAAGATTAAGTGAGCGGGACACCGTGGTTACAGTGTCTGATCAAATACTTCCACTTAATAGTTAAACTTGTGCAACACACACAAAATAATTTGCATACTACAAAATAATCCCATTCAAAGTTTGCATTAATTTTATAGGCGTGCATATGTGTCTGGGTTCACATATACCACTTCTGCTTTTATGTGATCTGTCATTTCTTCAAAACTTTTCAACTGAAGAAGAGGACATGGTATTCCGTCACATGTCAACCAAGTGGTTAACAGGGAAATCAGAACATCAAGTTTTACACAGGGCTAGCCTAACCACAACTCAACCGCAGACAGAACAAACATGCAGCATAAGAAAACACAAGGGTTACAAACGACATCACAAAATCTCACCTACCAACTTAGGACTCCTCACTTGGTGGGGACTTGGTCTGGGCATCCACTTTGTTGCCTTCTGCATCTTGCAGTTTTGGTCCTACGCAAAGCTTGGTGTCCACTGGGCTCTTGTCAGTGGGCTGCGGGACTCGGGCAAGGGCTTGCCTATTGGAATGGCATTCCTCCAAGTGGTTGGCAAGAATGCTTTCCAAGGCGGTGGTGTAGGCTTCGAGGTGGGGCAAGGTTGAGTTGAGCATCACTTCGATGCTTACCATGGGGTTGCTGGGGCCTGCAAGGGATCTTGGCGGGAAAAAGCGAGGCGCAGGAGGTTCCGTCGCGGCTTCAAAGTACCGCAGACGAGCGAGACATTTCCAAGCTGCAACTTGGAGAGCCATCTCAGGGGAATCGACGAAGTGCCTTTGAATCACATATGGCGCCGCGCTTCCTAAGGCACTTGTGGCGACATACACATCAGCATGATACTCGCTCACGCGGGAGGAGAGTTAGACCGATATACATGGTACACCGGCCGAGAAACACAACCAAGAATGTCGCGAGCAGCTTCCCACAGCAGAGGTGGAAAACCGGGGCGAAACTCAGTGGTGGTCTCGAAAACAAGGGTAGGTTCCATCTACAAACTAAAGCTAAGGTGCTTGGGAGAGAGGAGAGCACAAGATTCCTGAGCGGGACCTGCTTCAAGAGAGTTGGGTTGCCAAGGGTAGCAGGCAAGGGTGGGTTATAACGGCAGCTAGGACTGGGGTCTCATATAAGCTGGGTTGTGTCGGCCCCTCCTCTTAGAAGAAACCGGCGAGCCTTACTCGGGGATTGGGACAAGTCCTACTGCACCATACTGTTGACCAACAATAGCCATGCCAGTTAGGCGAAGATGGGTCAAATCCATCAGCTCCTTGTCGGCCAAAAGTAAGGCGGGGCCCTCCATGCTAGGGTAGTCTACAGCCAGCCTGATGCTCTGATACCATCTCTGTGACACCCCTCCCTGGCACATATCACGAGAGAGGCAGTCGTCCCGTGCGCCATCCCAAGATAACTGGCCGCACGTCACAACAGTGTAACATAATGGAAATCATTACACAATCAGGCACATCAGTGCTACAAATGGTTTACAAGGCCATCAAGGAATGACGAAATATCAATCCCAGCATGGCACGACACAGAGTTTTAACTGGCAGCAGAAGACATAAATGAGGCAACGGCTTGGAGCGGCTCCACTCCACAGGCATCTGGCTAGGCTACTGATCCTAGCACGCTCTTCTTCCATCTCCTTGCTAAGGTAGAAGATGATTCCTCGCCGATATCTGGCCACAATCACAAGGCCCGTGAGTACATTATTATGCACTCAGCAAGTATCGCCCCTCACCACAAACAATCCAACAATCATGCCACAAGGTATATACTGGAAATAAAATCCTACAACATGTCAAGGTGTACTCTAGATACATGACATAAAAGTAGCATGGCATTGACAACCAAACATGTCATAAGCAAGCAACGGGGGTATCACCAGTACAGAGTCCAAGCCAGGTGGGGTTGGATCGTGTACCAGCAATCATACAAAGGGCTTACCTGTGACGAGTAAACGAGTGTACCGGTTGGTACCAAGAAATAGAACAATACCTGTCATCACAACTAGGCCCAACGGCCTTGCTACATCTGTCAACTGCTAGGCCCACTGGCCTCATCCTTTCACTTGGGCATGCACGGTTGATGTGGGCTCTGGCCTAACTATAGGCTCCCCAACGCATCACACCGCCATCCCTAAACCTGGTTCACAATCACATCTCGAGTAACATTCCCTGCATGAACTTATTGTTCACTTAGTGAAATCAGGTTGTTCATCTTTCTTTCAAACAGAACTTATGTTTAACCTCCTGACTCGACAAATACAATAGTGTGACCGACACTGAACTGTTGTTCCATAACCTTGGAACTAGGCTAGATATCCAGATTTACACTCTCGAGAGGTTGCAATACTTCACTCATCTAAGTGGATCATTAACAACCGGTACTTTAGGATCACGTCCTTAAGGCATCTGATACACTCACTCGACCGTTCACGCCATCAAGACACTCCCTATATAGCCACCGACATAACTATATGCCTTATGTAGAAGTGAATCCGGCACGTCCCCAACCCATGAGCGACACCTAGCTCCGGAACCTTCGCAAGACTAGCCCCGACCAACTATGGTAACCGACTAGACTTGCCAAAAGGGTGGCATCAAAGGAGGCTCAATAGGATTACGTAGGTCAAGGCCCGCCCATGTGAGCGACAGTGGTAGTGCTTTCGATGTTCAGATTAGTGGCACTATGGACTGACCCTATCGAAGTTTGGAGGGTGTTTCATTTAATCAAGTTTTATCATAACAAGTCCAAACAACAGAGGGTTAGTTCAACATAATAATCATGACATCAATATCATATATCAACAACAACAAGGCATTAGCAACATAATGCTTGCACGTATAGATATCAACATAACAATAATAAGAATACCTGGGTGACTGTGGCGGGAGACCCGGCCGGTGTCACTCGGGGGTTAGTGTTCACAGAATAATCGCATAATGTTTCAAACGGATGACGGTGGCGGGAGACCCGGCCGGTGTCACCATAAAAGAATGAACCGAAAAACACTCATAAAAAATGAGAGAGCATCCATTCCACTTGAGGGTCACCCCGACGTGGTGTCAGCAACCTCGGCAATAAGAACCAAATGGAAAGTCAGCTCCCAAGCGTCGCAGTCTGGGTGGTCTATGTCAACCATATTTGATGGACGGACAAGGCAAATAACTCTTTTGGCAAATGCCCCCAACTCCGAGGATCATAAGACGACATTCGTCCGCTCCTCACCTCGGCGAAGAAGAAAGAAGCAAACAAAGCCCCGCAAGCGCGAGACGCACAGTTGTAATAATTCCCCCCATTCCTTTGACTTAGGCGGTACGACCGGCCATTGTCTCGGGAATGTGAGTGAGGTACAGATAAGCAGTTATAAAGTAGTGCAATAATTTAAAAGCAATACGATACACATACAGCAATACAAGGTTCATATAGAACATAGACAGCATACAGACATGCAACGATAATAGCAGACAGATATATCAATAACAGAAGACAGACATACACCCGGCATGGTATTAAGCAATTAAACAAACAAGAATTGCAGGATGGCTCATAGCAAGGGTTAGCTTGCCTCCGAAGATCGACGCCGTTTGGCTTGGAGGGTCACGGACACGTCGAGGGTCAGGGTCTCGATCGGCCGGTACTTCGGAAATACCCTCGGCATGCACACACGATGCTGGTCATACAAGTATTTTACAAAGATGTAACAACTATACTACTGGATAGAGCTGCTCAAAACACGGATTTACAAATTTGATTCACCTCAAACGGAGCTACGGATCCAAATATATGGCCGTGCGACAGTTAGCTCACTGCTGCCCACACGCGGCGGATAACAAACCGTCGCTCAGCCAGCTGGGAGGGTTGCGCATTCCTCTGGAATACGTTTTCCAGTGGGGAAAACGGAAACTAGAAGCTGGCTTCAAATCGAATGATTGGAACACTGTTCCCGCGTCTCCTTCGTCCGCGCGGCTCGGGAGAGCACGGCGTCGCCGGCGGCGGCTGCTGGAAGCGCCGGGGCATAGCCACGGCAGGGATGGAGTGGAGGCAGTGGGGGCCTCGGCCAGGGCGAAGACCCGGGGATGGGGACGAGGTCCACCTCTCCCTCTTCGCGTGTTCGCATGGGCGGCGCTGTAGACCGACTACCGCCGGCGATGGGCGGCCCGGCCGAGCAAGCTGAGGACCGCGGCGAGGTGCTGGAGCTCCGCCGTGTTCGGGGAAGGGCAGGAACGGGGCTCGAGGCGCGGGGAAGCCGGGGTTGGCTCGCGAGCGAGCCTGACCGCACGGCCATGGCAGCACGGGATGCGGCCGTCCGCGGCGATGAGCGGCCCGGCGAGGCTGGACAAGGACGGCGACGAGGTCGTGGGACTGGGCCGCGCTCTGGGAAGGGGTCCAGGCAGCAGGGGGGTCACGGGGTGGCTCGGCCGTGACGAGCACGGCTCGGCCGCTTCGGCCATGGCAGGGGGGTTGAGCACGGCGGCCTCTCCGCGGTGCTGCTCTGCTAGCCCGAGCAAGGCAGGGATGCGGACATCCCGAGGAACGGCGCTGGGAGGAGGGTGAGGTGAGGGGAGAGGCTCGGGGGTGGTCTTCGGTGCCACGGACCTCAAGGTCCAACAATGGTGGACGCAAGGCTTCGAGCAAGGACTCGAGCTTCCGAGGCTCCTCTTGATCTGCTGGAGTGCAGGGAGGAAAAGGAGAGGGGAAGGGAGCGGGGTGGTGGCTCGGGCTGCTGCTTTCTAGCTGGGAGGAGAGCAAATGGAGGAGGGGGGGTGTGCACGGGAGAGCTTCTCTACTTATCCTCCAAGTCCTGTGTTGTCGGTGGAGAAGATAAGCAGGGGGAGCTGGACACACAGCAACGCACGAGGTGCACTGCAGCAGACGGATTAGGCACCATCCACCGCAGTAATCGGGGTTTAGGGTCTAAGCAAAGCACGCGTCTAAGGCGTGACACGGGCAGCATCGTCGCGTTCCCGGCGATTCGGGGTCCAAAAGCGATGGGGTTTTCACCACTGGAAGCAAAATTCAAAACTCTACAACTTTGGTGACTAAAGTTTTTGCAAATTCAAAACTTCGTCTGTGTAAATTTTTTTTTAAACGATACTGGCCAAAAAGCAAAAACAGGTTCAGGGGTTCTAAGGTAAATGGGCTTGAGCCAAAAGAAATCCCTGAGATAGGTGCTGGTCATGTGCACCTATTTTGGGAGTTTTCATGAAAAGGGGAAAGGCTTTTTATATGCTTCCCAAAATTATTGGAATTTTGCGCAGAAATAAAAACAGGGAAAAAGTCCAATATTTTCTCAACAAGGTATGGGATATTTTCACATATATGGGTTACATGCTGCCTAGGGATCATCTCTGAATTTTTGTAGAATTTTTGGAGACATACAAAGAGGGGTTCCTTTGGAATTTGCTAATAGGCAAGAAAAGAGTACTACAAAGGAAGTACCTCAAATATTGCTCAAATGAGGTTGGGACAGTGGAGTGAAATGTTCAGAAGGTGGATTTGTGCAACTCCCCAAAATTGTGGAATTTTTGGATGAGTGGAAGGTGTCTGGATAATTTCTGGATCGGAAACGACATAATAGGAAATAGGATTTAACTTTGGAATATTGTGTGGGACTACGAAATATTTTTCCATGGGAGTGATCTACATGTATGAGGGAAGCATATGTTAGCTTGGTGGAATCTATTCCAAGCTAAAGTTGCGGTGGAGACTTTAGTGGGATAGACCGGAAGGATTTTGGAATCACCTAATGGAACCAATGTTTGACAGGTAAAACAATGTCATGGAATTCTGGTGAAGGTTGACAAAGATCGAGGATGGTTGGGAATTTTCTAAGAGAGCGAAACCCAAAGTCAAATAAAGGACCAACGGGTTCAAGGAAAACATTTAGAAACCCAAAAAAGTTTTTCCGGTGTCCAAAAATTAATTTAAAATTCGGTCCAAATTTTCGGGGTGTTACAAGTTAGTTCTATGGACACTCATGCATGCATCTAGATGGTCAACTTTCTCCCTTTTGCTAGCCCAAACATTCCAACAAGTCAAAACTTGTTTCCAACACCTTCAACCAAAGTTATTCCAGTGAGTCCACCATATCTACCTACTAGCTATATGCTATTCCAAGTATGTTCATCATGATATTTGTGTTATCTATACCTCTGAATGAAAATGATTATGTTATTGATTGCCATGGGAAAAGTTGGTTATATAGCTCTCACGAACTTGATGCACATTTTACAATCATTGCAATAAATAAAACATGACCTATTGTGATTAAGATTATGATGCTAGTGGCTTGATAAATGTTTGAGCTTGGGAGTTAGCCCATATGTGCTGTCACATGCGAAGCTTTCAACATGCTCCTTCATCTCATTTAGTTGATATCATGTACTTTTGTTTATGGATGCCTATCATGATGAATTGAGGTGGAAATGAAGTAGTTTAAATGAGTTTGTATAAATGGTTGGAGAGACGCCTGGGCCGCTAATCTAAGCCATGCATCATTCATGGTGGAAATTTACTTACATGCTATGGTGAACCGTCTGTGATACACCTTATAATAAATAGCTATTCCAATGGTAAATAAAAAGGGTGTTGAGGTTGTTCATCTTGTTTGTTTGTCTTGTCATTTTGATATGGGCTTGTTCCATATCCTGGGACAAGAGGTACCCTAGTTGACGCTCTTGATGATACTATTATTACTTACAATGATATATAACTTGAACTTGCTTTGTTTCCTAAGTTGAGTAATCATGGTGTAGGTACTTGTATTCAAGGGGCATGAGACACCTAGCATTTACTTTGTCAAGCACACTACTCATATTTGCTCTCACATTAAACTATAATCATTCAAGATGCTATGATAGGGGAATGAGAGCTTGACACCAAGTATTACCACATTGCAATCATTAAATTAAGTAGAAGAGTTTGGAGGTTAGATAAAACTTATGCATGCTTTTCCTCTACTCACTTATACATCTTTCCAAAGTGTCCACCTATCATCTTCAGATTTAATATCATCACTCTATGACCAATGTAGGATGTCCATACTTATCATTATGCATACATGTGGTCCATACTACTATCTGTTATATTACACTTTGTGAACTATCATTGAACATACATGCATTAAATACTTGATATCACTTCATAAACTATCTTGCATATTGCTACTCCTTTTAAGAATGAATCATTTGACTCTATGTAGCAATAGTAATCATCTTTGATATCCATTGTTAGTATTAAAATGCAAAGTCCATGTTAGTTTTATCACCTTTGTTGGGGATATACCTACTAGGGGTATCACCGGCATGGATCAATCCGGCTAGTCCAGGGTGGCCCGCAGTGGTGGTAAAGGCTTTGCCTGCCGGGCGGCCCAGATAGCTGACGACCAAGGAAGGCGGATGCCGGCAAGGAGGAGGCCCAGGACAGAAGCCCATGAAGCCACCAAGACCAAGATGGAAGGCGGCATACTTGTCGGCTAGGTTTAGGACTCCGTATACATGCTGGATACGTAATCACCTTGTAACCCTAGGTCTAGCCGCCTATATAAGCTGGACCTCGGGACGCCTTTAGGGCATCCAATCAACCAATCCGCATCCAAGCATCAATCAACCTCATTGTAACCTGTACCTCGGCTATTTGCCTCATAGTAAATTATAGCAGCACGTAGGGCACCGCCACCACCGTGGTGCCTGAAGCTGGGTAAACTGCCGTGTACAATCCCGACCTCGACGACGTCCACCTTCTTGTCCTACGTTCACCCTCGGCTAGCAGGACCCCGTCTCCTATCCAAGATGCCGATACGACGATAGTTGGCGCCCACCGTGGGGCCTAAGGCGTCAGGCGTCACGTTCCAGGCGGGAACCCTAGGCGGCATCGGTGAAACAATCGCCGTCGGCCGCGCTGTTCGCTATGGCGACAACCACTACATCAGCTGCGACGAGTCCTACATCCCCGCAGACGACTACATTGTCGGATGCGGAGTTGTGCCGTTTGGCGGCGTCGATGTGTTCATCGGCTACACTTCTGAGGCGTATGGGTTGCCGCGAATTTATTCGCCATCCCACCCACCCTACAATCAAGACGGATCTGAGTTTGCCTCCCTGAGGAGTCCGCAGATTCAGATCTACACTTTGTCGGCATGACGGGACTGGGATCAGACTCCCAGCCCAACAGTCAAGATCCCGAATCTATTCTTCCTGCGCTCCAGGATGATGGGATGTCGGATGCCGGATCCAGATCTACTGTTCACGTCAACGTAGATTCTGACTCCGAAGAAGATTCTGCCAGCATGTTCGAGCAACGGGTCAAGCAGTGTTTTGTTACACCTGATCCTCCGCCTTCTGAGGCGGCTACGGGCTCCTCCGTCAACATGCAGCAGGTTTTTGTGGCGGATGTCACCGGTGCAGCCTCAGAAAGGCGGCGCAACTGACGCCGCCAACCTGGGGACCCGGCAACCGATCCACAGTTTCCAGAGCCTCCTGGGGCTCCGAAGAAGAAGATTCTGGAGAAGGGCGAGCCCAGCAAGATAGGGAACATGGCGGCCCTGGCGGAAGTTCTGCACACGCCGGTGACGACAAAACCAACCCGGCTGATTTGGAGAAGCTTCGAAACACCTTGGTGGAGCAAACTGAGTACCTCAAAAACAAGCAAGCAGAGGTCCAGAGCCTCCTCGACGAAGCCAAGGAGGAAAACGCCAAGATAACCGCCAAGTGTGACCCCAAGCGCAATCTTTTCACCACCACTCCATTGCCCAAGCCGGCAGGACCTGGGGTAGAGAAGAAAAACAAGAAAGGCAGGGATCCTGACACCTTCAAATCCCCTGCCCAAAAGCTTGGTTTCGAGTGGGCTACAGCGCCGCAGCGTAAGGACAAGAACGGGGACGTCATCCTCGCAACCCCTGTCCTCAACACTGCCGCCTTAGACATCCTCAACAATGATGACTATGACAAGGACGAGAAGATCTACTACGCATCGATCCTTGCTCACAAAGCTCTAGAGCAGCAGGCCCGTGCTGATTCTCGCGCCGACATGGCGGACGCAAGGGGAGGAAAGTTGGAATCCAAATCCAACGCTTGCAAAGCTGCGGCCGGTGGCAACCCGAAGATCCGTCCGGCTCCAGTAGCCACGGAAAAGGAAAGGACAAGGATCCGCGCAAGTCACCACCTCCCAAAGGCAGCGTGACGAGGCGTCCAGAACCGGCAACAGGCGCAAGGCCTCACCCCCCGCCTAGGCGGGATGAAGGCGGAAGCAGGGGCAGCAAGCAGCCGCCAAGGAGTGGCGGCAATCGTGACAATGCCCCGCCGCCAAGAAGAAGCAGGGACCGCACACAGTCCCCACCACCAGTGCCCAGGCACGAAGGCGGAAGCCGGGGACACAACAACGAGCCTAGGCACAGCCGGGCAGCGCAGGACGAGCCTCATGCCGATAGATCTGGCAAACAGCTCAGTCCGCAAGACGCGAGACATCGTCTCAATGACATCAAGGCTGGAAAGCAAGATGCCTATCTAGGACCTGAGTGCTTTGGCCCAGCCATCCGCAACGTTCAAGTACCCGAGACATGACATCAGTGTCAAAAACTCATCAAAGGTACAATGGAGCGGACAAGCCAAACTCATGGTTGTCGGACTACGCGCTGGCAGTTGAAATTGCCGGAGGCAATGGCCTCGTCGCCGCACGCTTCCTTCCCCTCATGCTGGAGGGGACAGCCCGAAGCTGGATCGAAAACTTGCCGGAGAAAAGCATTCATAGTTGGCATGACATGGAAAAGGTGTTCACGCAGCACTTCCAAGGCACGTACAAGCGACCCAATACATACACAGATTTGGTTCGTTGCGTGCAAAAGCCAGATGAAACAGCTACAAGCTTCTTGGCAAGGTGGATTCAAACAAAGGCAAGCTGCGAGAACGTAGACGACAATCAAGCAATCCATGCCTTCACCACAGGCCTCCTGAAGGGCTCAAGTCTCAGACATAAGCTCGTACGCATGCAAGTCAAGGATCTCGGAGTCATGCTCGAAGTAGCAGCCATGTACGCACAGGCGGATGATGATGCACGCGATGGAGATGGCGCACATGATATGGCGCCAAACAGGCGAGCAAGTCACAAACGCAAGGCTCCCCAGGATGACAAAGCCGGACCATCAAACGAGGTCGCCGCCGCCTTCGAAGGCAAAGGCGGCAACCGCAAGTGGAAAGGAAAGGGAAAAGATGGCGGCTCCAGCAAGCAGCGCTTGACGTACGATCAAGCAAAAGCCTTGCCCTGCCCAATCCACGCGTCCTTAGGCAAAGTTAACCACACATTAGGGGAATGCCGGTTCATGGAGGACTTCAAGAAGGACCCCGAGGTTGGCTGGAAGTCAAAAAAGAGCAAAAAGGCTGAGAAGACAAAGAAGGAAGACGATGATGGGGCAATTTCCATGTCCGAGGATGAGGAACCTAAGCTGGTGCGCAAGGAAAAGAAATACCCCAAGGTGCATGGCCAATTGGTGTGCTTCTTGGGCACTCCTTCAGCCAAGGAAGAAATGCGCGAGCTAAACGCCACAGTGCCAGATGTTCCCCAGTACTAGACTGGTCTGAGGAGCCAATAACTTGGGATAGAGATGATCACCCAGATCACGTACCTCACCCCGGCAAATACGCCCTAGTCGTCGACCCAATTGTCGACAACTTCAGACTCACCAAGGTGTTGATGGATGGCGGCAGCAGCCTCAACATCATCTACGCAGACACGCTGAAGCGCATGAACTTGTCGGAAAGCCAGCTTGACTACAGCAAAGTCAAGTTCCATGGCATCGTTCCGGGAAAGCAAGCCAAATCAATGGGAAGCATCAATTGGAAGTTACTTTCGGACCTGAGACAAACTACCGCTCGGAGTATCTCAGGTTTGAAGTAGTCCCCTTCAAGAGTGCCTACCATGCCATCTTTGGTCGGCCAGCTTTTGCAAAGTTCATGGCTCGCCCGTGTTACATATACAGCAAGCTGAAGATGCCGGGACCCAATGGTACAATCACCATCAGTGGCAACTTCAAGAAAGCAAAAGAGTGCGAACGTGGCAACGCCGCCTTCGCTGAGGCAGTCCTCCACGCAGAGGAATTAGCCATGTTGAAAAAAGAGATGATACATCGCAGTTGCCGGCAGATATGAAGACCGCTGAGCCAAAGAACACTTTCAAGGCGTCCGAAGACACAAAGAAGGCGGATCTGGTCCCAGGTGACAGCTCCAAGCAAGTCACCATAGGGGCTGGCTTGGACGACAAATAGGAAGGCGCGCTCGTCAAGTTCCTCCGTGAGAATCAGGACATCTTTGCATGGTCGTCAGCCGACATGCCAGGTGTCCCGAGGGAACTTGCCGAGCACTCTCTTAACGTCTACGAAGGAGCCAAACCAGTGAAGCAAGGAATAAGGCGCTACGGTGAGAAGAAGCGGACAGCAATAGGGAAGGAGATCATCAAGTTGCAAGAAGCCAAGTTCATTAGGGAGGTAGTACACACTGATTGGTTGGCAAATCCTGTAATGGTTCCAAAACCTAATAAGGAAATGAGAATGTGCATTGATTATACCGGTTTGAACAAGTGCTGTCCTAAGGACCACTTTGCTTTACCTCGTATAGATCAGGTCATAGACTCCACAGCCGGCTCCGAGCTGCTGTGCTTTTTGGATGCGTACTCCGGGTACCACCAAATCAAAATGCGAGAATCCGACCAAATCAAAACATCGTTCACTACGCCCTACGGGACCTTCTGCTACATCACGATGCCCTTCGGTCTAAAAAATGCCGGCGCAACGTATCAGCGGTGTATGCAAAGATGCCTTCACGAGCAAATTGGCCGCAATGTTCACGTCTATGTTGACGACATTGCCGTCATGTCAAGAAAGAAGGCAGATTTGCTTGACGATTTGAGAGAAACC
The DNA here is from genome assembly GCA_947311845.1 of Poa pratensis. Lineage (NCBI taxonomy): Eukaryota > Viridiplantae > Streptophyta > Magnoliopsida > Poales > Poaceae > Poa > Poa pratensis. The sequence goes on from CAMZMU010000052.1 coordinate 61,276,000, forward strand.
TTTGATAGCCTCCGGGCATACAGGATGAAACTCAACCCGAAAAAATGCGTCTTCGGGGTTCCTGCCGGCAAGTTGCTTGGCTTTATCGTTTCCGAACGAGGAATAGAAGTGAATCCAGAAAAAATCAAAGCGATCCTCAACATATCCAGGCCCAAGGACCTGAAGGACGTGCAGCGACTTGCCGGCTCGGCGGCTGCCGTCAGTCGATTCATTAGCCGTCTTGGTGAGAAGGCATTGCCTCTCTACCGGCTTCTGAAGAAATCCGACAACTTTGAGTGGACAGACGAAGCAGACGCCGCCTTGCAGCAACTCAAGGACGCGTTAACGTCTGCTCCAATTTTGGCAGCTCCTCGTTCGCAGGAACCAATGCTGCTTTACATCGCGGCAACTAACTTGGTTGTTAGCGTGGTACTGGTTGTGGAACGCAAGACGGAAAATTCAGACTTGCCGGAACAACGTCCGGTTTACTTCATCAGTGAAGTATTTTCCGCCTCAAAACAGCGTTATCCGCATTACCAGAAACTGGTCTACGGTGTTTTCTACGCCGCCAGGAAGTTAAGGCACTATTTCCAGGAGCATTCAATAACGGTGGTGAGCAAGGCACCTCTGGGGGATATCATCAATAATACAGATGCGACAGGCCGCGTTGCCAAATGGGGCATCGAACTTGCCGCCTTCGACATCATGTATAAACCCAGAACGGCCATTAAGTCTCAAGCCTTAGCAGACTTTGTAGCATTGGACGGAGGCTATGGACGAAGTACCTCTCCCTGAAGATGCATACTGGATCATGCACTTTGATGGATCAAAAATGCTTCAGGGCTCGGGGGCTGGCATTGTTTTAAGAAACCCTCAAGGAGACAAGCTCAGTTATGTGTTACAAATTCACTTCAAGGCAACTAATAATGTTGCTGAATACGAAGCTCTCCTTCATGGTTTACACATTGCCAAGGAACTTGGCGTCCAGCGGTCCTCTGCTACGGAGATTCAGACTTGGTGGCGCAACAGATACGTGGTACTTGGGACACAAAGAGCGAGACAATGGCGGCATATCGAGCTACCGTTGACGAATTCGCCAAGTGTTTTCTAGGCTACGAGGTCCGCCACATACCAAGAGCTCAAAATGAGGCGGCAGATACACTTGCCAGAATGGGGTCTGAACGCAAAAAGGTACCAAAAGATGTTTTCCTGGAACACCTACACAAGCCGTCAATAAAAGGAGCAGACCTCCTTGACCCAGAGTCGGCAGAGCCGGTTGACAATGCTAGCTATGCCGTCTACCTGGTAAAGCCGGATTGGACGACGCCATATTTGGACTTCCTGATCAATCAGGAGTTACGGTTCAGGACTCCAAAAAGGGCAAGGCCAAAGAGCACGGTTCAGAATTTTTGAGACGAACGCAATGGGCTCAAAGGAAGGCCAGAAGCCCAACCAGCTGGAAATGAGAGGACCCCACGCGGCCCCTGTACCTGGGCGCGTGGGACCACCTCTTTTGGGCCTCAAGGCTCTGCCGCCGTCGATCTTTGCTCCACCAACCTAGTCGTGACCTAAAAACGCCTATAAAAATTGTCTCCCGACGTTTCTTGGAAGGAGCGCCGCCGAAACACAGAAACACCGAAACGGAGATCTGAAGCTATAGATTGGAGGGGAAAACTCCGGCGAGGCGCTGCCGGGGTGGTCTCCACCTTCTCCAACGACTTCTCCACCGTCTCCATGATGAAGGGGGAGTAGTGCACCCTCTGGACTATGGGTTTGTGTGGTAACTTATGGATCTCTCCTCTCTTTGAGCTTCACTAATTAGTACCGTATGAGCTGCTGAACATGATACGGTCATCTATGTAATTCCCATGGTGGATATTGTGGTGTGAGATAATATTTGTTATGCATTTACTTTTGTGTTGGATCTTTTATGACTTGTCGTACTTTGGAGATATTCTATGATGCATGTGATGGTTTGATTTATGCATAATGCCTTGTTTATCTTTGTCATGAGGTGACTGACACCACCAAGTGTAAATAGATGAGAGAGATGTGGTAACACACACGAAATATAAATCATTGCACTAGTGTCTAGAATATTGTCCATTATAAAGTATGATGTATGTGGGTACGGGATGGCCGATGTGACACGGCACAGGTATTGAGTGACACAGTACTGCCCAACATCCTTTATCTGGGGGTAAAAGAAAGAGTATGATGTGGGAGTGAGAGCAACCACGCTAGCCTTACGAGGGTGACCTAGCAACACAAATGAGTACTTCTTTCAACTATGTGTTTTAGGACATGTAGCCGTTATAAAAGCTACCATAAAACATGACAATTATGTGTACTTTATCTATAACATGATAATCACCATAGATGAGAGGAGAGAGGATTAAGTGAACCCATGAACCCATGTCCATTGTTCCTATAGAGAAAACCTTTGTCTTGTCCTCTTGCATTGAAGAGGATTTGGTCACTTTTACATTCTTGCTTGGTTACATTAAACTTCCATCCATCAAATCAACCACCTTGCTCCTTAAACTTGTTTAGTGCATAATCAACTAAAACTTGTGACACTTTAGTTGTAGGGAATAGATAACTTTCCTTCTTGCTCCTGTGGATCGATACCTTACTTCCACATTGAGAGGTGCTATAGTGATCCCCTACTCTTGGGGTTATCACTGAGTTCCAGGATAAGTTCCGCAAGAAGCACATTCCCGCGGACTCATTGATAGGAAGAAGGATGAATTCCGCAAGCTGAGGCAGGGAAGTAGAGATGTGGTCGGTTATCTGGATGAGTTTACCGACTTATCTCGGTATGCTCCTGATGACACCGACACTGAGAAAAAGAAGATGGAGCGTTTCATGAGTGGACTTCATGATGAGCTGCAGTGTGCTCTGGTTATCCATGACTTCTATGATCTGGAGTCACTTGTGGACAAAGCCATCCAGCTGGAGACCAAGCGCAAGTCTATGTTCGAAGGTCGTAATAGGAGGATGAATGCTCAGGAAGGTTCGAGCAGTCAGAAGCCTCGTATCTTTCAGCAAAACCCCAAGCCTGCCTATCGACCACCACAAGCTCCACGCCCCCAATTTCCCTAACCACCCAAACAACTTCAACCGCCCCAATGACAATACCCGTCCCGGAGGAAACTTCAACAACTTCACCCGCAATGCCAATGTTGTCTGCTTTGAATGCGGCAACAAGGGTCACTACTCCAGAGAATGCCCCAATCCCAAGAGGAATGTAGCGCCCCAATGCACCAGCACCGAACAATGGTCAAGGCCGCAATGGAAATGGAAATGGCAAGAATGCGCCACCTCGCAGAAATGTTTGTTGTACAAGGGTCGTCTGCACCACATCAATGCTGAAGAAGCCCAGGATGCGCCAGATGTTGTGCTGGGTATGTTCCTTGTCAACTCAGTATCTGCAACTGTTTATGTTTTGATCTGGTGGTACCCATTCATTTGTTACCCAAGAATTGTTGCTAAGGGAGGTTTAGTCGAGAGCCTCTTACCCAAACCCATGGTCATCCAAATCCCAGAATCCACCGTAGAGACCAAGATGTTTTGCTCCGATGTACCCCTTGAGATCAAAGGAAAAAGTTTCCAGTTAACTTAATCGTTCTGGGAACCCAAGGCATCGATGTTATACTCGTATGAATTGGCTAGCCAAGTACCATGGTCGAATTGACTATGCCAGAAGAGTTGTATCCATCACCACCGACAAAGCAGTAGAAGTGGAGTACGTTGTCTGAAACCAACCATTCTCACCCAGGCTGCCATGAGAGCATAGCTCGACCCACCCTAGATGAGATCCGTGTTGTTCACCTATTCCGACATGTTTTCTCTGAAGAATTGCCTGGTATGGCCGCCAGACCAGGAAATTGAGTTCATAATTGAGCTTTCCCAACCTATATCCCAAAGACCTTATCGGATGAATCCGGAAGAACTGTTGAGTTGAAGAAGCAGTTTGGCCGATATGCTCAGCAAAGGACTTGTTCGTCCAAGCGCTTCATGTGGGGACCCCGGACTAGCTGTCCGAAATACCCGATTATGCTTAAAACAACGATCCCGTGATCAGTCTGTCGTTGCACATAATCCGAATTGGATACCAAAGTTTTACATCCATTACATACCGAATAAAAGTCTTACATAAATGGTCATTTAGACCAAGTTCTTACATAGGTGCCTTCATGGGCCAAACCAAAATATATCACGAAGCTACGGCGTAGTAGACATCATATTCTAACGATGACAACCGACAGGCAGCTGACTTTGGAGATCCTTAGTTTGGCGTAGAAGTCGCCATATTCCTGCTCTGCGTAGTGTTTCCTCCGTCGTAGTCTGGCTAGGACAATAGCCAGGGACGAAACCAATATGAGTACATTTGAATGTACTCGCAAACTATCCCAACATGAGTATGCACCAGTGCACTTTTAATTTTAGTGACAACTTTTCGATTTAAAACATCTCTATATCTTTATTGAAAAAGGTAGAAGAGCTTTATAACTACTTTAAAGAAGTCACCTTTTTCATCTGTTTTTCCAAAACTTCTCCTCTTTCCGACCACAGCCCGTCATGGTCCACATTTCATCCAACACCTCTACCGATCCGTTGGTATAGGTGTAGGAAACATTCTCCACTCCACTTTTTCTTTAAAAAAAACTCAAAGCCTTTTTAAAACTTGCACAAGGTCTTAGGACAGTCTCCCAATTGTCCATTCCGAGGACTCGCTATTCGATATAGTTTTTTTTAACACTCTGCAGAGGTAGCACGCTTTTAACCCACATCCATCCGCAACTCATCGTGTCTTGCCACGTCTCGCCATACCAGGTGTATGCGAAGTAAGCCGCCGGCCATAGCCTCTTGTTTGCTCATGCTAGTATAGGATCCTTCCCATATGACACTTCCATCAACACCCAGTCCCAGTTTCCCGTCAGAAACCCTAAGTGTGAGACTCATAGTTTTGTCCGGCGTTTTATGGTGGAACCTTCTATCCTCCCCACCAACTTGTGTGAGACCCGGGTCAGGGGGTAGATCCTCGGACCATCCCCTCATGCATAACGGAGTCATCTCCGTCGATGAG